>OZ037766.1:3462721-3692721 GCA_964035545.1 Bugula neritina | reverse complement strand
ACAGCCCAACTTCCAAGGGTAGAATCACAGGCTATCTGTAGAACTCTTGGGGGTGACCTATATCGACCCACTAACTCAGAAGAGTTAGATGAGGTGTTTAATATAAAGTCTTATGTAAACAGTGCTCTGAGGTAAGTATTAATAACATAATTTTTGCTATGAACTACGAGGTCATTTTATTTTATGAAGTACACATTAACAACTTATGCTCAAACATTAAATTTTCATAAAATATGCTATTTAAGGTTGTTTTATGAGACTAATTTAGATATTTCTAATATATCAATAAATTTGAATTAGTATCTACTATCTAATATAATCTATAATATATGTTTTCTTTCTCACATTTTGCTTCTTTGCTAATTTAAAATTATATAGTTTCAATACAGCTCTCATAAAATGAAAATACAGCTTCAATCTATTAATCTCTAAACAATGTGAATGAAAACTAGAGTAGATTTATTCTGCCTCTGAAGTAATTTGTTAGAACAGAATCAAGGTTGTAAAAGTAATGACAGCGATGGCATCACTAAAACACTGATGCAATCGCTCTACCTAATTTGAATATATAGTATTATGTAATTAAATTGTATGAAGAGTAGAGAATATGACCGCGAAAAATCATATAATTTGCATATGAAAATTTAAAATTTGAGTCTTTACATACATTCTGATAGTTTAAATCGCATAAGGAAAGCTTCATTTTATTTGTTATGCTTCTAATGGACTACCATATATAAATGTTATATACAACTTCTACTGTTGTAGAGGAGACGAGTTCTACAGATTAGGTGCAGCCCATGCTCAAACATCTGTGTTAGATATCTTGTGGGCAGACGGAGGCTGGCCCGACTCTCTCGTGAGACCTATTTATGACCCTTATGACCTCACTGGTCTGGGTGATGAAATAGACGGGGAATGGGAAAACCCGTATAATGACAACTGGAACAACTTGTGCATGAAAAATCAGAAACGAAAAATGGTCAACTGTGAAGAAGACACCAGCTACAAATTTTTCTGCTCTCTCCCAAAATCGGGTATGTTTGAAGTTTTGTTGACATGCTCTTTTTTATAAATCAATAAAAGGTTGCCCACAGCTATATGACGTAAATGTTCTCTTTTCCCATTATAGCTTCAGCCAAAACCATGATAACACACTTAAGTTGATGTCCTATTTTTATAATGTTAGGTGACTAAGTTTTTTTACCAAATTTAAATCTTATTTACATATTCTGACAATTGATACTTTCATTGAGTTTGGTGAGAATTATAAGACTTGCTACAGTATTGATAAAGACTAACACACATGCAGCACTGTGGTTAGTATTTCCTGTTATAATAATTATATAACTAAAGTATATTGTAATGTCAGGGAGTGAATTGTTTGTCGGGTGCTATTCTGAATCGGCCAATCAGGTGTCTACTACAGCTTCTCCAGTGACACAAAGTCAGCAGATGCACGTTACAGGATGTCGTCAAATATGTCTGAATGCAGAAATTCAATACGCTATGGTAAGGGCCACCATACACATTGGTGAGACGGACTTTATTGCGTTCTGGATAATGTTATAATATCACAATGTTATAATAGTATAATATGATTAAAGCTAAATAACACGCGGTTATGTAGGGGGAAGTTTTCAGCAATACAAAACTCTTGAGAGGGTAAGCTCTGCGACAAGTGCCAAGTAAATGGGAACTACAATATAAGTTATCATCTGCTTTAAAACAAAATGCAGTGCTTTTTGTGCAAACATTTGTTTAACTTTTAATTTCTCACTTATAAAAGCTATGATTTCATGTTACAATAAAATATTTCGCAGTATTATACTCTGGTAACGCAATACACCATTATATGTAGCTCTTGTAACACTTTGTGACAAATTTTAAAAAGAAAGGTTGGAATAAAACTGTTAGAGTTGTTATACTTTGTTAGGCAGGAGCTGTGTTTGTACTTTATTTATGATTGATATAAAAGGAAATTTCAGTATAATAGGTATAAGTTTCAGCTTTTTCTATTCAAAGCAATAGTCCTTTGCTTTGCAAAAATGAAATAAAATTATAGTTCTAAGAGCCAGGGCACACTGCATTTAAACAATATTAAAATATTTATATGTATCTCAGCTATCATCTACACTCTACAGAATGTTGGAGGGTTGTATGCTCTAACAATTTTACTTTAAAATAAATTTCGGTTCAAACGATACTATAAAACTAATAGTAATTATTGCTGGCGTTCATTGCATGCTATTCTTATCTGCTGCAACACACAGCCTAATTGCTTTAGAAACTTTAAAAGTGTAAACTTTTAACATTCAAATGTCAATAACCAGTTTCACTACTTGATGAGTCAATGTTCTACTCTCTTTAGCTGACAGGAGAATACTGCAGATGTGTTTCCTCTCTCACTGGACTCACTTCTGTGTCTAGAGACAATTTCTGTAGAGATGCTTGTCCCGGCATGCACCTACAGGATTGTGGGAAGGTGTCTACCGATTCCTCCAGTGTATATGCTACAGGTAACTCATGTTGTCTTACGCCATATTTTGTGAAAAGACTTTTTTGTGACTTGGTAGAAATAATTTCAATATTTTTAACACAGTATTATTTTTCAACCCTTTATTCAATTCGAGTAATATAATTGGATATCTATATATGTTTTTGCGTCAAACATAATTCATAAGGTGTGTTTTTAATCCTACAAACTAGTATACAAATACATTCTGTCATTTTCTAACAGGTGCAGCTGACCCACCTACGGGCTGCAACTGGTACCAGGCCGGTGGTCTGCTCGAAGCAGGCCAGTACCTCATTGATCCTGATTTAAGTGGAGACACTGTTCAGTATCGTACACAGTGCAACAGTTATGGTATGACACACTCCATGTCTTATAGTGTGTATGTAGAGTAATATATGTTCTAGAGTATTCTACAAGGTAAAGTTCCTATTCAGACCAGAATGTACACTAGCTGGTTACTGCATAACTATAGATAAATCTCCAGGAAATAAGGCACCATTCTGGTACTTGTTAAAACATTTGAATTCAAATAAGTATAATAGAGACATAATATGAGGTTTTCACAATAGAAAATTGAATTTATTAATTGGTCACTGCTTAATGTCGCACTTTTCTATCAGTTAAATTATGCCATGAGTGAAAAGAACTGCATGTCCTTGCGTTGGACAGAGTTTAGTACCATCTCTTGTCTAAGAGCGTTCTCATGCTTACATGTGTAGACAACTCAGCAGACTGTGACTTTGCTAATGGTTGGGTGAGTTACAAAGAGCATTGCTACTTCCTCTCTACCGACAAGAAGACGTACGATGAAGCTTACAACACTTGTGTTGATGGAGATGGTCTTCTGCTCTCAGCCTCCAAGGGATTTGACGAGATTGAGTTTATTGAGAAGCTTATCCGAGGTAACAGTTAATGTGTCACGTGTTAGTAAACCAGCCTCATTTCTTGAAAGACGCTTCAGTACTGATGTTAATGTAGCATATATACTGCTGTACATAGACTAGAATTTCGATACAAGAACGTCTACATATTGTTTGTCAGCTAAGTAGAGGTTCTCACACAAGAGTTACATCTGCAGCAGCTTATAAATCTGATTGCTTGTTTCAGCTGACTCAGCTTTCTCTCTCTCGGATCTCTTCTATGTTGGTTTGTATCAGCTGGATGCTGACACATTTCCCTCAACAACTGACTACGTCTACTTGGACAGTGGCATTATCACAAATGACAATAATTTACACGATGACTGGGAAGACCAGGGAAACCCTCCGTGCTTTGTTTGGCGATCTTCTGATATGACGCAACTTCCTGTTCTATGTGATGAGACTCACCGTTACATCTGTAGGAAAGATCCACCTGGTAATGTCTCTCTTTTGTCTTCACTGTGTTTAGGGAAGTTACAGAAGATAGGCTGTTGTGTATTTGCATAGCTTTTTATTCTCAACTAAATAATGATGTTCAAAGTTGGGGTGTTTATCAAAAGTTATTTCTTGTCACAGTTTTCTTATAATGCGAATGTATGAATGTGTATTTGATCAGGTGAGATGATGTGTACTAGCAAAGTGACCTCTGACCCTGGATATACAGTGACCAATCACAGGATGTCTAACACTTTGTGCAGACTGGTGTGTCAAGGCAAACAGTACGACTTTGCTGCTACCAACTTCGAAACATGTTCTTGCTTTGATAAATCGGTATGTTTTTATATCTTTTTTCAGTCCTGCATATTTTTCCTGCTATGATCAGAGATGGAAATTACTACAAGCTTTCTAAGTAACCTCTAATAAATAGAGCTACACCATATTATGTAGTATTAGGACATTTCTGATAATGTAGTCCAATGGCTTAGCAATAAAATACAGTTTGCTTCCTTTAGGCTTTGGAAAGTCACACAGCTCTCCCTTTGTCTCAGTGTGATATTCCTTGTCCTACTATAAAGTACCAGAGATGTGGTGGGTCAGGGGACAAGATGCTGGTGACTCATTCACGTAAGTATAATATATATAGTGTTCAACTTATCCCAGATTTAAGTATCATGATATTTCTACACAGTGGTAGGTATCATGATATATCTACATAGTGGTAAGTATTATGATATATCTACATAGTGGTAAGTATTATGATATTTCTACACAGTGGTAGGTATCATGATATATCTACATAGTGGTAAGTATTATGATATTTTTACACAGTGGTAAGTATCATGTATAATTACTTCACAGGCTTGTCTACACATCACATTATATTCTAGTACAATAAACAGCAGATATATTTTATGAGATAAATACTTCTTTTAATAGCTTTGAAACATTTTCAAATTATTCCACTATAATTGAAAATTAATTTTCAATTATTTTTCCAGCTGATGAAAATTATTTAAAAAGTTAAGCAGAATATTTTTTATGATTATCACAATGCTTTCATTAGTGCTTTATCTCATCACAAGTTTTAAATAAACACCAACAATATATTATAATTAGAATACATTTTGCCTGAAGCCAAGATCTTGCAGCAACTGTTTCATTTTGAAGTTATATAACACTTCCTTGCTCGTGTTCAAAGTTACAGCATTTACACTGGTGACCACTAGTAGGCGCTTAAAACGACCGTTTTCTTTCAAAATATCCATTTTCTTGAAATTATGCAATATAATATGTTGTGTCATCAATTTATATAACGTCAGAATAGATATAACAGAATTGTTGCTGGAATTCTAACCACCTTCATATTATAAACTTTTATGAAGTTGTTTCTAATTAGTAAGTTTCACAATCAATATTGAATCTAAGTTATTTTCAAATCATCCTGTGAAGTGGGTAAACAATCATCCTGTAAACTCTAGGCTGGTTGTCTTGCAGATCCTGAATGTCCAGCCAATGCTGGGTTCACATCTGGAGAGAACTGTTACTTAGCTTTAGAGATCAATGTGAATTTCTGGGAAGCAGCTGAACAATGCTCTCTACTCTATGGAAATACTGTTGGTCTTTCCGACTCTAATTGTACTGAGTGTCAGAATCTAGTGTAAGTCTAAGTATCTCTCAAAATATGTCTGTTTATGGTAAGTGAATTAACAATATGAAAACATGAATCATGAGTGTGCACTACTTTAAATTAATTGTTCAATATTTATCATCAATTTAATCAATATACTATTAACCAATAATTGGAAAACTATTTTATAGTATTTTGGTGCATAATTGTACTCAAAGCCTAATATTTTGTAATAATAAAAGGTAGCTTTATAAAGTATGATACTTGCATTTTTATAAAGTAATTCACCCACAGTGAACCAAAACCCACTGCCATGATTGTTGCAACATGTGATTTCTATTGAAAAATCTTATATATTTAACTATTTAGATATCCATGTGTAGCCTAGATATGTTACGAGATATTGGATATATATGCTACACATTTTTGGAAAAAATTAAGCGTATAATTGTAAACAGCCGATGAAGTTGTTTCACACAGAACTGAGCTAGGAAAAGAGCTGTGGATAAACCCGTACAGACAAACAGTATCCGGCACTGACTTCTACAGTGCTCCACTCTTATCTCACTTGTCTGAATGGAGTGACAGCACTCTTGACCTTGACACGGTTCCAGGCAGGTGCTCTGTGCTCACCTCTTCTGGCAGACGTCTTGCAGATTGTGAGGGAGAAAGCCTTGGCGCCTTCTGTTATAGACTGAAAGGTTAGCTGGTAAACTTGGTACTTTGCTGATTGGTTTTAATTAACACAATTTCATAATAATGTTTGCTTAGTTCTATAAAATCAATTGAATTATCGTGATATACATAGTATACTATTTGTCTGTGAAAATAGTATACTTTTCTTTTTCATAATTATTTTTTGTTTTGCTGTTTACTTTTTTATTTTTAAGTTCCAACACTGGAGTGTGCAACCATCTTTTAAATTCATGCATCAACTTCCAAGTGACTGTCTGTTATACATCCTGTTATTTAGCTCCTACAACAAAACAGGCATCCTCTCTGACTAGTCCTAGAAACTATGGGATTGGTGAATACTTTACTGTGTTTTATGGTTCCAGTGGCTTGTATGATAGGCAGGGTGTTCAAGGTAACATTTCATTTAGAAGCTACAAGTAATATAGTTTTAATGTAAACTTTTGACCAATTTTAATACCTAAATATGTTTATATAATAATTATTATTTATGTTTCAGATCTGGAAACATACTGCAGAGAAGGGTCAGCCTGGTTTGCTGACTTTGCAGGTAACTGCTACACATATGTACCTGTGACATCAACTGAAGAGTTTCTTACAGCCTGTAGAGATATCGGTGCACCTCGAGCTGTTATAAACACCAGAGAAGATGATGATTGGCTACTGAGTTTTAGGTCACAGTCACGCCCTCTTTCCACACTCTATGACAACCAACGTGCTATCACTGGTATGTCAACTTATGTTATACAAGTTTGGTTATTTAAAGTATACAATAGTTTACTGAATTGCTCTGATGCTACTCGTCTATCATGGCTCATATTATATTATATGCATAGTTTTATTAAACTGTATGGTGGTGCTAAACTCTAAGTTAAGTAATTTGAACTATAAAAATTAAAATTATGCATAAGTATTGTGGATCTGCTATAACAATAAGTGTGCAGTAATATGCGTTGCTAACTAACTTAATTTTAAACTAAAGCTATTTGATTTTCTCACAGGTACATTTGATCTAGATGGAAATGGCAATTTGATCTCAATGGATGGAACCTACTGGAGAGGCCAGTTTCATAACCTAAGATCTGACTCATATCTCAGTACCCACGTGACAAATTTATGGGAGGATCTAGATGACAGCCTTATGCATGGGCCATATATTAATAATAAAGAAGATGGAAGTGATCTGTTTGTTGCTAAGTTTGCTAGTAACATGCAAGGAGTTCTCTGTGAAAGAAGTCGAGGTATTACTTACTTGTAGCACATATTCCATATACAAAAGTCAAAATATATCATTTTTCTTAAAATATTTCAGCAGTTTATCTAACCTGTCTTATCATAGCTGTGTATGATCTTAGTTTAAACATAGTGTCGAGTTTAGCTATCCTAGCAATCAATTAAAGTGTTTGTGTCCCTGTTGTTATAGCTTACCATGGATGTTATTCTATTGCTGGAGAAAGCCTCTTTAAAGTTTATGAAGTGGATTATCAGCCTAACACTGTTTATCAGTGCGTTGAAAGCTGCCGGGCTCTAGAATATTCTCTCATAGCCATAACTGGTAAATAATGTCACATGTTTGTAGAATATAATCACTTTGTCTCATAATCTAATTTTTGTCAAAACTATTACACTCAACACGTGAAGCAACATCTATTATGATTATGTGTGAAGTAAAGTAGTATGTGTAAGTTCACCTGGCAAGGCGTGCAGGTACTTCTTGACACTGTTTACAGGTGCTTCTTGACACTGTTTACAGGTACTTTTTGACACTGTTTACAGGTGCTTCTTGACACTGTTTACAGGTGCTTTTTGCTATTGTTCTAATAGCATACTGGGTACATATCAAACTGATCAGGCAGCTTGTATGGGTAGATGTGCCAACACCAACTTGGCTGTAGATCTGTGTGGCAACTCAACTCTCTCTACAGCCATCTACATGAATATCAGTGAGTAATATTCAGTGTGTAGCAGTGAAGAGATTGTACTATAAATAGCATCATGATGTCATTAGTGACTCATGTGCAGCTATTAGAAACAGAACTGATGTATCAACTGCTCCACATGATAATATTTAATATAATAGAGCATAATATTACTATCTGGTAATTTCAGGTGACTCTATTTATGACCTGTTAGCATCTACATGTACTGACTTACATAATGAAGGAGCAGTCCTTTCTGGAACCTACAAACTCTCACTGTCTAGTACAATAGATAGCCTCTACTGCCACTCTGGTGAGTTACAGAGAAAATAATATAACAAACTCACCATCACCATCACTTATTTTAATATAAAATAGAAAAACGTATCATCACTAAGAATTGAACCCTTTTATTGCAAAGACAGGTAACATATTTAAATTGCAAATAATTGTTTTTGATTTAAGAAAATAAGTTTTAGTATAATTAGATAGTATTTGATGTATTAAAGCATTGAGCATTGTGGAGATAACTCTGGAATATAACAATTTAGAATTTTTAACAGGAGATGTTTATCTTTTGGCTTACAGTGCAAGTGCTTGAAAAATAATAGTTTGCTCTGTTTATGGCAGCATAACCCCCATATAAGTTGTTATGTTATAAATTGTTTTACTGTAATACTGACAGTGAAAGTATAGCAGCTTTCACTCTCTATCAATTCAAGGTTTAAAAGAATAAATACTTTCAATATCACTGATTATTATGATATTTATTAATTTGATACTGTTGTATAGGAGGGGAAGAATATGGACTTGCATTAACTAGAGTTTCTTCTGTTACCATATCTGCCTCTTCTGAATCAACTGACTACCCTGCAAGTAATGCCAGGTATTCCAGTCTCATTTATACATCATATATCTTCTTTTTATACAGCCAACAGCCCACTAGCATAGTCAAACAGTATAATATTTATTAAACCATCCTCGTTCTATTTAATGTGGCGACAGTATTTGATAACAGTGTTGATGCGAATGACCAGTGTCAAGAACTAATAAAATTAATACTTTACAATTTTATGCTAACTTATTTTTTGTGTTCCTTTGGCCACATTGTACTCATACCTATGGAAACATCATTATCAATGTAGATTGATATCTAAACTGTATGATTATCCGTTTATACAGGCATTCAAATTCTTACACAAAACATCATCTATGGTGTTTGAGTGACCTTTAATAATTGTAACCAGTTTCACTAATTTGGTGCTGAGCTGATTGCATGCTGTATTTTACAGGATGTATGGCTTGTCATCTTGGGTGGCCAGTTCAAACACTGACCAGTGGTGGCAGGTGGTTTTTGACACTCCTCATATCATTACAGCTATTTTGTCACAAGGTTGTTACATATTTATTATGTCCAAGTATTGAAATAGAGAAAATTCAGTAACTTTTAACTTTGTGTATCACAAATAGAGCTTAGGGAGCTGCGGTGGTCTAGGGGTTAGAGCAAGGTCTAGGGGTTAAAGCGTTTGCCAAGTAAACACCAGTCATGGGTTCGAGCCCGGACAAAGGCCATTGGTGATGTTAGGAAGAGCATTCAGTCATAATTGTTCCTATGCCTCATTTAAATAAGTCCTTTGCCCGTTTAACAAAAACCCCTTCTATCAGGGGTATCTCACAGGGATAGCGACTATAAACTTGCATGCGTTTTTTCACAAATAGAGCTTATAAAATATATACAATTGGTAAAATGTTGTCAATGATAGACTTCTGCAAAGTCATTTTAACTAGTTATAGTCATGGTGGTGTAAGATTTTAGTATTTGCTAAAAGTTTGTTTAGGCTAACAATGAAACAATTCTCATTAGCTTATAAATACGGCAAAGTTTCTTACCTGAACAGTATTGTGATGAGTTTGAAGTTGTCCATAGAGTAGCTGCAGATCAACACATATAGCCTTAGAACCTGGCTTTCTAGTGCTTTCCAGCACAGGCTCCAATTATGCCTATAGAGATTAAGCTTTCTACTACCAGAAGCTAAAATGTTACAACTGCTGGCTTTATTTATCCAGGGAACGGCATAGATACTGGTACAGTTGAGTTGTATTACGGTTCTTTTGCTGGTTCATTCACACTGGAGTTTGGAATGGATGCTAATGATTCAACCAGCTGGCTTTCTTACAATGGTGGTTACATGGTAATTGTTGTATACAAATCTCTCCATCAACTTCTCTTAACTTGTATATTTGTTTTATTATTAGAATATTTTATTAACTAATTCAGTGTATTACTTATTACTATATTACTATATTACTGAGACTCCCAGCATTATGAGAAGTTGCCTTTATCTTTATGTTACTGTGTGCTGTAATTATGTGTTTTTATTACTTTAGCTTAAAGGTGCAGAGAGTAGAGGGGAACTAGTAAAAACCCACCTTAATAGTCCACCGATTGCCACTGCACTAAGGCTGTACTTTCCCAGTTACTACAATGGTTATGATATTGCTGGAAGATTCGAAGTTGTTGGGTTCCCTTATTCTACACTCAATAGTGAGTTATTTATGTCATTTGTTTTGTCTTTCTATACTATATTTCTTTTATATACTTTGGTTTCAGATGATATTTATCTATAGGTATTCTGCAGTTTTATTAGTTCTGCTATTTTAACCTTGTCATGTGAATTACCACCAGAGTCTTGCTACTACCTTATTCTTAGTTGTCTAGCAGAGTTTATCATTTATTCAATTTAAATTTATTCAATTTAACAATTATTCTTTATTTGCTATTTCTAATATTTTGTATTTAGAGTCAATTGTGTGTATATAGCGTGTAACTTTGCATATTGAGAACAACTTATTGACACGTATTTCTGCTACATCTGCTTATATAATGCTTGTTCTAGTACATATTACTTCCTGTTTAACAGACTTGTATATAAAGCTTACAGATTAAACACCTCCTGCATGTTTCAGATGCTCACCCTACTGCTACTACTTATGCTGGACACACTTACTACATCTCTTTCAACACAATGTCATACACTGAGGCTCAGACTTTCTGTAGTGATACTATGGTGGGTGGGTACTTAGCCGTCCCTGATAGTCAGGAGGAATATGATGTTATTCTCAGGTAAGCAATGTTCACATAACATGTTTTATTATTAGATAATAGTTGAATAATAGTTATTCTCTGTAGTGAATTAATAATAGAAACAAGGTTATAGTCATCTATAAATCCATTTGTCGCTCCAGCCGTTTGCATTGCATTCTAATTTGTAACCTTGAATTTTAATAAGGCTAAGGATAAATTCAGGGTAAAAACAATATTATAATCAATGTTTTATTGCACTGAAGTTCAGGAAAAACATTTAAAAAGCTACCACTTACTAATTAACATTTTTATCAACTAAATTCTAACTTTATCTAAGAATTATCAGTTTGAGCTCAAAAATCTATTTTTACATCAACACAATCAATGACTCACTAAATTATTATATTATTTTATATATTTAAATAAATAATTGGTAGCCTCAACTTAGACCCAGTGCGAACTTGGATAGGAGTATCCGACATGGTTGTTGAAGGAGGTTATCGAACACCTTCAGGATCTTCCATATTGTTTACTAGTAAGTTAACTCAAGTTCTAGCTCTTTATTTTTATTATAAAATACAAAACTATTATATAGTTACTAGGACAAACATATGCTTATAACTAGAAAATGGTATTGGTCAACTTCAATTAAATTATAGATAGCCCATGTAAATATAATGCATGAGAGTATTTTGTGTTTTATACTGATGAAAAAATATATTTATACAAATATTTTATATAATTTGTTTATTTGATTTTAAGCTAACTTGATTATCTAACATTTTTAAATTAATAGATTAGTATTAGAGTATTTATCTGTCAAATAATATGAATGTAATATTAAAGTTGTCTCCCTTCATTTCAGAGTGGGCATCAAACCACCCAGCCTCCTCTGAAGCTGAAGATTGTGTGAGAGTGAATACAGACGGAGAGTGGGAAGTCGTGGATTGTTCAGCTGAACCTTATTTGGCTCTCTGTGAGGTTGACTATCCTCAACCTTCACCAGGTTAGTTGGTTATATATCTTCTTATTACTATATTATTCTATACAGAAGGTAGAACTATGTTGAATATTCACCAGGTTAGCTGGTTATATATCTTCTTATTACTATATTATTCTATACAGAAGGTAGAACTATGTTGAATATTCACCAGGTTAGTTAGTTAGATAGCTCTTCTTATTACTACATTATTCTATACAGAAAGTTCAGCTATTGGATATCTAAACTTTACAGTCTCTTTCTCATATCTAGTTCATTTATTTGAAGTTAAAGCTTCTATGAATTCCATGTTTAGTCAAGTTTTAATTAAACACTTTACTAGTTTTTAACCTACTGCCCTGTGTTTATTTTGTTTTTATTTATTAATCAGTTTATAGATTTAGACACCTAACCATGTGCTAGTTTGATTCTCCTGGTTTATTACTTCAACATCTGTACTTGTCTTTATATAAAATGACAATGCTGTACACAGGGGCTCAGTCATACATGGGCTGCTACCTGGATGTCTCCACTGATGAAAGTGTATTCTATCCAGCAAAGTTGAGTTCAACAGTTGAAGAATGCGCTGAGGCGTGTCATGAAAGTGGTCACATGTTTGCTTCTTTTAACCTTGATAGTAAGTCAAATCTTGCAGTCATTTTTAAAATTATATTATTTTTGCACCGTTGTTTGATTGTTTTGTGCTTTTGTACAATTTATATCAATAAATAGTGTAGTTACTATGTATTTACCGACACAATGTCAATTGGCTAAACTTTCTACAAAAAATAGCATTAACATGTAATTTATTGTTATAAATTTCAACATGTATTTAAAGAAAATTTATTGCAGTGTCTCTTTTTTGAAATTTACTTAGTTTGCTGTTTCTAATATCTAACAATCAGCATATAGATCTGTTGTATACAAGCATTTGATTTCAACGGACATAATTTAATAGTTTCTATGCACTTTCCTGTACTTTTTTGATCACTCTAAATATGTACATATTTCTTTAACAGGTTCTTATACTGTTGACACGCCATTTTATTTCTCTGAGCTGGTTGACGAGGCATACGTAACACTGTTACCTACTTTAGACACCCTGACTGAGCTTACTATTTGTCTTTACTACTTGATGGACGGAACATCTCAGGGTTAGTAGATAGTAGAACTATTTGTCTGTTCCAATTTTCTATTCCTGTTTATACTTTATCTTTGAATAAGTTCCGGTGAATATTCACCGCCAGCTTACCTGTCAAATCAATGACTCAGCCATTCTCTACCACCAAGACTGACAATAACTTAGTATACTTCATACTGTCATCTACTTTTGCATCGTTTGTTTGTTGTTGAAAATACCTTAGTTTTGCTAGTAAAAAAGAAGAAATGTGGTTTTTAGATGCAAAATGTCAAAACATACTCAATTGCGTGTCTTTTTGCCAGTATGGTCACCGTCTTAGATGTTCATTCAAATTTCATAAAATGAAGCTCACTATGCCTCACTAACCTTGCTGTATAACAGATAAAGACAGATGTCTGCTGGGGTCAGACACCACCTCTTTCCGCCTGTGTAAGAGAGGAGACAACACTGACGAGTACTTCTATTATAACTCACAGACCGGAGCCAGTCATCGATTCCACCAATCAGCAGAAGGCTGGGTCCCTGTCTGTCTTGTGTCTGCAACAGACAAGGTGCTGATCTACGTTGGGAACAGCGGCAGCAGCACAGAGTTTGCACAGACTGTCAGCACAACTACTCTAGACTCGGGAAGTAAAGTTATCCTCGGGCAGGGAGCTACTAACGATTATGTTGGAGATACAGGTGAAGTGTCTATAATCACTGCTCTTTAGTTAGAACATTGTGATGGGCCTTCCTATAGCAACTTAGTAGTGAGCCTTCTTATGGCAAAATAGTAATGAGTTATTCAAAGTTAGTAGGCCTACTTGTTTATTTAAACTTTAAACTTTAGTGCTGTAAAATGTTTCTCATACGAGTTTAATGAATACAGATATATATATATATATATATATATATATATATATATATATATATATATATATATATATATATATATATATATATATATATATATATATATATATATATATATATATATATATATATATATAGTAAAATGAGTGTTTATAAAACGTTACTAGAGTGCTCTATAGAAATAAATCTAGAGCATAAACATTAGAAGAAATAAAATGAGATTTGATCAATATAATGGCATTTATTACTAGTAGTTTTGTACACAAGAACGATGTGCACTCGTCAGATAAATTTGCCACTAGTGGCAAATTTATCTGACGAGTGCACATCGTTCTTGTGTGCAAAACTACTAATAATAAATGCCATTATATTGATCAAATCTCATTCTATTTCTTCTAATATATATATATATATATATATATATATAGCAAGCTTTAAATACATAGGTATTGTAGTACTATATAGTGCTTAGCCCATTCACAACAGCGTAGTAGCAGTAGTAGTAGTAGTAGTAGCAGTATAGCAGTAGCAGTAGTAGCAGTAGTAGCAGTAGTAGTAGTAGCAGTAAGATAGTCAAAGGTTTTTAGTATTTTTAAAGCGATGAGAAACACCACTTAATCTCTGTAAGTTGTGTCTCATGTGAGTTCATTATTTGGCAGAAATAGAGAATGGTTAGAAAATGGATTAAATCATCAAGTCTATTGAAATTCATTTTCACATGAGCTAGTATTGTACTCTCCTGCTGTTTCTGCAGATAACAGCACAGAAAGGTTCTATGGAAGTATTCGTAGAGTGAATGTGTGGGACGTGGCCCTCAATGAATCGAATGTTACGGACTACATGGATGGTCAGATTTTTGGTAACAGAGTCAGTTCAGATGACCCAGTCAACTGGGCGGTACAGCTGGAAATGAGTACTAATGTGCGGATTCAGTCGAGTGAGTCATTCACGCAGCTGTTTCTTAATTAAGAGATTTTCTCTTTTATTTGTGTAATTTCAAAGAACTTAAAATGCTTTCTTCTTTATATATTCTTGAAATAAGTTGTACAAGTTGTATTAGGAACTAACAGCTGTGGAAAGACGCCCTATATATTTGACTCTTAGTATTGAATTATAGGCAATGTTTATAAAAAATATGTTATCAACAGTATTATTAGCACCGGAGTGACTGCATAATTCTCTAAATTAAAAGAATTATTGAAGGTTCACTCAACTTTTTTCTATAGGCTAAGCTCATGACTCATTTTCAGATTAAATTGACTCGCTTTTCTTTACTCTTTCAAACAACAGACTGTGTGCCTTAACATTTCAGTACCACCTATCATACCCTCATTGGACTTCTCACAAGTCACAGTCACAGCTTCATCTGAGGACACGGATGCTAAGGCTGCAGATTTTAGAATAACAGATGAGAGAGTAAACTCTGGTGGTTCCTCTGGAGGAGGTTGGTGTGCAGACGTCAGTGACGGGACTGATGAGACGTGGAAAATAGAGTTTGGTGGCAGCTACACTGTATACAGTATTATACTGATGGTATGTATTGTGAATATATACACTGTATACAGTATCATACTGATGGTATGTAATGTGAATATATACACTGTGTACAGTATTATACTGATGGTATGTAATGTGAATATATACACTGTGTACAGTATTATACTGATGGTATGTAGTGTGAATATATACACTGTATACAGTATAGTACTAATGGTATGTAATGTGAATATATACACTGTGTACAGTATTATACTGATGGTATGTAGTGTGAATATATACACTGTATACAGTATAGTACTAATGGTATGTAGTGTGAATATATACACTGTGTACAGTATTATACTGATGGTATGTATTGTGAATATATACACTGTATACAGTATAGTACTGATGGTATGTAATGTGAAAACTATATATAGACAGTATAAATTACAAATTTATATGTTACTTAATAACAAAATACAAGCAAAATATTATTATTTCTCATTATTAATTTCTTATTAATTGTGAAATTAACAAATCACTGATATAGCAACCAAAATTGCAGATTTGTTCTGAAGTAATAATTAAAATTTTGTAGCCAAGGAGTCAGTTTTATTCTGGTGGAGATAGCGGGCACATCACAAGCGTTGAGGTAGAGCACAGCAGTGGAATCTGTATAGGAGAATTTCCAGCATGCACTGTAAGTCCAGCAAAATTTGTACTTTATTATTGATTGTTGTAAAAGGCATTGTGTTAAATATACTTATACTTGAGATTGCTTGTAGTTTACAGAAATGATGCCATTCAGTATGTTGTCTAACTTCATGTTAAGTTGTGCTGCCGATGTTTTAAGGTGTTTGAAGTGACGGCTGATGACTACACTATTATGCTGCCGTATCCAGTGACAACAAATGATATTTCTCTAAGAATAAAAAGTCACGATGGAAAACCATGCGCTAGATTTGAATTCTATGGTTTGCCTGCTCCAAGCAGTAAGTTAATTTAAATTAACTTGCTTCAAATATCAATTTTTCTTTTGGTTGAAATTTTTAATTAACAATAGGTTTAGATATTTTGAAACTGCAAAGTTTCTGTCAATTAATTTTGTATGAACATGACTGGTGTTTAAAATTTTTAACTTTTAATGTTTAAAGGCCACGAAATGTCAACAAAACTGTTGATGCTATTTCTCTGTGTATATATCTAGACGCGATCTGAGCTAAAGCATTTCATTTAAAATCAGACTGCATCCAATCAAATTTATGCAAATTATGCTCTCTGGTGCAGTGTAAAGTATAAATGTCAGCATAGTAGCAACTATAAGAACTCTTCTAGCTCTAAAACACTTATTGATATATCATTTACCACATGAAAAAATTGAAAAAACAGTACTCTCCTAAATATTTTTAAAAATAAGTTAAAAATTATTCAAAAAGATACAAGCTCAAATTACAAATTATTATAGCTGAAGTGCTTTTTGGTAAGTTTCAGCTGAAAATTGATAATAATATCAAAACATTTAAGTTGTAAATATTGAATTTAAAATAAGTTTACTGTGACTGCCCAGTTGCTTGTTTTTTTTTGGTTGATTGTTTTTGTATAATTAACACAATTTAAATGTTACAAGCACTCAGGTTTGATTTTAGCAAGCAAAAATATAAATACTATTGTTTGAATTTTTTGAAACTATGAGAGTTTGCAGATCTAAGAAATACTAGAAATTGAAAGATAACAAAAATTTCTTTAAATATTGTTTTTGTGTCATCTTATAAAGCATTGCAAAACTTTTAAATACTCAAGTTCTCTCATTTGCAAGCATTGCATTACATCACGTTGCAGTTGGAACTGTGCCAGCTAACAGTCAGATGTATGCCGGCCACTTTTACCACATATCTGCCTCTAAGATGACGTACTTTGATGCCATAGACTATTGCGCTGACAACCTTCCTGGTGGTTATGTGGCATTGGGAGACAATGCAGAAGAAACAACCTTTATCAAAACGTTGGTGGAATAATTATTAATATTAAATTTTACATTTACTATATTATGTTGCATCTTTATAATAATCATCAACTCAGTCTTTGAATTTATATTATAAAGTAAAAATTTTGATTAGGAGAAATAATATCTCACAGTGATCACACAATTCAAATATTTAAAGTTTCAAATAAATCTAGTCACAAAACATTCATATAAGATTACTGCTTTATGAATATTTTCATATATTCGCCTTTTTAACTAAAAGAAAATTTGCAGATATGCTCTTTTTAACTAGATAAAGGGTTGTGTGACTTCCTATTGGTAAGCCTAGGGCCACACGGTGCGTATGCGCATGCAAAGGTGTCCACTGTAGCGTCAGTGATGCGTGATAAATAAAGCTTTCATTTTTAAATCGCACTCGATTTCAATAAAACGCTATTTACTGGAATTTAGCACTAAAATAAAGAAATTGGGCTCGCTTAAAAACTACCAGCCAATTAGGTGACGACGACAGAGACGATTCGCACTTGCGTTGAAAATGCAGAGCGACAAGTGCGAATGTTTTCTCAATGCGCACAGTGGACACCTTTGCTACTTGTGATTTCAATTTTCGCATGCGAAAATACGCACCGTGTGGCCCTAGGCTTACACTGCATTACGATGCAACACAAGCAAACCGCAATTATCCACGTAGTAATTGTGTTTGTATTATCGCTGCCAAGTATTATAAAAGCACCAAGTGTAACGTTTGCTTTTCCCGTACTAGTAGCATCAACATCATTGTGGCAAGAACACGCTATGCTGCTTTTACTATCCACATGTTGAACCTGAAATTCTTAAAACGATTTTTATTGCAGTTGGAAAAATGTTGTGTCCCCGGGAACCGCCCTGTGGATCGGCCTCACCGACATTGAGGAAGAAGGAAAATTTGTTAACAAGGATGGAGAACTGCCTGCTTATACTGGTAATAGTTTCTTAAACCTGTGACTTGTATTTAAATCTAGGTATATAAAGGTCACCATAACAATATCTAAGTTTTCAATAATCACTAATTTAAATAGGAATAATTTTTACTCCTAACTTATAAAAAAGAGAATTTTATTTTCTACTTTTGCACTACAATTCCACTAGGAGCAGTAGTAGAAAAATTGAAATAGCCTAAGTTCTTTAACATTTTAAATAAAATTTTAGTTTGAAGCGCTGGTTTACATTGATGTGAGAACATAACTTTTTTGCTACATTTCTAATCTAGAAGACAGGATTTTCTCAATTTCCCCATTACTGCACCTACCTCTACAATTCATAATGCCTTTCACCACTTGAATTTTTTGAATGACTAATAAGGAATGAGGGAGGATTTTATATGGCATATAATTTGGACATTAGCAGCTCAATTCTCTGCACATTTATTCATAACTTCTCTAATTAACTGTTTACTAGCATATAATCTTTCCCTGCTAGAAATATAACATCTAGTAAAAGTGATGGAAAACTTACTGTTATTCCACAGCATAAACTAAAATAATTTATAGCTGCTTGAATTCAATGCATTGATTGCAATCCTCACTTGCTAAAGTATAGGTTACTGCTATATGGTGATGTGGTAATAACAATAGCTGCTTTCTAACTTTTACAATATAAATACTTTTGAAAATTCTTTGTTCTTTAATTGGAAACTTAATTTAAATTCAAAGTTAAAGATACAGTTTATATTGTTTTATTTTAGTTTAGATTATATTCAAAGTAGTTGAAATGGCATCTGTTTTTTTTAGATTGGTATGGCGGAGAACCCAACAACTGGGGCGGCGGTGAACATTGCACAGTATTTTTTGCTGGAGACAAATGGAACGACATTTCTTGTACCGGAACTCAGTATGTTCTCTGTGAATCTGACTCAGTACCTCAGCCTGCAGGTAAAGTATTACAATGAGCTGGAGCAAAGATTCTGGTGCAAAACTTGAAATAGTAAACCACAATCATAATTTCAATTGCTTCTGTTGCTAATAATCCTAAGTAAGTAACAGGGGGTAGCTCATGCACAATTATCTAGTTTATTCAATTAAAAACACTTTTGCGTTACACAAGACAATTGCTCACCGATTCAGTGCTTATTTTACAAAATGTGTGTTAAAATTTGTCAAGGTCAGGTTAGCTACTTGATAATGCTTCATAACATTTTCAGAAATTTTAGTAGCTATTGAAGTTTTAGTAACTGTATTTAAATTCAATTTATTTATAAAATAGAAGGAATTTGCGGTATAGTTTTGTGATTGTGTAGCGATATTACACAGAAATATCCACCACTCCTGTATTGATATTCTCTCTCTGTACTGTTCTGTCTCTGTATAGAAATATCTACTAGATACTCATTATATATCTACTAGATACTCATACTATATCTACTAGATACTCATACTATATCTACTAGATAGTAGATACTCATACTATATCTACTAGATACTCATACTATATCTACTAGATACTCATACTATATCTACTAGATACTCATACTATATCTACTAGATACTCATACTATATCTACTAGATAGTAGATACTCATACTATATCTACTAGATACTCATACTATATCTACTAGATACTCATACTATATCTACTAGATACTCATACTATATCTACTATATACTCATACTATATCTACTAGATACTCATACTATATCTACTAGATACTCATTATATATCTACTAGATACTCATACTATATCTACTAGATACTCATACTATATCTACTAGATACTCATACTATATCTACTAGATACTGATATTATATCTACTAGATACTCGTACTATATCTACTAGATACTCATACTATATCTACTAGATACTCATACTATATCTACTAGATACTCATACTATATCTACTAGATACTCATTATATATCTACTAGATACTCATACTATATCTACTATATACTCATACTATATCTACTAGATACTCATTATATATCTACTAGATACTCATACTATATCTACTAGATACTCATACTATATCTACTAGATACTCATACTATATCTACTAGATACTCATACTATATCTACTAGATACTCATACTATATCTACTAGATACTCGTACTATATCTACTAGATACTCATACTATATCTACTAGATACTCATACTATATCTACTAGATACTCATACTATATCTACTAGATACTCATACTACATCTACTAGATATTCATAATGTTCCTGTATTGATATTCTCTCACTGCACTGTTTTGTCTCTGTATAGAAATATCCACCAACTGTTCCTGCTCTGACACACTCGGAGCAAGGATTGATGAGTCATACTGTGACTCAACAGCAGCTGATTCTTCCAGTGAAGTTTACAGACCTGTACACAGAGCTTGGAGTAAGTGCATGTGTTTACTTTAGTAGATAGGCCTTATGCTTATATTCATTTATAGAAGTAGCTTAGAGTAGTGCTTGTGTGTACTGTGGTAGGGAAGGGGTTATATTTATATTAATTAAAGCAAAAACAGTCGAGTAAGTGCAGCAGCATGATGCAACCAAACATAAAATACATAGAGCGTATGCACTATTTTATCTACAACGATTACTGAATTTGCAAAAGAATATATTAACTAGTTATATAACTTATCAGGATGCTGTTTATATATTGGTTATTCTGTTTTTGCATAAAGTTTAAGATTAAGAGGTATATATAATTAGGTTTCATTCAATTAGTGTTAGAACTTATATGTACTTGGAACAAGCATTTCACAAGCTTTTAATATTTAGATTTCTCAGCAAATGATGTTTTAATAGAATTGCTAATTAGGTAAAATTGAACTAAACCTACTTTTTTATATAACATTTTTTAAATATATATTTTAGATTATAGCCAATTATTTAAAAATAGAAACATTTATTATCATAAGAATTATTTTACTGCACCTTGAATAGAAAACTGGATGTTTTATTAATTTAGATTGATTTTCAAAGCATGTTGAATATGTAATAAATCATCAAAAATCTGCTGGAGTTGTTGCTATACAAAACTTTGACAGTAATATAGCACATAAATTTCATAATTGTGTTTTTAATTCTAATTTTATTTGATGAATTTCACATTTCACTATGCAAACTCAAGTACACCTGCTTTTCCTTTGCAGGATCACACTGCAAGCCTTATGGTGATGTTGCTGGTGTCAATGTAACAGGTTCTTACAACGTGTCCCAGTTTATTCCAGGTTGACATTTTTATCAATTATTTATTTTAATAAGTTTGATATAAATACTACTATTTTCTTATAAATGAATGATCACTATACTACCTAGGTTTTAGCTTTTAGCTTTTAGCTTTAGCTTTGTATATCTAGTATTTGTGTTTCATGTATATTATGTAGATATACCTAGTGCTCATTACTTGGGCTGCTGGCAAAGTAAAGACAATAATTTGATGTCTACACACAGTACAAACTCCTCTAGTAACAGTCCCTCATCATGTAGAGATACGTGTTTCTCGGAAGGTATATTTATCTTCATTAAATCTTTTCTCATCTTTTACAATAATCTGCTGTGCTAAAGCCTGTATGTCACACTGTTTTATATTGTAAAGTAATTCAATGGTTGTTGGCTGCAGAAAATTAGCCAAAGGGTTTACTGAAAGACACCATTAGTAAAGAAGACCCTTGACTCCAACCATTCAATTGAAGTGACATTAGAAAGGATTGTGGTCTATTTACAGTTTCCATTTCTCAATAATTGCATTGCATTACAATATTATTCTGTTCAACAGATAAAGTGTTTTAATGCTAGAGAAAGTGTTGATTGAAGCATAAATCCAGGGAAGAGTATCTTCTAATTCAGTTTGAAAACTTTCATAGATATCCCGGTGTAGATTCATGATTATAACTAAAGAGCTGCTACAGCTAGACTTACAAATTTTTCTCATACAAGAGTTACAAGATTATGTTTCAACCATGGGATACTTTTTCTGATTTGAAAACTGCTTATTGCTTTTGATTCTCCCACAGCTTGTAGCTAGTAACAATTACCTGCTGTTACCTGTACATCATATCTACCCCACATATATTCTAACTTGTAGAATTCAAGTATGCTACACTCCGGAATGGACATGGCTGTGAGTGTACTAACAGCTATCAGGAAGGGGGTAGAAGTGCTGAAAGTTCATGTTATGTACCCTGTCCAGGGGATGCTTCCTACATGTGTGGGGGGAGTGAAAGATATTCTGTATACACTACTGGCTTCTATGGTATATATATGATGAGTACTACACATGCACAAACATGCACACAATCAAATATGTATTATTTTTTGGAAAAAATTTAGATTTCAAATTTTGAAAATTATATTACAGTTCGGAATAAATATATAAATTACTTCCATGATTCAGTCAACGACCAATCAGATCTACCCATTAGTTTATTGCTTTTTAGTGAAAAGTAGTGTATAGTAGGCTAATGTAAATTTGACCCATGCACTGTAAAGAAATCAAACAGGTTTTTTTTTCCTAAAATCAATCCAGATGTTTTGCATTACTGCTGGTTTCTTGAGATATATATGATGACTCAGTAATTTCTCTGCAGGTATTTCAGTAACGTCTCTACTAGAGCCTCAGATTCCTGGGACAAGGTTTGAGTTCAGTTGTGTGACTGGGTACCAGCCCGTAGTTGAAAATGGAAATAACATCACAGAGTGTGACATCACAAACAGAAAGTGGACTACTGAGGGCTTTTACTGCAGACGTGAGTTCGTTTATTCAGCTTTCGTGGAGGTTCTGCTAACTGAAACTAACTATATTCATACTTTTTGTTAGATTTAACTTTAGGGCATCATTTATTAATATATTTTTAGAAATAAGTTTTATTCAAAATTTGAAATAAAAAGTATAGTCATTGCTCAGGCATATTATTTACAAATTTTTACATATATTTGAAACAACCTCCGACGTCTAGCTAAAGCAATTTGTTTTAAATTAGAAAACGTTTAAATTAAAAGTACAGTTCAATTGTTTAGCATGCAACCATTTGTTGACATAAACAGTACTTTTCAGTAACACTGACTCTAGTAGTAAGTAAACACAATGTTATAAGGATATGCTGTGTTCTTGCAGCTGCTGAGTGTCCATCAACAGCACAGAACATAGTAAATGGTTCCGCAGTGATGACCGGTCACACTTATCTAGATACTGTCATTTACTCCTGCATTGAGGGGCATTACTTCAGTGACAATACCTCCTCCCGTACCAGTGTCTGTCAGGCTGATGAAACCTGGACCATCACTCAAGATCAAAGCTGCCAGCGTAAGTCATTTTTTCTACAAAGATAAGATCATTGTTTAAATGGAGTGTACAGTGAGATATTTATATGTTATTGCATATTTCTGTAGAAATAGAACTACCGAAATAGATTGTTTATTGTGCAACAAGGCTGGTCTTTCACTTAACAGTAATATATTTTTTCAAAATAGCTGTGAATTCCTATAATGTTTAAGCGATACAACTATTTTGTTGCTCCGTATTATTTCGCCATGAAAAATTTGTGTAATGATACTTTGTCATTTTCACAGAACCCATCCCTGAAGTTCTATAAGTTATGATTTTGCAGTGACTTGAGAATATGCCTTTACTAAGTTGACACGTTACCTGCTTATCTTCTTATCTTCTTTAAACTGTTACTACATTAAAATTATGCCTAAATTACAGTTTTGTTATCATGTTATTGTAGCTGTTGACTGTTTAGACCCACCGGCGGTTAATAACTCCAATAGTGACATACCTAGCACACTTCTCAACTCCACAGTCACCTACGGGTGTGAGGAAGGGTATGCATTCAACCCCGACTTTGTTCAAGATAATGAAGCATCTCAGACTACGATGGAGATAACTTGTTCTGCTAATGGAACTTGGTTACCAAATGTAACTCATTGCCTTCGTAAGTTTATACATATTAGCTATTTATAGATTACCATTTGTGCCTGTAAGTTTACACATTTATGCTATTTATAGACTACCATTTGTGTCTGTAAGTCAAATTTGTGAAAAGAAACATAACAAATGAAACATTTCTTATTGGGACAAACTGAGTCTTGGTGTAATTTACTTTTAATCCTTTTATTTTTGTCTTTCTTCGAAAGGCATATAATGACTACAAAATTTATATTTTGTGTCACTTGAACAAATTTAATTTCAAAATTGTGGATTGTTTTCATTGGATATACCATCTAATAATATGTTAAATATTATAGATTTATTACCTTCCAAGGTTTCTTGTAATAATGCATCAGATCTGTTAAAGTTGAGTTTTTCTGGTCGCTGCTGTGTTTGCTATTTACTTACAACTGTCTGCAGTTATCTGCAACTGTCTGCAGTTATCTGCAACTGTCTGCAGTTATCTGCAACTGTCTGCAGTTATCTGCAAGCACTGCATCTATCTAATAGCCATTATTTCACAGCACTACTTTCATTCCTAAGTAGTGGTTAAACAATGCTGCAGTCTAGTCACTAATTTACTTGGTCATCAGAATACTCAACAGTAGCTTGAGATTTCAATGTGTGTTAGAATCCTGTATTACATAAAAGGACCTGTTTAGGAGTCACAATACTTACCATAACATTTGCGAACCAATGCAATGATTAATTTAAACTTTATACTCAATATTGACATCAATCGCATCACCAATATGCTATGAACTTTCAGCTGTTTACTGTCCATCTCCTCCTATGATGGGAAATGCTAGCAGAGAAGTATATGGTCAGTATTACTCTAACAACGCAACATATAAGTGCGATACAGGGTATTCCACCACCCCTACTGCAGCTCTAACTGGGTCAGAGTTACTCACTCAACATGAATCTTTTTGTCAACCTAATGGAACTTGGAGCCCAGTGCCTTCTGATTGCTTGAGTATGTCTACTGACTTTTATTTCTACTCACTGAGTTTACATTTTGATCAAACAAACGTTAGACGCAGTGGTTTTGACACTCTAAAGTATGATGGCTGCACAACGCATTGTTGCTAGATAGTGTGGTATTTGTTATATAAAGGTGTATTATTTTCCTTTTTGTATCCTTTTTTTTATGTTTATGTCAAGTCAAAATATGTGTTTCGTTTGCATATCTTCTATTTCTGCAGTCATAGCTTTTTTGAAAGTGCTTATAAGTTTTACTATTAACACATGAAGTTACCTACTCTTGATTAGAATAACAGTGCCTTGAATACATTGAAAAATGGGGGATAACTCCACTGTTTGACAATACTAAATACTGATATAATATCTGTTTAGTTATTGAGTGTCCCACCCCAACCTCTGTTGTGAATACTACTGTTGATTACAACAACACGGAATATAACTCTACAGCCTTATACAAATGTGATACTGGAACAGCTATGAATCCCTTCGCAGCTTCACAAGTTCCAAGAGAGAACTACACCATCTACCAGCAGCTGACTTGTGGAGAGAATGGATCCTGGGTTCCTGTTATTATACCCTGTCAGAGTATGTAAAAGCTTAAAATACTATTGTAATGAAGTTTTTATACAAGGGCCACAACTCCTATTAGTAAATGTCATTAGTACATGATGAAAATTTTGTTTTTTTTCGGTTTTTATTAGACAGGATTTTTAAAACTCGTATAGCTTGTCTCATTGTAACATGTACACTAAATATTGATATTTGTAGTCATAGAATGCGCAGTACCTGCTCCTGCTGCCTTCACTACTCAGACTGTTCCTAGCCGCAATTATCAGTCTACAGTAACCTATGACTGTATAACTGGATACGCACTGAATGTTAACGCTACCTGGTTTCAACCTCCTCAGTCTCACCAAACTGTACAGATAACTGAATGTTCTGCTGCTGGGGAGTGGGCACCTGTAGACAACTGCTCTAGTACGTTACTCTCATTACCCTGTTCCAACATACCTCTATAACCATGTCTCTGATTATATACTAACTCTATTCTCTTTCTAATATCGTTTATCATGAAATTAATGCAATATGTATAACAACACATCTGGGTCTAAACACACTGATATCAATTTGTAGTAATCTTGTGTCCCCCGCTGGATCCATTACCCTTTAGTCTACCAGATACTAACAACACTGAGTATGGAACTACAGTTAACTTTGTTTGTCTCTACGGATATAAACAGGAGGAGGGTTTACCTCTCTCTGCCTTCTCTGCTACTTGTCAAGATGATGGACACTGGGACCAGATAGTAACAGACTGCATTGGTATGATCACTTAGACTCTCTGTCTGTCTCATGATCAGCAAAGTTTCCTTCTAGAACCTTCTAATGTTTATAGTTTATGTCTTCTCCACCATATTTGTATCATATTGTTTTCGTAAACGACTAAAGCTTTCTTCCTACATGAAATCATTTTCTTTTTAACAATATTATGAATCAACATCTCTTGTCTATTAGTGCATGTAGTAGTACTTATTATTCCATACACCATGTTACAGTAAACCAGTGTCTGGATGAACCAACACCTGTACCCAATGCTCAGATAGAAATAGTCAACAGAGTCTTTGAAGAAGTACCGGCTAACATATCATGTGACTACGGGTATGAATTTCCTGATGGTACTGAGTCTCAATTGATTAACTGCACATCAGATGGCCAGGGAGCACTGATGTGGGCGGAGCCAGAATATACAGCTTGTCAACGTAAATACAGTACTTTAATTGTTAAAATGAATATTTTTTAATTTACTGACACCACCTCTTTTTTGTACATATCTCTAAAATCTTAATATGTGACATCTTAACAACACTCTTATAAAATTGTAAAGTAGCAGCGTGATTTTTATAAAAAAAAAAATTACTCTTGTCCCCCATTATTCTGAATATACAGAATAAATATAACCATATGTAGGTGTAGAATGCGTTCTACCAGAACTAAACTGTACTGAGAATACGGAGACATATAATGCAATGGGCGACACATCTTACTATTATGAAGATATTTTAACCTTGACATCGGAGAGATCCATGGTGTATGCAGTACAGTTTGTAAATAATGATTTTCTGAGGTCAGGTGAAATCACGATTGAATGTCTACACAGAGAATGGAATGCTACATTCATCAACTGTACAGGTAGGCATGAAACTTTACTCATTGCTTGCTATTACATAATCTTGCAACATCAGTCGTGTAAAGTTTCATTTGTATACTGAACTCATGTTGAAAATGTACTTTTATAAAACTGGATATACACAAACTGCATTTATCCTTCTATCGTTCCCGCATAATCTCACATAGCGTCATATCCCATTAAATTTCTCTGCTCTTCTGTATCTTCTCTTACCTACTGAACCATCAAATATTTTCTTAAAACCTGAGTATTTCACTGTCTCATGAAAGAGAGTGCTGAACCTTTGAGTATAAGAATGCAATAGTGCATGTGATGTGGCCATAACTGAGCGACGTCTTTTAGTAGAATATAGTTGTGTGAGAACTGTTCTAGTAATAAATGGGGTTGTGAGAGGTGTTTTCTAGGTATAAATGAGGTTGTGTGAGATGTGTATAATAAGAGAAAAAAAGAAGGGAGTGTAACTGACTCAAAATACTGCTCTTCTAAGATTTGTAATGAGACTGACCAGGCACGAATTGTTTTATTTTTGTTACAATTTTCAAACTTGCGGTGATTAGTACTTGCCATGGAGCAGATGTGAAGTGTGTGCAGGTAGGTAGTGCAGGTAAGTAGCGCAGGTAAGTAATGCAGGTAGGTAGTGCAGGTAGTGTGAGTAGTGCAGGTATGTAGTGCAGGTAGGTAGTTCAGGTATGTAGTGCAGGTAAGTAGTTCAGGTAAGTAGTGCAGGTATGTAGTGCAGGTAGGTAGTGCAGGTAAGTAGTGCAGGTATGTAGTGCAGGTAAGTAGTGTAGGTAGGTAGTTTAGGTAGTGTGAGTAGTGCAGGTATGTAGTGCAGGTATGTACTGCAGGTAGGTAGTGCAGGTAGGTAGTGCAGGTAGGTAGTGCAGGTAGGTAGTTCAGGTAGGTAGTGCAGGTATGTACTGCAGGTAGGTAGTTTAGGTAGGTAGTGCAGGTAGGTAGTGCAGATATGTAGTGCAGGTAGGTAGTGCAGGTAGGTAGTGCAGGTAGGTAAATTGTCTAGGCTGTTTTATATTCTGTCATAATTTCAGCTTCATAACTTACTCAGTTATGTCGCCAGTGAGTGAGTTTATGTGAGAGTTGGAATTCAGCAAAGGAGCGAAAACAACATCGTGTTAATGACAATACAGAGTATTGACAAGAAAGAAGAATAATGTATGAAATTATTCAGCAGGTGCAAGTTGTCATATACTCTGGCTGAAAAAAGTAAGTAACACAACTGGGTGTGCTTTTCTTGTTTTATCTTAAGTTGTGTTTAATGAGAATGAAATTAAAAGATAAAGTTATATGGTCTTGAAAATATTTTATTTTTTGCTTTGCGTTTTAAAATTTTTCTCAAAATTGAAAGAAAAAAATTCAGAATTCAACATAAAATGTAAATTCCACGAAAAGAAATTTCAGTAAGACAGGAATGACGCCAGAACATTTCTTGCATAAGCAATATGCATTAATCAATACATTTATATATATGTATATATATATATATATATATATATATATATATAAATATATATATATATATATATATATATATATATATATATATATATATATATATATATATATATATATGATGATGCTAGTATATCTATATTACTGCATTTCCATTCCACCGCATTATATAATGAATTTGTGGTTGCTGTTTACAGTAACTTATGGTTGTGGTTATAATTCAATGCAACTTTTTCCAAACATAGAACGAATAATCCATTTGCATGAAGCTTGGAAACCAGTGATTTAGTATGTTGTTTATAGACAGATAATGAAGTTAACATATTTATTAATTACTGTTGATATGTTAGTGTAGCTTGTTATTATATAACTCCTTTCCTGCTCTATATCCAGTCACAGTGTTTTGTCATTAATTATTATGCAATATCTGCAAGCATTTTAATATCAAGTCTACTGAGATGCTTGACCCATGTGACATATTCTATGTACTTTAGTTTATAAAATAATGTGTTTACTAAAAATAATTTTTATAGTACTATATACATACATTTTGGCAAATGCAGTTTTGGTTATAATAATTTGTATGCTGCACTGCATATAGTTTTGCCATTTTCTACTGGAGAATGTCACTTTAAACTTAATGTATATTATGTTAATATACTGTCACAAAATCAATACTCTAGCATAATTTGTGTAGGTAATTAAACAACCTATTACACATAATATTTCAAATATTTTAGCCAGTAAAATTAGTCAACCTATTTGTGTTCTAGAGACAAGTTGAGTTTACAAAGTTTGTGTCATGGAAAATAACAGCGCTCTGTGTGATGACATCACAGATGTTTGTGTAGACGCCATTAAACCAACAATATTTTTTTCTCTTAACATCTTTAGTGTAATATTCAATACCCTCAACCTGGTTTTTCTGAAAAAGTTGGACCAATCGAGAAGAAATGCATCATTTTGGATCGTGGTGAACATCGGTATATGTGACATTGTGACCTGCTTTGCTTTCTCCCTGGCAGTAAACTGTGAGTTAAACAAACAAATTACAGCCTTACCGATCGCTAGTGCTCGAACTTTCCAAATAACGGTTACTATATTCTCATTTGTTTCATTCGTTGCTCGAAATTTTGTTCTGGCAATTGGTAGCTATGAACGATACGTTTCTATATGCCTCCCCTTTCAGTTGAATACTAACAAAATAGTTAACAACATGAAACTCATCTTGGGCCTTATTTGGATATTTACTTTCGCTCTCATGACAATCGTCATTGCTACTGACTTTGCCGATTATTGCTTTGATGAGTTTGGAGCTATCTCAAGTGAACCCAATAACTGATGAGAGTTGTTTTTGGTGGATCCATTACAACAGCTTTCGTCACTTCTGCCATCTGCTTATCAAAGGCTTGGAGAGAGTTGAAAAGAATGCAGTCTAGAAATGCAACTCCAGGACAAGATGATCTGATAGTAAAGAGGTCTGCCCAGTATATTATGATAGTCTCCATCACTCTTTACCTATCTTACATTCCAACAATCGTATCGGTGGTTTGTAATAGCGTTGACACCATTCCAAATAGTTTAGGATATTTGGCCAGATGGATTTCCTTCTTTTACGTGACATTTTTTAGCATTCTTAATGTTGTTCTGTATTTTTTCATGACCCCAGGCTACCGTATTCATGTAATGAATCTGATGAAACTTAAGAATGCAACTGTTAGGCCAAATTAAATAGTATATTTTTAATAAAGTGAAAATGTCTGTAGAATATTTGAAATAGTGTTTATGTTTGTCAAAATTAGTAATGAAGTATTATCATTTTGTAACCAACATTGTTTGAAGTTGCTATATATAGCAGTCCTTTAAATGATAAAAAGCACTTTGTTGTAATACAAGTTTGCAAAAAAATAGTAATCGCCATATTATATGCTGTTTGTTGTATTATAGCATTGTTATTGTACATGTTTTTGGAAAAAAAAGTCTATAAAAGCGTTCAGTTAAACAGCTTATGTTTTTTAATACTGATTTTACTTTCTCTGTAATAATCAACTAGCTAACTTCTCCTGTGCACAATAAAACTTTAATATGTCAAAATACTGTCACAGTTCACCTATATTTCAAATATACATGCGAAGGGACAAAACATACATAAAGAGTGAGGAATTGGCTAGAAAACTGCATTTTCTATAAGCACCAATAATATAACCATTTAACATTTTAAGAATCTTTGACACCAATTACTTTTATGTAGAATTAAATAATTCACACATACCTTTGCTATCAGCTAAATACAACTTCATAGCAATATGCTCAGGCATATTGGTTTTATGATAGATTTTCTGCATACATGCCTTGAATTAATTAAGGATGATGGCCCATTTGCTGATGAAATTATTGTTAGGTTGGGCTCAGTGTCCGCAGAACTGATATTAATTAGCCTAGGGCCACACGGTGCGTATTTTCGCATGCGAAAATTGAAATCACAAGTAGCAAAGGTGTCCACTGTAGCGTCAGTGATACGTGATAAATAAAGCTTTCATTTTTAAATCGCACTCGCTTTCAATAAAACGCAATTTACTGGAATGTAGCACTAAAATAAAGAAATTGGGCTCGCTGAATAGCTACCAGCCAATTAGGTGACGACGACAGAGACGATTCGCACTTGCGTTGAGAATGCTGAGCGACAAGTGCAAATGTTTTCTCATGTACGTACAAACACCTTTGCTACTTGTGATTTCAATTTTCGCATGCGAAAATACGCACCGTGCGGCCCTAGGCTTATTGCTAACCTTGACTCTTAAAGGCGGTAAGCTTCCAGGTTATTTATTACATTTGAGCAAAAGTTTGCATGCTTTTCAACTGTTTTATCGGCATTTTATCCAATTTCTTATACGAAAACACTACAAAAATGTAAGTAAAAGTGGTCATATTAGGTGTCTTGGACTTGCCCAGACTTGCCTGCGAGCGTGCCCTCCGTGTCCTATTCTGACGTGGGGATGGCAAAATAGCCCTATTGTAGCGTGAGTTTATATCGCGTAAAGTTATTAAGAAGCGGGTTTGTCACAGATTCTCGTTATTCGTAGTTCAAATCACATGAATGTTACTCTTCGGGCGGCTACTAATAACTAACGTTAGCTACGCAACATCAAGAAAGGTAACTAATTTGACTGTTTTCAAATGGACTATTCCATTTCGCTAGTTTGTAACTTGCTGTAAATCACAAAATAATTATTTTCCCTATTTTAATTTCAATTATCATGTCGACCACACTACCAGAAAATTACTCTTAAATATGCAGTAAATGATGATTTTCAACCGTTTTGTGATGAATTATAGGTTAGTAGTTGTCTACGTAAAACCAAGTTTTAAAATTTGTAACTGAATCAGTGAAACTGAATCACAGTATCAGTATGACTATGAGTATCACTAGTCTATCACTATGTCTATGACTCTCACTCTAACTCTAAGTCTATGACTGTCGCCTATTGGTGAACTATTATTAATAATATTCAATGGTTATATTTATTAATACTATTATCAGTCATAATGATAATCATATGACAGTATCAGTATGTTAATGTTACGGAGCAGAATCAGTTTCGAAACTAATACTTATAATATTAGTTATAACTATAAGTATAAGTTATACCAATAGCTATATTTATATTAATATAAATATTTATATTCATAGTAATACTAATAACAAATGTAAAATTATTATGTTAATAGTTATACTTGTAAGTTATAATATAAAACAAACGACACAAGTATTAATTTGAACTGCTGGTCTTAAAATAAAAAGTAAAATAAATAATAATATAAATAATAAAATATAAATTATAATAATTTAATTATACTAATACTAATAGCAATACTTATACAGTAATATAATTATAATAAATTTATAAAACTTAAACAACTTTAAATTTAAGGAACAACTTTAAATACAAACAAAGATAATATTAAATAATTATAATCATAATGATCATAACAATAAATATAATTATGATTCCAATAATTATCAATATATTATATAATATTTAAATTATTTTAATTTATAATTATAATCATAAATTTTATAGTTATAGTGAATAAATTCAATTTGACATAACTATAATATTATAAAGCAGTCAGCCTATCTCTAATGCTGATTGAAATTCAGATTGTTATGACTGTATCATTATTCACTAACTCTAAGAGTAAGTGGCTACAATTATTAGTATCAATGTTGTGTTAGAGTACTATACCCATTGGAATTTTGATATATCCATTATATTTACAACTCTGCCTGTTACAGCCATTAATAAATTGAACCAAAATACCAACAGTGCCTAATCATCGCCTTATTTATAAAATAATCACAATCATAATGCTCAAGTTAATAGATTGGAAATTATTGAAAATTATGTTGATGCCAATATAAATATGACATTGTATGCATCCAAGTAGTGATGTTGTAATATATCTTGGAAGATAATTACATTATAATAAGAGTTAAATTCCTTTTTTGCAATTATTCCTTAGAATAACTATAACTTATACTCCTAACATTTAATAGCGCATTAGTTTTAGATTGAGCTACTAATTGTATTTATTGCATGTGAAAGTTAGTTATTCTCCGCCAGCTGCATGAATGTGACTGGTAAATTTTGTAACCTTTGGCAGTAATAACTTTGTAGCATAAATTAGACACATTTTTATGAAAGTACATAATTTTAATGCTATAGCTGCTAGTAATTCTAATGGGTGTAATAATATTACTTTCACTAGCATTAATTTTTACTTTGTTCATGCTTCATAAAGCATTTTCTAAATTCTTTTTTGAATAAATATACATATAATGCGCTGAATAGATTACATATGTTGGGGTTCTTCCTATACTGCAGCTCAGCCTACACTCCCCGCCACAAATGTTCCTAAACTACTAGCTTCATCAGGATACAGATTGATGGAGCTGTATTGATAAAAACTTCTCTTTTTAGCAGTAGAGGCATCATGAAAAAAAAGGCAAGTATTTTACTCAATAAGAATTCGGTTTTTTACTTCTACAAATTTGATAGCCTACACGATTCTATTTAAATGGAAACTGGTCTGACATAATGTGTCTGCAATTTATTAGTTATAATATAGTAAATACTATGCAGGCCTATAGATCAAATGGCTCAAAAAAAATTAAATAAAACATTACACAATGCTGTATTTATTAGCAATGTAATACTTAGCAACTAATTTCACATTATTATTGTTTGCAAAGTTTCATACATTTGTTCAATTCAGTGTTCTGAAGTAGAAGGTTCCAACAGCAGGGAAAAGCCTTGAACAAGATATTATGTTCTACATCTCCAACTCATTTTAACTTTGCTGGTCAGTTCATTGTGTATCTGGAGCATAGTTTTGTATTTTCAAGTAGTCCATCAGATACCTTTGTAGATAGTAAAGATTAAAATGCTTGTGCAATGATGTCCATAATGTTGAACCGATTTATTGAAACTAAAACTGTTCTTAATTATAACAAAACTTGACAATCTTTACATAAAGAATAATGTCCTATAATCTATCTTCATTGTGAACAAAATTAGAAAGTTCCACACCAGCAAATTGTTTATCATCATCTGTAGGTGGAAGACGCGTGCACTTAGTTATAAAGGCAAGCTGACAGTGGTTTTCTTTGCCTTCTATGAAGATTTGGAAAGAGCCAGAAAATTAATACTCTATAACTGCAAAACCATGTTGTAGTGTCTTGTGTTATTGATTGAATCATCTAAAAGAAAAATTGTTGTATCATTATAATTTTACTGTTAATGAATTAGCAAATCTACTTATCTTGGTAAATATATTCAAGAACAAATACTATAGTGTAACTCAGTTTTGGTTATGTGTATGCTCCTTAAGCAAATTTACAGCAGATATCAAACTATATATTAGAGACTGATATAGGAATTAAATTTAAGCTAACCATGATGATGTAAATAGCTGTTGTATGTGACTTCGAGAACTCTGCTGGCCATGTCAGTTCAAATACACCAGGGTGATCTGTTACGAATTTCATGTCATTATTAAAATTCAGCTTTTTCAAGTGCCTCTTCACAACTCTGGCAGCATTCTGACTGCTCCTTAGCTTTCTGCGCCTGAAATTTCTTCTACTTGCACCATTCTTCTATTGGTGAAATGTTAGCCTATAACAAACAGGTGTACCAAAGCTAAAAAAATATCTAATTCACTGCACTAGGATATTATTCAACTCATTTAAATTTAATATATAGCAGTAAAACAATCACATAATTGTTTTTATTTTATCAGCTTTACTTTACAAAGCTGAACCATATAATTTAGTAACTTGTCACCATAATAAACTTTGTACAACATACAAATTGAAAACCTGATGTGATTGCTTTTTTAATAGAATATACATCAAAAACATGTTACTTTGATAAGCGTGTTTATAATAAAAGTATTAAACCAGTTTGAAAAAATTATTTTGTTATATAAGGGATCACAAAACTACATCATTTTAGACCTGTAGCTCAATGTTCCTCAAGCAACGGGCTGCTATGACTAATTAATTTTCTATCATTGCATTTGATTGTTCTACTCATAGTGTATTGGCAAATTAAAATTATTGGTAATTTAATGTATATTTTAGCTACCTCTGTACAATCAATGTCATAGTAATATCAATTAGGTTTTAAATTTCACTGAGTTTATAGTAAATTACTGCAACCGTTACATAACATTTGGCTAGTTCTCTAGTTCATTAAATAACCATACGAACTTAAATTTACAACATGACAAAACACACAAAGCAAAATTAAAATAAGCATATTATGAACCAATGTAAATGATAAGCGATAATGCTGTTATAAAACATAAATTATCAAATTGAAATAGTTATTATTACTATTAGTATTACTATCATTATAACAACTATAACTATTATTAGTATTACTATTAGTATTAGCAAATTAGTAGTAAAAAATGAGTAGAGCTCAACATATACAATCTAGCTTACTATAAAAGTAGAAGTAGAACTTTTAAAACTATCATCTGCATCATTATCAGAACTATGAGTAATACTAGTAGTTGTACTGATAGTAATACTAATTATTAATACTAATAGTATCACTATGAGTATGAGACTTGGGCTGGCAGTGATTATCACTATCAGTATGAGTATCACTTATCAGCATCGTCATAGTCAAAAGTTACAAGAATTAGAAGCCATATTCATATTCATAGTAATAGTCAATCATTGATTGAGTAAATGTCATAGTGATACTCATACTCATAATTAATTTATACGATACTCATACTCATAGTGATAGTGATACTTCACCGTGAATTTAATAATAATTTTAATTTAATATAAATATTATTATTATCATTGTTGCTAATATTATGTCTTACTCTTAGTCTAACAGCAGCTCTATGAAGAAGTTAAACATAACTGATAACAAAACAAATTTAAAAAATAATACTGCAACAATCAATATAATGTATATCAATATGCTAGCAACCTAATTTTCAGCTCACTTCATTAACTTTCCGTGCAGTATTGTGAATTGTGATGAAATAAATTTATTAATGGTGACCTTGACATCTTCGTCCAAATGCCTTTCACGTCAAGCCCCGAACCAATTTGTAAAAATTTTGGATTTTTTACTTTTGATTATTTTTTACGAAAAGAGCTTCAAAATAAATTAAAAAAAAAGTGAGCTGTTGTCCACATGAAAAGAAATATATGAGCTAATTTTCTAAATTCAGGAAGTTACCAGAGGGTCACAATATTTTTTTAAAAAAATCTTTATTTTCACGACAAGCTCTATATATTAATATAGAAAAAAAGAAGACAACTCTTTTTTCAGATTTTTCATGTGCCACGGTCACGTCAATATCAGTGCTATTAACACATATATTTTAATTCATTTTTTCTGGTATATTGAGTTGAGATTTTTTGTATATATTTTGTGAATGCTACTAAAAAAGTATGATCTTTTAATTAACAGTAATTGATTTTATCAAAATAACCTGGATGCTTACGATGTTTAACAACTACTATAGCAGGGTAGTTTCCTTTAGCCAGTTATTATCCTGAGTGCTGCAACAGCAAAGCATAGCATGCTGATTGAAATTAACAGACAGACAGGTAAATGATTGTTGGTAAAAATACTTAATTCAAACAGCAATGTTATTATTACACACATTTTAAACAACATTGTCTTGGCTTGCCGTCTTCATTGCAGACATAATCATTATTCACTCAAGGAACTAAGGCGCTAAGGAAAATTAGTTATGAAAACATATTGTTGTGAATTTATGCTTTACTTGCAATCACTGAGTCTATTTATGCAAAGCCACTTCACCAGATTTGTAATTACTAAGGGTTTATTCAATGTAAATTAGACACAAATAAAATATACAGCTGATATAAACACGTTACATAATAGAGAGAGATACAGTACACAAGACTTCACATTAGCATTATCGAGTCCTCTCTGCCGGCTAGTCAATTAGACAAGCTTCCACTACATGTAAGCAGCTCCGCCTACTACTAATTACTATTAGTCCCCCATTGGCTATTACGATGGTCCCATTACTCTGGTAGAATTGCATGATGCAAAATGCACCTGTCTTCAATCAAAGTGTAGAGTTATCCTTTCGATAGATACATAATAACAAAATCTCTACAATATTATAGTTTTAATTGTAAAGTTTGAATAGCAGACAACACAAATAATATGTGTGATAGATCATTTGATTATGTTAAAACCTTTGGCTACAGAATATGATGTAAAGTCTATAATGTATTTATTGCATTGTGGTTATTGTAATGTAAGGTCCTATACTCACTCGACAGTCTGTGTTAGAGTTTCTCGTGCAGTCTTTACTTTCACTTTCCCAATAGCCAATATCCAAGCCGTGCAAACTGGTAGGAAATCCGAATGCTTTTAAGGCAGTTAGCCAATCACCTCAGGTTAGCTTGTACATGTAGCTTATCTGCTAAAGACTATAAACCACATTATATTCCAGGTATAGCTTTGAGGTTAGTCTTGCAACACTTTTGCAAGATATAATAACTATGACATTTCTACTAATATCTTTTAAAAATACAGGTTATTCTCAAAAGTTGCAAGTGAGAATTTGCAGTAGACGGCAAAAAGATATTAGAGCTTTGAAGCCTTTAAAAGAAGTATAATTAACACATAATATGACAAATGACAAGCAGTTACCTTCCAATGAAGTTTTTTTACTGAATTGCTTTTTAAAAGGCTTTTTCAACACCATAATGCATCACACTTGCATATTCTGCCTTTTCGTGAAAAAAAATTAAAATTTTGGTTATTATTATATTTATGAACTTTTATGATTACTTATAACACAAGCAAATATTGTAAAGCCTGTGAAAGTAAACTCAACTGGTAGAATCACTTTTTCATACTACAGCGTGAGTGAAATATTTTGACATTTTCATCTTTGAAAACTAAACTTTGTTTTGACAAATGGATAAAGTAATATTAGATTATTATTTCATTTATTTTCCAAACAATATTTTCATGAGAAGCTAAGATATTATAAGGATTAGACAGTAGCTAAATAAATCTTGATATGAAAATGAAAAAATGCACTTTAGCATCGTAAAATAGCAATTTCAGCATACTGAAATTGGTAGACATTTGACTCTTGAATGCAATAAAACTATATAGGCATTTTGTATGACTAACAAATCAATGTGTAAAGTAGTTGATTAATGAGATGTTACAAATTCATGAAATATAGAGTTGTATTTCCTTGAATGTAATGGAAATTGGGGAATACTGGGAGATAAATTTTTGTAAGCTTAGAATTGTGCATCACACAATGTCATAATAATTCAAACAGAAATTCTTTACTGATTGTGATGTCATCACAATGGGTTGAGTTGTAAAACTGTTTATCTTGTTTACAAAAAAATTAAATAAATCATTGACTGAATAAGCTTTTGGGTTTATCATTATAAAACTTTGAAGCTTTTACATCTACTAGAAAGATCTTCTAAGACACATTGTGCACTGTTACTGTACTACAAGAAAGTGATTTTACTTCAACTTAAATGTAAGTCACAAGAAACTCATTTAATTTCTACGTTTTTCATTTATTTTGAATTTGATGAACAAACATGCATTGAGAGAAGACTGTTGATATCTGATCTTGTCATGTTTTTATGATATCTCAGTCATCATTTAATTTTTATAAAACAAGGCATCTAGTATTTCGAACTTGATCTTTTTTTAGAAAATCTTCTATTGAAAGCAGACTGTTGATATCGGACCTTGTCATGCCCTACACTGGCTGTCTTTTAAGACTACCAGCAAATTACATGTATAAAAGTTCTTTGCATGGTACAATTGGACAAAGATTAAAATTTATCACCCCTGCATGTCACATTGATGAAGAAATCTTTTTACGAAGGAAGACTGTTGATATCGGATCTTGTCATACCCTACGCTGGCTGTCTTTTAAAACAACCAGACATCTATTATGAACAGTAATGATAAGAATTATCACCCATGCATGTCACATTGATAAAGAAAACTTCTTACGAATGAAGACTGTTGATATCAGATATTGCCATACCTTTATGACACATTGAGGCTGTCTTTTAAAGCAGCCAGTGGTTTAATCGTATGCATGAAAATTCTGTGCGTGATTACAATAGACAAATATTAGAAATTATCTCCCCTGCATGCCACATTAGCAAAATATCTTCTAATGAGGGAAGACTGTTGATATCGGATCTTGCCATAATCTTCTGCTCACAGTCTTTTTAAACAATCAGACATTTACTATGTATAAAAGTTCTTTGCATGATACAATTAGGCAAAGAGGTCAGGTGAAACCACGATTGAATGTCTACACAGAGAATGGAATGCTACATTCATCAACTGTACAGGTAGGCATGAAACTTTACTCATTGCTTGCTATTACATAATCTTGCAATATCAATCTTGTAAAGTTTCATTTGCATACTGAACTCATGTTGAAAATGTACTTTTATAAAATTGGATATACACAAACTGCATTTATCCTTCTATCGTTCCCGCATAATCTCACATAGCGTCATATCCCATTAAATTTCTCTGCTCTTCTGTATCTTCTCTTACCTACTGAACCATCAAATATTTTCTTAAAAACTGAGTATTTCACTGTCTCATGAGAGAGAGAATGCTGAATATTTAGATATAAGAAGGCAATAGTGCATGTGGTGTGGCCATGACTGAGAGATTTTTTCTAGTAGAATATAGTTGTGTGAGAATTGTTCTAGAAATAAATGGGGTTGTGTGACATGTGTATAATAAAAGAAAAGAGAAAGGAAGTGTAACTGACTCAAAATATTGCTCTTCTAAGATTTATAATATGCGATTCAAAAAATAGACTGACCAGGCACAAATTGTAATTATTTTGTTATAATTTTCAAACTTGCGGTGATCAGTACTTGCCATGGAGCAGATGTGAAGTGTGTGCAGGTAGGTAGTGCCAGTATGTACTGCAGGTAGATAGTGCAGGTAGATAGTGCAGGTAGGTAGTACAGGTATGTAGTGCAGGTAGGTAAATTGTCTAGGCTGTTTTATATGCTGTCATAATTTCAGCTTCATTACTTACTCAGTTATGTCGCCAGTGAGTGAGTTTATGTGAGAGTTGGAATTCAGCAAAAGAGCAAAAACCACATCATGTTAATGACAATACAGAGTATTGACAAGAAAGAAGAATAATGTATGAAATTATTCAGCAGGTGCAAGTTGTCATATACCTTGGCTGAAAAAAGTAAGTAACACAACTGGGTGTGCTTTTCTTATTCTATCTTAAGTTGTGTTTAATGAGAATGAAATCAAAAAATAAAGTTATATGGTTTGGAAAATATTTTATTTTTTGCTTTGCGTTTTATAAATTTTCTCAAAATTGAAAGAAAAAAATTTAGAATTCAACATAAAATGTAAATTCCACGAAAAGAAATTTCAGTAAGACAGGAATGACGTCAGACTAATTCTTGCATAAGGAATATGCATCAATCAATACATTTATATATATATATATATATATATATATATATATATATATATATATATATATATATATATATTTATAATTATGCTAGTAGGAATGAATAATCCATTTGCATGAAGCTTGAAAACCAGTGATTTAGTATGTTGTTTATAGACAGATAATGAAGTTAACATATTTATTAATTACTGTTGATATGTTAGTATAGCTTGTTATTATATAACTCATTTCCTGCTCTATATCCAGTCACAGTGTTTTGTCACTAATTATTATCCAATATCTGCAAGCACTTTAATATAAAGTCTACTGAGATGTTTGACCCATGTGACATATTCTAAGTACTTTAGTTTATAAAATAATGTATTTACTAAAAAAATGCAATTTTTTATGGTACCATATACATACATTTTGGCAAATGCAATTTTGGTTATAATAATTTGTATGTTGCACTGCTTATAGTTTTGCCATTTTCTTCTGGAGAATGTCACTTTAAACTTAATGTATATTATGTTAATATACTGTCACAAAATCAATACTCTAGCATAATTTGTGTAGGTAATAAAACAACCTATTACACATAATATTTCAAATATTTTAGCCAGTAAAATTAGTCAACCTATTTGTGTTCTAGAGACAAGTTGAGTTTACAAAGTTTGTGTCATGGAAAATAACAGCGCTCTGTGTGATGACATCACAGATGTTTGTGTAGACGCCATTAAACCAACAATATTTTTTTCTCTTAACATCTTTAGTGTAATATTCAATACCCTCAACCTGGTTTTTCTGAAAAAGTTGGACCAATCGAGAAGAAATGCATCATTTTGGATCGTGGTGAACATCGGTATATGTGACATTGTGACCTGCTTTGCTTTCTCCCTGGCAGTAAACTGTGAGTTAAACAAACAAATTACAGCCTTACCGATCGCTAGTGCTCGAACTTTCCAAATAACGGTTACTATATTCTCATTTGTTTCATTCGTTGCTCGAAATTTTGTTCTGGCAATTGGTAGCTATGAACGATACGTTTCTATATGCCTCCCCTTTCAGTTGAATACTAACAAAATAGTTAACAACATGAAACTCATCTTGGGCCTTATTTGGATATTTACTTTCGCTCTCATGACAATCGTCATTGCTACTGACTTTGCCGATTATTGCTTTGATGAGTTTGGAGCTATCCCAAGTGAACCCAATAAGCTGACCAGCGTTGTTTTTGGTGGATCCATTACGACAGCTTTCGTCACTTCTGCCATCTGCTTATCAAAGGCTTGGAGAGAGTTGAAAAGAATGCAGTCTAGAAATGCAACTCCAGGACAAGATGATCTGATAGTAAAGAGGTCTGCCCAGTATATTATGATAGTCTCCATCACTCTTTACCTATCTTACATTCCAACAATCGTATCTGTGGTTTGTAATAGTGTTGACGCCATTCCAAATAGTTTAGGGTATTTGGCCAGATGGATTTCCTTCTTTTACGTGACAATTTTTAGCATTCTTAATGTTGTTCTGTATTTTTTCATGACCCCAGGCTACCGTATTCATGTAATGAATCTGATGAAACTTAAGAATGCAACTGTTAGGCCAAATTAAATCTTATATTTTTAATAAAGTGAAAATGTCTGTAGAATATTTGAAATAGTGTTTATGTTTGTCAAAATTAGTAATGAAGCATTATCATTTTGTAACCAACATTGTTTGAAGTTGCTATATATAGCAGTCCTTTGAGTGATAAAAAGCACTTTGTTGTAATAAAAGTTTGCAAAAAAATAGTAATCACCATATTATATGCTGTTTGTTGTATTATAGCATTGTTATTGTACATGTTTTTGGAAAAAAGTCTATAAAAGCGTTCAGTTAAACAGCTTATGTTTTTTAATACTGATTTTACTTTCTCTGCATTAATCGACTAGTTAACTTCTCCTGTGCACAATAAAACTTTAATATGTCAAAATACTGTCACAGTTCACCTATATTTCAAATATACATGCGAAGGGACAAAACATCCATAAAGAGTGAGGAATTGGCTAGAAAACTGCATTTTCTATAAGCACCAATAATATAACCATTTAACATTTAAAGAACCTTCGACACCAATTATTTTTATGTAGTATTAAATAATTCACACATATCTTTGCTATTAGCTAAATACAACTTCATAGTAATATGCTCAGGCATATTGGTTTTATGATAGATTTTCTGCATACATGTCTTGAATTAATTAAGGATGATGGCCCATTTGCTGATGAAATTATTGTTAGGTTAGGCTCAGTGTCCGCAGAACTGATATTAATGATTGCTAACTTTGACTCCTAACAGCTACTATAATTTCCTTTAGCCAGCTTAGTAATTATTCTGAGTGCTGCAACAGCAAAGCATAGCATGCTGATTGAAATTAACAGAGAGACAGTCAAATGATGGTTGGTAAAAATATTTAATTCAAACAGCAATGTCATTATTACACACATTTTAAACAACATTGTCTTGGCGTCTTCATTGCATTGGCAAAAGTTTTGGTTAGCCACACACATACCATTAAACAAATAATTTCAGACATAATCATTATTCACTCAAGGAACTATGGCACTAAGAAAAATTAGTTATGAAAACGACATATTATAGTTTTAATTGTAAAGTTTGAATAGCAGACAACACAAATATGTGTGATGGATCATTTGATTATGTTAAAACCTTTGGCTACAGCATAAGCTGTTAAGTCTAGAATGTATTTATTGCATTGTGGTTATAGCTTTGAGGTTAGTCTTGCAACACTTTTGCAAGATATAATAACTATGACATTTCTAATACTATTTTTTAACAATACAGGTTATTCTCAAAAGTTGCAAATGAGAATTTGCAGTAGATGGCAAAAAGATATTAGAGCTTTAAAGCTTTCAAAAGAAGTATAACTAACACATAATATGACAAATGACAAGCAGTTACCTTCCAATGAAGTTTGTTTACTGAATTGCTTTTTAAAAGGCTTTTTTCAACATCATAATGCATCACATTTGCATATTCTGCCTTTTCGTGCAGAAAAATAAAAGTTTATTGGTTATTATATTTATAAACTTTCATGATATTACTTATAACACAAGCAAATATTGTAAAGCCTGTGAAAGTAAACTTAACTGGTGGAATCATTTTTTCATACTACAGCGTGAGTGAAATATTTTGGCATTTTCATTTTTGAAAAAGAAATTTTGTTTTGACAAATGGATAAAGTAATATTATATTATTATTTCATTTATTTTCCAAACAATATTTTCATGAGAAGCTAAAATATTATAAGGTTTAGACAGTAGCTAAATAAATCTTGATATGATAATGAAAAAATGCACTTTAGCATCGTAAAAAAAGCAATTTCAGCATACAGAAATTAATAGGCATTTAACTCTTGAATGCAATAAAACTATATAGGCATTTCTTATGACTAACAAATCAATGTGTAAAGTAGTTAATCAATGAAAGATGTTACAAATTCATGAAATATAGAGTTGTATTTCCTTGAATGTAATGGAAATTGGGGAATACTACAAGATAAATTTTTGTACCCTTAGCATTGCGCATTACACAATGTCATCATAATTCAAACAAAAATTCTTTACTGATTGTGATGTCATCACAATGGGTTGAGTTGTAAAACTGTTTATCTTGTTTACAAAAGAATTAAATAAATCATTGACTGTATAAGCTTTTGGGTTTATCATTATAAAACTTTGAAGCTCTTACATCTACTAGGAAGATCTTCTAAGACACATTGTGCACTGTTATAGTGTACTACAAGAAAATTATTTTACTTCAACTTAAATGTAAGTCACAAGAAACTCATTTAATTTCTACATTTTTCATTTATTTTGAATTCGATGAACAAACATGCATAGAGAGAAGACTGTTAATATCTGATCTTGTCATGTTTTTATGATATCTCAGTCATCATTTAATTTTTATAAAACAAGGCATCTAGTATTTCGAACTTGATCTTTTTTTAGAAAATCTTCTATTGAAAACAGACTGTTGATATCGGACCTTGTCATGCCCTACACTGGCTGTCTTTTAAGACTACCAGCAATTTACATGTATAAAAGTTCTTTGCATGGTACAATTGGACAAATATTAAAATTTATCACCCCTGCATGTCACATTGATAAAGAAAACTTCTTACGAATGAAGGCTGTTGATATCGGATCTTGCCATACCTTCATGACACGTTGAGGCTGTCTTTTAAAGCAGCCAGTGGTTTAACCGTATGCATGAAAATTCTATGCGTGATTACAATAGACAAATATTAGAAATTATCTCCACTGCATGCCACATTAGCAAAAGATTTTCTAATGAGGGAAGACTGTTGATATCGGACCTTGTCATACCCTATGGTGGCTGTCTTTTAAAACAACTAGACATCTATTATGAACAGTAATGATAAGAATTATCACCCATGCATGTCACATTGATAAAGAAAACTTCATATGAATGAAGGCTGTTGATATCGGATCTTGCCATACCTTTATGACACATTGAGACTGTCTTTTTTAAAGCAGCCAGTGATTTAATTGTATGCATGAAAATTCTGTGCATGATTACAATAGATAAATATTAGAAATTATCTCCCCTGCATGCCACATTAGCAAAATATCTTCTCATGAGGGAAGACTGTTGATATCGGATCTTGCCATACCCTTTTGCTCGCAGTATTTTTAAACAATCTGACATTTACTATGTATAAAAGTTCTTTGCACGATACAATTAGACAAAAGTTAGAAATCATCCCCACTGCATGTCACATTGGTGAAGAAATCTTCTTACGAAGGAAGACTGTTGATATCGGACCTTGTCATGCCTCTACAATGGCTGCCTTTTAAGACTATCAGAAATTTACATGTATAAAAGTTCTTTGCGTGGTACAGTTGGACAAATATTGAAATGTATCACCCCTGCATGTCACATTGGCGAAGAAATCTTCTTACGATGGAAGACTGTTGATATCGGACCTTGTCATGCCCCTACAATGGCTGTCCTTTGAAACAGCCAGTCGTTTATTCGTATGTATAAAAGTTCTGTGTGTGACTGCAATGGACAGATATTAGAAATTATCTCCCCTGCATGCCACATTAGCAAAAAATCTTCTAATGAGAGAAGACTGTTGATATCGGATCTTGCCATACCCTTCTGCTCGGAGTCTTTTTAAACAATCAGACATTTACTATGTATAAAACATTTTGCATGATACAATTGGACAAATATTAGAAGTCATCTCCCCTGCATGTCACATAGGTAAAAAATCTTTTACTGAGGGAAGACTGTTGATATCGGATCTTGCCATACCTCTATGACTTACGCTGAGGCTGTCTTTTAAAACTACCAAATATTTACTATGTATAAAAGTTCTTTGCATGATACAATTAGACAAATATTAGAAGTCATCACTCCTGCATGTCACATTGCCGTAAAGCAAACTTCTACTAAGGGAAGACTGTTGATATCGGACCTTGCCATACCCCTATGCTGGTTGTCTTTTTTTAACAATTAGGTATATTAATAGAAATATTAACATCAAATTAAATGATGTTTTTTTCTAATTTCAGCATTAAAAACAATAAGTTATATAATAAATAAACTGAATTAAACTGTGCACAGCACAAATTACAAAATACTCTTTTCAGTTTTGTTGGTAAACTATCAAGGTATACAAAAGTCACATAAATTTTGAAAAGATAAGCCTGAATATACAAATGCAGTGTTATGTTTGGTGTTGCACTTCATGTCTATTCTTTACAGGTATTTATTCTATACGTACCCCACATACAAGTTTAGGTCAATTTATTGAATGGTAGATGCACAAAGTCTGTTGGCTAATTTAAAGTGACATAAACGGCAACGTTATCAAGTATTCCAACAAAATATGGTTCTAGTTGTAGATAATAGTTTATTTATCTGTATTAAATTTTAATTTTTTTACAGCTTTGTTAAAATAAAATATATAAGAAGATATTTGAATGGGAAACTCTTTAATAGTGTTCATGTCTTTGCTTCAGGTTCTTTCAATCATTTAATAGTCAGTCATCTCTAAAATAATTTCAAAGCAGCATTAAAACTGTCTATAGCTATGCAATGAGGTCAGTGTGATTAGTAAACTGTATATTTAAAGGGTAAATAACAGTTGAGTTTTTATGCAAAAATACTTACTTTCTGCAAATAGAGCCAAGAGGACTGCCGAAGTTGGTAGGACAGCAAATGTATCCTACTGGACACTGCAAGTCTGGACTACACTCTTCTCCTTCAGTTTGGGGTCCAGGTGGAGGCAGCCCACATCTGTTAGAGAATGGGTTTACTTTATCTATGCTAAAATATTAATAATTTGCAACTAAAGCAAAGCAACTAAAATGCAGAGAGTTTAGCAAATCCTGTTAAAGATTATGAATATAGATGAACTTGATTTTAAGTAAAAGATAATAATTATGAATAAAACATTTCTAAACATGAAACTATTTGTTTATAAACTATCATTTATAGCAGCAAATAGAATTAAACATCAATTAAAAATATTTTTGTAATTTGTAATAACATAACAATCTTAGTTTTTACATAAACAACTCATTACGTGAATCAGCATGAATGTTTTTGTTAATGACCAATATGCAGATGTCTGAGAAAGGTTGTTTGCCATTTCGTATAGAAAATAAATAGACTGCAAAACCAAATTATGAAGCTGAGGTTGTAGTAACTTGCTGTACCTACCGCATGCCACTCATGCAGTTCATAGAATTAGTTTTGTAAGATTTACAGCAGAGGTCCCCGGAGTGACATTCACTCTTAGAGATACACTCTGGTCCTAAGGCTCCAGTTGGCTCCTGGCTATTGGGACATCTGGCAGAAGGTGCGGGTGGGCCGTTGTCTGTGTGGAAATAAAGTTTAAATGTTTCATTCATACTGGTGATCTTCATATAATTTTAGCTTTTTATATCTTTTGTACCAAAAGTTCTAGTGTAGTCTAATATCAAATTTATTGTAAATTATAATGGCTGTGCATTTTAAAATTTATACATTTACCGAGAAGAGCATGTTATGATTATTTTCTATTATTAAATAACTTTAATATATTATTTTACATGTGCTTCTGTTTGCTATAATTATTGTATTATCAAGTTCAAAAAAGCAAAAAGCTGAGAGCTGCGCTTAGAAAACTTTCAAATGGCTTTACTTTTAGAGTATTTTAATTATTAAAGCAGAAAAAGTTAAAGCTAATAAAACTTACTGCAATACTCAGTTGGGCATCCTCGTTGCGTTCTGTACCCATATATACACTTGACAGACATGTCAAATGATGGGCATTCAGCTGCAAGTAGAAAAAGAAATAATATATATAAGTTCATAGACTAATCTAATATGAAGTGGGGCTTGCAGACAAGGTTGCAAAAGTGCTAAGTTATACAAACTATAACATTTATTATAGATTTCCTATGAATAGAAACATACAGGTTATATAATTAGAATATAGGAAATTTAAGTTCAAGATTGTTTAGAAAACTTACCACATTGACATGTCTGAAGCTCGCACCCACAATGATCCTTCACATAGCCTTTAGGACAAGAATATGGAGTCTGGCCTGGTGCAAACTGCCCACATCTGCTAACCGGGCAGGGTTCGCAAAAGTAACCAGGAGCTAAAATTATAAACTATTGGAAATATATTATTTTCTAAATAATATTGTTTCTTCTTTTTTACGTCTACAAAGTATAAGCTAATATTAATATATATACTTTTTTATATCCTAATAAATTCTAGTGCAACCTAGCAACATAATAAATGCAGTAACACCAAAATGTACCATGAAATATTACAATTTATATTTATAGAATTATTAAATTAAAAGAACAGTATAATTATAATGCATAAATCTCAAATTTTATTACTTATACACTAATTAAAACTTTGAAAGACAAAAATGAACAAAAAACTTAAATCAGTCAATTAAAATGCTAAAAAAAACCTAAATTATTTTTAACAGTATATATGTATAATTAAAAAAATTTAATAAAATGAATTTGCTTTTGTAAAGTTGAGCAAAATCTGAAATAGTCAACAAACTCACAGTTAGCTGCTACACAGTATATGAAGCAAAGAAGAGCAAAAGCTAGCGTAGAGACAGCTTGCATGATGAGTTTCTTTGAGTTGAAGATAGAGTTGAATGATTTACACACCAAGCAGAGCCCTTTATATACTAAATGAGTTGTCACTGGCTTGCATTGAGCAATACATTGCCTGGTGTGCACAGTTTAGAAAGAATCTTTATGTTCAGCACACTTTTGTTGAAACGTATATATTATCATAAACTTATATATATACATACGTATATATATATATATATATATATATATATATATATATATATATATATATATATATATATATATATATATATATATATATATACTACATATATACTATAGTATATATATATACTACATATATACTATAGTATATATGTAGCATATATATATATATATATATATATATATATATACTACATATATATAAGATATATAAGCTAGCTGAAAGCAGATATCTTAATTATACTGTTTTCAAAGGTCAAAAATTTATAGGACTAAAGGCTGAGGTTGTTAATTTCATATGTTATTAAAGTTGTAGTTATTTTCTCTGTTTTAGATAAATATCGAAGTTTTCTACAAAGTTTTGACTTGGTTATTATATAAACTTGTTTTCTGCAAAATAATATTACTAGCCTCTAAAATCTAAATGAACAAAGTTACAAACTATTCAAAATTCCACAGAGATGTAATAGTTCTTTCATTTTTTTAAAGTTTCTTAATTATTGCTAAAAGAGACAGTAAAAAAGGTGCATTTTAAGTAAGAATTGTTTTCTTTTGTAGAAATTCCTTGAAATTTTACGTGCAAAATAAAATTAGCAAGAAAATATAACAAGTTCTAGAGTGTCAAAATCCTTGATTTAGTTACTATAAACCTTCACCAGCGCTAAACATCCTACTGGCAAAGCTGCACTAAAAAATATGTTTATTTATTTGCAACATGATTTTTTCAACTAGATATGGCAACATCATCAAAGTTTTGTCAACAAAACAATGCAATCATTTTTGTTTATTTTTTAGTTGGTGTCAAAATTATCACTTCAATGAATAAATAATATATTTCCAGACATGACACAAAAAGTGAATGTCTGATTTATGCTGGAATTAGCTAAAACTATTTTATGCAAAAGAAGCTGTGTAGCTTGTCACATTTTATCGAGATTGCAAATATTTGATGTAAAAAATGGAAATTTTGTAAAGAGCTAAACAAAGAGTTGGCATAATGTAAATTTCACAAGAATAAGTTGAGTGATTTGCCTTTACTATGCTGCTAGACAAAAGTAAATTACTCTTACATAAAGAGGTAATAGTGAAGAGTTAAACTTGTCATACCCTACGCTGGCTGCCTTATAAAACAACCAGACATTTATTATGGACAGTAACGATGCCCTCCAACAAAAAGTCAGAATTATCACCCCTGCATGTCACATTGGTAAAGAAAACTTCTTACGGATGAAGATTGTGGATATCGGATTTTGCCATACTTCTATGATTCACATTGAAGCTGTCTTTAAAAACATCCAGTGGTTTATTAGCATGTATAGAAATTTTGTGCGTGATTACAATTGGAAAAATGTTAGAAATTACCACCCTGCATGTCATGCACAGTGATGAAGAAATTTTCTTACGAAGGAAGACTGTTGACATCAGATCTTGCCACGCCTTTACACTGGTTGTCTTTCAAGACTACCAGCAATTTACATGTATATAACAGTTTTTTACATTATGCAATTGGATAATACTAGAACTTATCACCCTGCATGCCACATTAATGAAGAATTTTCTTACGAAGGAAGACTGTTGATATCAGATCTTGCCACGCCTTTACACTGGTTGTTTTTTCAAGACTACCAGCAAATTACACGTATAACAGTTCTTTACATTATGCGATTGGAAAATACTAGAATTTGTCACCCTGCTGCAATCATCTACTGCGGGGGTGGGGGGGGGAGGAGACTGTTGATATCAAATCTTGCCATGCCCTTCTGCCCCCAGTCTTTTTAAACAATCAGACATTTACTATGTTTAAATATTCTTTTGCATGATACAATTGGAAAAATATTAGAAATCATCACCCCTGCATGTCACATTGCAGTAAATTAAGCAAACCTGTACTAAGGGAAGACTGTTGATATCGGACCTTGCCATACCCCTATGCTGGCTGTCTTTTTAAACAATTATAGGTATATTAATAGAAATATCAACATCAAATTAAATGATGTTTTTTCTAATTTCAGCATTAAAAACAATAAGTTATATAATAAATAAACTGAATTAAACTGTGCACAGCACAAATTACAAAATGCTCTTTTCAGTTTTGTTGGTAAACTATATCAAGGTATACAAAAGTCACATAAATTTTGAAAAGATAAGCCTGAATATAAGAATGTAGTGTTATGTTTGGTGTTGCACATCATGTCTATTCTCTACAGTTATTTATTCTATACCCCACATACAAGTTTAGGTCAATTTATTGGATGGTAGATGCACAAAGTTTGTTGGCTAACTTGAGGGGCTGATACTTATCTATTGTGACATCAATGCCAGAATTTTCAAGTATTCCAGGAAAATATGGAGTGCATTTTGCTAATATTTTATTTATTTGTAGTAAATGTCAAGTTTTTATCACAGCTTTGTTGAAATAAAATATATAAGAAGATATTTGAATAGGAAACTCTTCAATGTTCATGTCTTTGCTTTAGGGTCTTTCAATCATCTAATAGTCATCTCTAAAATAATTTCAAAGCAGCATTAAAACTGTCTATAGCTATGCAATGAGGTTAGTGTGATTATTAAACTGTAAGGTTAAATAACAGTTGACTTTTTATGCCAAAATACTTACTTTCTGCAAATAGAGCCAAGAGGACTGCCGAAGTTGGTAGGACAGCAAATGTATCCTACTGGACACTGCCGATCTGGACTACACATTTCTCCTTCAGTTTGGGGTCCAGGTGGAGGCAGCCCACATCTGTTAGGAAATGGGGTTACTTGCTCTAAGCTAAAATATAAATAATGTGTAACTAAAGCAAATAACAGCTCAAATGCAGAGAGTTTATCGAAACCTGTTGGAAATTATGAATATAGATAAAGCCTTTCTTATGACAAAATATGTTTGCTTATAAACTATAATTTAGTAGCAAAGTAAATATCAATAAAAAATATTTTTGTAACTTCTAATAGCTTAAAAATTCCAGTTTTTATATTTAAACCAAAAGATTTTGTAAAAAAGCAGATGTCTAGGAAAATTTGTTTGTCATTTTGGATAAAAAATAAACGAAAGCAAGATAGAAGTGTAAGCTTGGGATTTTAGCTTGCTGTACCTACCGCATGCCTCTCATGCAGTTCATAGAATTAGTTTTGTAAGATTTACAGCAGAGGTCCCCGGGGTGACATTCACTCTTAGAGATACACTCTGGTCCTAAGGCTCCAGTTGGCTCCTGGCTATTGGGGCATCTAGCAGAAGGTGCGGGTGGGCGGCTGTCTGTGTGGAAATTATTTAAAATGTTGATGCATAAAAATGCTGTTCTTATGAGTGTAGATTGTATTATACATATCTTAACTAAATGGGACAAAAGTTTTGCATGTTTTAGTATAGTTTGCTATCAAATACATTTTAAATTATGGAGGTTGTACATTTTAAAGTTATTATTGTTACAGCTACCAAAATTATCAATTTTTAAAGTATTTTCTATTACTAAATAACTTGAGTATAGGCCTATTACTTTACATTAGCTTTTTCTGGCTACAATTGTATCATTTTTCATTAGGCAAAAAATTAACAGCTGAAGGCTGCATTTAAAAAAACATTTAAAAGACTTTGCTTCAAAACTTATCATTAAAACTAAAGCAGAAAAAGCTAAAGTTAATATAGCACTTACTGCAATACTTAGTTGGGCACCCTCGTTGCGTTCTATACCCATATCTACACTTGACAGACATGTCAAATGGAAGACATTCAGCTGCAAGTAGAAAAATAAATAATATATATAAGTTCATAGACTAATCTAATAGAGTGGAGATTCAAGGCCAGTTTTCAAATTGCACTGAATTATCCAAAATATTATATATTTCCTTTGAACAGAAACATATTGAGTATACATGATGGGAATTTTAAGATTAAAAATTTCTAGAAAACCTACCACATTGACATGTCTGAAGCTCGCACCCACAATGATCCTTCACATAGCCTTTGGGACAGGAATATGGAGTCTGGCCTGGTGCAAATTGCCCACATTTGCTAACCGGGCAGGGCTCGCATTTGGGGTCAGGTGCTAAAATTTAAATTGGAAATGCATTGCCCTAATAATAATATTATTTTACTAGTTTCTTAATGTTTACATACTAAGTTATTAATACGTTCTGCTTTTAATTTTAAATTTTTTTATAACTTTTAGCTTAGCCAGCAATCTAATAAATACAATATATAATGAAAATATGTAGCATTATAGTAATATGAAGTAGTGCTTTTTTATTAGAATTTATAGTCATTAGGCTTAGAAGTTGAAATTAATAAATTAAAAAGCAGCAAAATGTTAATATATGAACCTCAAATTTTATTTCATTATTTCACAAATGCCCAAGATTTCAATTAGTAAACTGAACTGCATCGAAACCTACATTATGTTTGTAAGGTTTGAACAGTATTTATGTATAACTAAAAAGCTTATTTAAATAAATTTATTTTTGTAAAGTAAAGCAAAATTTTGAAATAGTCACTAAACTCACTGTAAGCTGCTACACAGTATATGAAGCAGAGAAGAGCAAAAGCTAGCGTAGAGACAGTCTGCATGATGAATCTTGCTGAATAGATAGAGTTGAATGATTTACACACTATGCAAGGCTCTTTATATACTAAATGAGTTGTCACCAACATATATTTAGCAATACATTGCATGGTGTGTGTAGTTTGGAGAAGATCCTTATGCTCAGTATATTTTTGTCCAAACTTATTTCCATGTTCAGGAAGGACAAATAGTTTCATCTTGTTGCAATTTTATGATTCAATGAGGTAATGTGTTTTTTTAGTTTAGTGTAAAAGTGTTTCATGTTATTTTATTTACGAAAGTTTTTAATGAATATTTAATTAACGTATGAATGCTACATGCTAGATTAATTTTGGTGTCACTAAATAATTATCATGATGGATTCAGTCACATCCTTGTATACAATGACACTAGCTGGCAGTTTTCCTGATAGCTTATATATATATATATATATATATATATATATATATATATATATATATATATATATATATATATATATATATATATATATATATATATATATATATATATATATATATATATATATATATATATATATATATATATATATATATATATATCAATCTGTGGACAGCAGCTGTTTCGGGGTTTGTCCCCTCATCAGCACAGAACAGAGTACCATGGCCCACACCTTCGCAATAATAGAAACTTATAGTTTTACTATATATATATATATATAAATATATATATATATATATATATATATATATATATATATATATATTAGCTGAAAATAGATAGGTTATATTGTTTTCAAAATTAAAACATTTATAACACTAAAAGTTAAAGTTGTTAAATTTTCTATGATTAACCTCTAAAGTTGTATTTATTTTTCTATGTCTATGTTTTTGATGAATATCGAGAGTTTTACAAAAAGTTTTAACTTTGTTCCTTAACTTATTTTTTGCAAATTAAAACTTACTAGCTTCTAGAGGAACTTGGAGTTATAAGCTATTCAAACTTTTAGAAGGATATAAAATTTCTCCAACTTTTCCCAAGATTTTCTAAATTATTGTTAAAAAACACAATATAAGATTAGGTTTGTCTTCTTATGTTATTGGTAAAACTCTCTGAAACTTAACATGCACAATGAAATTAGCATGAAAATATAACAAGTCTTAGAGTGTCAAAACACTTGATCTAGTTGCAAAACCTTTACTGGTGCTAAACATCCTACTGGCAAGGCTACATTAAAAAGAATTTGTTTATTTATTTGCAACATGATTTTTGCAACTAGATATGGCAAGTTGTTGCGTTATTATTCAATTCACACAATGAAATTGTTGTCAAAACAATGTAACTGTTTTTGTTTTCAGCTGGTGTCAAAAATTATCACCTCAATGAATAATAAATTTGCAGACATGACACAAAAAGTGATTGTAGTGTTGAGTATACCCAGTGGCCTCCGTGGTGTAATGGTAGCACACTTGCTTGCAAGCCAGGGGACTCGGTTCGATTCCCAGTGGGGGCAATTATTTTACAGTGATTATAATGTCATAAATGTTTGATTAATGCTGGGATCGGCTAAAACTATTTTATTCAAAAGATGCTGTGTAGCTTGTCACATTTTATTATGATTAAAAATTGTTTATGCAAAACATTGAAATTCTGTTGAGGGCTAAACAAAAAGCTGGCATAATGTAAATTTAACAAGAATAAATCGTGTGATTTGCCGATGCTATGCTGCTGGGCAAAAGCATTTAATATAGTAAATTATTCTTATATGAAAAGGTGATGTTGAAGAGTTTAACTAACCTGCAAGAAAGCTAATAAGCAAATTAAGAATTGCCTTCTCTGTTTAATACAGTTTGATCAAGTTGCTTATCCTTAAAATAACTGACCAAGCAAAATATTTGTCTGTATAACATTTTTCCTTACTAAACTTTGACACTCAAGCAAACACACACTTTTGCACAACATTTGCTCTTGTAGGTTTTACTAATGAGTTTTTCTATTTTGGTGCTAATAAGTCTTTAAGAGCAGCTGGTACTTAAAATGATTGAAACTTTACAAAATATATACCAAATATATGGCTATAAAAGGGTTTTCTATAACAATTTATAAATAAATTTATATACCCTCACTCATTACTCCTTTTTGGATATGCAGTAAACCTATGCAGCATATTTATAATATATAGCATTACTACAATATTGTGCAATGTTTTCTTGTCATAACAGTTATTCTAAATACAAACAATTAATAGGCATAACACTGCATATTCTATGGTAACTATGGAGAAGCAACATTTACTCTTTTTATGTTTTGACATTCTTTCAACAGATAATTAATTGACATTATGTTTGAAACTCTTCGGGTGTCAGAATATTGACTGTTACAATTTATCTTTATTTTTCATTTTATAAATGCTTACCAAGCTTGTCTTTTACAGTTATACTAACTAAGTTTGCCCTGAAAAATTCTAAGCAAGATAGAATGTAACCTTTAAATGGAGCGCAATTTTAGCACTACTATATAGTTATAACTAAGCAAGCACGTAATTACACAACAAGTAGTATATATTAGAGCTATAATCTTTCGTGTAAATTGGTGCTATTTTTTCTACAATTTTAGGGGGTAGACTACACAAAAACCTGAAATTTATTGCAGAAAAATTATAGTAATAACTCAGCAAGGTAAATTTCTTGCATCATTCAGGACAGATTGTAATAAAATTCTACTGAAAATGTTGATATTTAAAATAATCATAAGTGAATCACTAAAGTATATGATTCAGTTGAAAGTTTTGTTGCACAGCATATCAAGGTTTGAATTTTTTTAAGGAAATAAACTTCCTTGAGTTCCAGGATTTTGCTTTGTGTACCTGAAAACCGCACGTAACAAAAACTATGAAAACTGAGTAGGTCCTACATAAAGGACTAATGTTGGATGATTAATTGTCTAATTATGCATAGAGCAACTTGCATTGTTGATTAATATATGTTTTTATTTTATAGTCTTTTTGTTTGGCTGGTATTTAAATTATACCCGCAGTTAACTCAACACATGCTACATTGTTTAATACAGCAATTTTCAGACATCAGTTTTACTTTTAGATCGAACTTTAATTAGCGTAAATTTGAGCGAGTAAAATATATTTTAAAATCATACAACAAACATGCCGCCTTGATAATTGTGATTATGCAACACCATCTGCAATGATAAGTGAAGAGTTAGCTTTTCTCTCGTTAGTTGTACTAATGACATTATTAAATATAGGCTTAAATACCATATAGCTCAACAAGATCATAAATTAACTTAACTTCCCAGATATTATCATAAATTCTGAAAAAATTATGCATGTGACATTAGAAGTCTGCCAAAATAATTTATCTTGTCTTTTGTGAAGTTTTCATTCTTCCAGTAAATATTGTAAGTACCAAAGCCTTGTTATTCTGTTGACTTTTAGCTTTTTATTATTCTTATATTAAACAACTTGGGTCATTTTACTTATTTTAGTACACACTGGAAATCTCTAGTTTTTAGCTATTATTCACAAGTTATTGCAGAGTGTAATGAAAACACCATAATTCTCCGAAATCAAAAGTAGCTGAATAATTAGGAAAAACTTATAGGAAATTAAGCAAGATTAAAAAGAACCTTGATTATTTAGGTGTATTCATTTATATTTTACTAGTTTTAGGCAAAAGCTCTTGGTTATTAGCAGCTAATTTGTGAACAACAGCTAAAAACTGGAGATTTTCAGTGTGTACTAAAATAAGTAAAATGACCCACTTTCTCATGCAGCTGCATAAAGTGAATTCTACCAACAATTTTCAATGTCTTAAAACGTAAAGCCAAAAATGTTTATATTTCCTTAAAAGATGAGTTTTGACTATTCAATATTGTATGTTCCTATTGCAAGTCACTTTGAAAATTTAAAATATAACTTTAATTACTAGCTGCAAGAAATTACTTGAATTTTTATTTTATTTGAATCTAAATAATCTTTTAGCACTAGTTTTGGTACACAGTAAAATTTTTACCCTAAAAACTCCACGGGAAATTAGAAGACTAATATAAACCTTCAAAAACATAAAAGATTTATCTATGTAAGTCAATCTATGTCAAACTTCTTTGGTCAAAAAAATATGATGAAGTGTTTCACACTAACAGTAGAAGACTTCAAATGTATTCTAGTTCAAATGTATTCTAGTTCAAATGTATTCTAGTTCAAATGTATTCTAGTTCAAATGTATTCTAGTTCAAATGTATTCTAGTTCAAATGTATTCTAGTTCAAATGTATTCTAGTTCAAATGTATTCTAGTTCAAATGTATTCTAGTTCAAATGTATTCTAGTTCAAATGTATTCTAGTTCAAATGTATTCTAGTTCAAATGTATTCTAGTTCAAATGTATTCTAGTTCAAATGTATTCTAGTTCAAATGTATTCTATAGTTCAAATGTATTCTAGTTCAAATGTATTCTAGTTCAAATGTATTCTAGTTCAAATGTATTCTAGTTCAAATGTATTCTAGTTCAAATGTATTCTATAGTTCAAATGTATTCTAGTTCAAATGTATTCTAGTTCAAATGTATTCTAGTTCAAATGTATTCTAGTTCAAATGTATTCTAGTTCAAATGTATTCTAGTTCAAATGTATTCTAGTTCAAATGTATTCTAGTTCAAATGTATTCTAGTTCAAATGTATTCTAGTTCAAATGTATTCTAGTTCAAATGTATTCTAGTTCAAATGTATTCTAGTTCAAATGTATTCTAGTTCAAATGTATTCTAGTTCAAATGTATTCTAGTTCAAATGTATTCTAGTTCAAATGTATTCTAGTTCAAATGTATTCTAGTTCAAATGTATTCTATAGTTCAAATGTATTCTAGTTCAAATGTATTCTAGTTCAAATGTATTCTAGTTCAAATGTATTCTAGTTCAAATGTATTCTAGTTCAAATGTATTCTAGTTCAAATGTATTCTAGTTCAAATGTATTCTAGTTCAAATGTATTCTAGTTCAAATGTATTCTAGTTCAAATGTATTCTAGTTCAAATGTATTCTAGTTCAAATGTATTCTAGTTCAAATGTATTCTAGTTCAAATGTATTCTAGTTCAAATGTATTCTAGTTCAAATGTATTCTAGTTCAAATGTATTCTAGTTCAAATGTATTCTAGTTCAAATGTATTCTAGTTCAAATGTATTCTAGTTCAAATGTATTCTAGTTCAAATGTATTCTAGTTCAAATGTATTCTAGTTCAAATGTATTCTAGTTCAAATGTATTCTAGTTCAAATGTATTCTAGTTCAAATGTATTCTAGTTCAAATGTATTCTAGTTCAAATGTATTCTAGTTCAAATGTATTCTAGTTCAAATGTATTCTAGTTCAAATGTATTCTAGTTCAAATGTATTCTAGTTCAAATGTATTCTAGTTCAAATGTGTTCTAGTTCAAATGTATTCTAGTTCAAATGTATTCTAGTTCAAATGTATTCTAGTTCAAATGTATTCTAGTTCAAATGTATTCTAGTTCAAATGTATTCTAGTTCAAATGTATTCTAGTTCAAATGTATTCTAGTTCAAATGTATTCTAGTTCAAATGTATTCTAGTTCAAATGTATTCTAGTTCAAATGTATTCTAGTTCAAATGTATTCTAGTTCAAATGTATTCTAGTTCAAATGTATTCTAGTTCAAATGTATTCTAGTTCAAATGTATTCTAGTTCAAATGTATTCTAGTTCAAATGTATTCTAGTTCAAATGTATTCTAGTTCAAATGTATTCTAGTTCAAATGTATTCTAGTTCAAATGTATTCTAGTTCAAATGTATTCTAGTTCAAATGTATTCTAGTTCAAATGTATTCTAGTTCAAATGTATTCTAGTTCAAATGTATTCTAGTTCAAATGTATTCTAGTTCAAATGTATTCTAGTTCAAATGTATTCTAGTTCAAATGTATTCTAGTTCAAATGTATTCTAGTTCAAATGTATTCTAGTTCAAATGTATTCTAGTTCAAATGTATTCTAGTTCAAATGTATTCTAGTTCAAATGTATTCTATAGTTCAAATGTATTCTAGTTCAAATGTATTCTAGTTCAAATGTATTCTAGTTCAAATGTATTCTAGTTCAAATGTATTCTAGTTCAAATGTATTCTAGTTCAAATGTATTCTAGTTCAAATGTATTCTAGTTCAAATGTATTCTAGTTCAAATGTATTCTAGTTCAAATGTATTCTAGTTCAAATGTATTCTAGTTCAAATGTATTCTAGTTCAAATGTATTCTAGTTCAAATGTATTCTAGTTCAAATGTACTTAACAATTGACTGAGACATGTGTTAGTATATTCCTATGAATCAGGCAGTAAAAAGACAATGAACTAGGAAGTAAACTTATGCAAGCTACAATGGCAATCTTTTCTTTTGCATTGTATTGACACGTTTAAACAGTAATAAATCATAATGCGCAAGAGACTTCGAACTTGAGAAGGATGTGATTATTTCCATAATCGGTCTACTAGTATATATATAAAAGCGGAGGTTTCACAGTAAGTCATTACAAGCATATCTCAACTATTCGATAGCTACTATCAACTTCTAGGTAAAGATGAAGAGTTACATAATACTAGTAGTTGTTGCTATTTTTAGCTCAGCTACATTAGCTAGTTACAGTAAGTATTCCTTTTTAGTCAATTTTATGATCATTTAAAAATTTAAAACAATTCTGTTCAACTATTTGTGAACGTGAAAATGTGAAACTCATGAATTTACCAAATATTAAATTTCAACATAATATCCGCATAAAGATATATTTGCTTATACTAAAGCTTTTTACTTTTTTGTATATTTTAGCTTCATAGCAAAAGCAAATACATTGTTATATGTATAGCGAAATAATACAGTCTTGACAACAATTTATAGAAGTAATTTATGTTTTAGTTTTTTAAGTGGTTAGTGAAATTAAAATAATAAAAACTATATTTGAAGTAAAATCTAACTTTAGAAGTGTTTTCTGTATTTTTAGTTCGAGATCCCTGTGCTGGTTTTGACTGTGGGAGGGGCACTTGCACTGCACCCGCTGATTTTCCATTCTGTATATGTGATGAGGGCTATACTTACAATCCTGATATTAAAACTTGTGTTCGGCTCATAAGTAAGTAGTAACCAAATATAGTAAGTGTATATGCATGGAGTAAGTGCAGGAATTCAAATAATCTGATAAGAAATCACCATTATAGAAACATGCATCTATAACCAGTTCAATTAAACCTGTAGAGCGTTAAAATAATTATTTTGAATCATAGTTTATCATATTCAATAAAAATAATATTTTGAAAGAATGGTAAACTTTTTATAGCATTCAAGCTAATGTTAAAGCATGTATTGTATTTTAAAGTAAGCTTGTGTTTTGCTTTTTAGCTTATGCTTCAAAAATGTTGTTTTGCCCAAATAAACTTGCAACGTTAATTTATATAGTTTACAATTTTATTTTAGTTCATGATCCTTGTGATACTATTGATTGTGGAAAGGGAAGGTGTACAGCCCCCGCTGACAAACCTATTTGCATATGTGACCCAGGCTATACTTATAACCCTGCCATTCAAACTTGTGTTCGACTAGTTAGTAAGTGTAGAGTTGTCCTTGATTCTCTGATATACTAATACTTTTGTTAACAATGAGATTTCATGTGAAGATATTATAGTTAAGTTGTCAGCCTAATTATTTGTTGGTGTGGTTATAGTTTATGATCCTTGTGCCACAATTGATTGTGGGATGGGAGAATGCACTGCCCCTGCAGACAAACCTATCTGTATCTGTGACAAAGGCTATGTTTTTGTTGAAAAATTACAGACTTGTGTTCGTCTAGTGGGTAAGTACGTGTTGACACATGACTGCTACTTCGACTAAAGAACAAACTAACATCTGAAGCAATATTTACCAAACATTTTACAGCTTAAATTAAAGTTTACTTAAAATATAACATTGTATAATATCTTTAACACTGCTGCAATGATAAACAAATATTTTATAACTGAAGCAAAATCATATACTTAACATAGCTTTTCAGAATGCAGCTATAGTTGCAAACTCTTAAGTTATAAGACTTTCTCATAAACATTATATTTTTATTGAAAAGTGGTTTAATTACTTTTGTAATATTATTTGTTTAAATGACTGAAAATGAATTTTAGTTCAAGATCCCTGCTCTGGATTTGATTGTGGCAATGGAAGATGTGTTGCCCCAGCTGATGCCCCTATCTGCTTATGTGAGCCTGGATTTGTGTTCGATCCAACAAGAAAAGTTGACAAATGTGTGAGAAGTTCATGGATCCAGTAAGATGATATAATAATATTTATTCAGTTTGATATGCTCTGATATCTGATCTTATGCATTTAGGATTGCAAGACAACCATTTTTATTTCATGCAGCTTTATTTTTAAAAAACCAAAGCATTTACTTTTTTAGTATTATAAATGTATTAGCTGCTTTTACTTTTACAGGTAAATTTTAGAGAAAACTTTGAATAAGCAGGAGAACTTTGAAATGAAACGCAGTCAAGCAGCAAACCCTTCGACATCTAAATTTAACTTAAAACAAGTATAATAGTTTTAATAATGGTGATAACATTATTACTAATTTCTTCTCATACCGCATTTGTGTAAAAATAAATGTAACCCATTTTTAATTCTCAATTGTATCTTTAGCAGGTCTGCTTTAAAAATAAATTGCTTGTGAAAGGCAAACTGGAACTTTCTTGATTGAATGATTAATGAAGTTATTTTGTCTGCTTTGCAAAAAAATATTTTTTCAAAGAGGTAATGCTGAGAGTAAAGAACTATTAAATATGAATAACATCATTGCTCTACAATAATACTATACAGCAAAAGTGTGGTATATTGATATGCAGTTCTTAGCTCGGTTTTGTTGAAAAGCACAAACAGCTTTATAAATGACTTGAAGAAATCCAATTTATATCAGAAGTTACAAGCACAATTGATTTTATTGACACAAATGGTGTACAATCAAATGACATGAAAATATTTAAAAATTATCTTTGTTATAACATGTTTATATAGCTTTCACTTTCTGTATTAGGTATAAATTTATCCAGATATTTAGAAGATGTTTCAATATACGAATCTTTGCATACATGAGTTTAACCAATATAAACAGCCTATAGTTGCTAAATTGAAGTAAAATAATCATATGGCAAAAACATTTTTATTCTAATCTATAATTTTTATTAAAATATCATCTTCTCATTATATTAACTCGCTGAATGGTGTCTTTCACTTTTCAGTTACATGTTATTTCAAGCTAGTTGATCATTCAGACTATTGCAAAAAACATGAGTCTGAAAACGCACTACTTAGTCTTGCATCATGCTTTGTATTTTTAGCATAATCCGATGACAGTCAATGCCTGAACCAAACACGCCATCATAAAGAGTTGCATCTAAGCAAAAAATAAATACTTATTTATTTTTCTGGCTTTAGCTGGTTCTAATAAGCTGTACTTATGAATTTGTCATAACAATAGACTAGCTATAAATCGTACAATAATTTGGTGGTGCGCGTGTGAGTGTGAGCGTGTGAGTGTGAGCGTGTGAGTGTGAGCGTGTGAGTGTGAGCGTGTGAGCGTGTGAGCGTGAGCGTGTGAGCGTGAGCCTGTGAGCGTGAGCGTGCGAGCGTGAGCGTGTGTGTGCGCGTGTGTGTGTGCGTGTGTGTGTGTGTGTATAAAACAAATATGTTTGTTTAATTATACTGTTGCTATAGAAACTGTTGACATGAGTGCAACTTGGCATTAGTTTCATGCATTTCCTTGTATGTCTAGCTATGAATCAGGTAAAGCACTTAAATACGGACATAGCAATTCAGGTTAAGTGCATTTTGATTTGGACCACCTCTGAAAGTAAATCTGTTAGTGCATATAATTGACAAAGTAAAATACTCTAAAGATGAAACTTTTAGCTATAGTAGTTATTCTTGCCTGCTTAGGATTATCAATATCAGCCAGTTTTCACAGTAAGTATAACCAGATTAACAAACTCTAACTTTTTTTAATTTTCAATAGACTTTAAAAATTTGATTTTTAATAATTTTCTCCAACATATTAGTTACATAGTATATGTTATATAGATTATTGAAATCATTTATTCTAAAAATTTTGCTATAGGCTCAATACTGTTCCATGTTTGTAAATCTATTGGAAAAAGGAAAATGTGGGGATTTTAAATTTAAAAACAATTATTAGATTTTTCAAATTCTAAAACAATTAATAAAAGTAATGGGGACACACTGTTCACAAATTTATCCTTGTTTTGTTTGTTTATACTTCATTAAATGAATGACTTTGAATGATTTGTTATTGAATATTATTTTTCATCAATTCTGCTATTAATCACGTACCCATTTTAATACTGCTTAAATAGAGTTTCAGTCACAATGGTAGCTGAAAAACAGCATATCTTTACTATATAATATATATTACATTTTTGTGTCAGTTTATATGATACAATATCTCAATGTATATGATGCAATATAGCAATATATGTGTTAGTGTGTGTGATACAATATAGCAATATTATATGTGTCAGCATGTGTGATACAGCGTAGCAATATATGTGTCAGTGTGTATGATACAGTATAGGTGTGTCAGTGACTCATGTTTTGTTTATACACAGCAATAGATAGCTTGATTGTGCTCTAGTATATAAACAATATTACATCACTCATGTTGTGGTGTATAAACAGCAATACATGACTCATACAGGAATGTATAAACACCAATACATGACTCATATTGTAATGTATAAACACTGATACATGACTCATAGATAAACATATCTGATGAGTATATTATAATGCAGGCTGTGATAGATTTGATTGTGGCAATGGACTCTGTGACATGGGTCTTGGAGAACCAACCTGCATTTGTGACGATGGGTATTACTTTGACCCAACTTTACGAGTTAACAAATGTGTGAAGAAACCATTTGGTAAGCATGAGTTTTACCACCATCAGTTTATGCATATCTTTTAAATCGGTAAGAGTTTTATATTTTAGCTATATCTATTATAAAAATGTATAAATAAAATGTGAATGTAAATAAAGTTACATGCATAAACTCAAGAGGTAAAATTGACATAATAGGATTGTATATTTTGCATTTTCTAGATCCCTAGACCAGCAAAAGCAACCGCCTATATACAGATTTCAAATACCTTTCAAGACCTATAGGATTCATCTCAATTGTTGTCATGTTTTTACAACTTATTTGACTGAAATATAATTGTTAAATAATCAAAACGTTTGTTATTCATTCAATATATGTATATTTTATTATATGCACGTATAATAAAGGATATATTATGTATCTATAGCTAGCCTGGCAATGCCCAAGAACGTTATGCTAAGAAGACTGTTTAAGCTGTGTTAGGCCAACATAGTATGCTTCCATGCTTAATAACAAAAGCTAAATAGCAAAAACTTAGTTAAAAAAAATTATGGTTCTAGCACCAGGGATCAACCCTATAAGCCAAGCGTGTGCCAGCCTACTAAACCGATGGGTTTTAAATATTAGACAACAAATGCATTTTAATACATTTTGATAAAGTTCTCATATTGTGCTAGTATATAGTATAGTATTAAAATCACTACCCACTTGGTTGCCTTTATACAATCCAATAATTTGTATACCCTATTAGTTTTTTGTGAGTTCAAATACCGATTTTTGTAAATATGTTGAAAAAATTCTATCATTTGCTTATCCTAGGAATCAAAAGAGAATATATATGTAAATTAAAAACCAATTCTACAAGTCTACATTAATTATAAATTGTAGCTTTGTTAAACAATGAGCACAATTAAATATAGTTCCTGCAATTTAAAATGTGGTCATACATTTTTTGCAAATCAAATATATATAAACAAGCAAAATCTAAATAGTAAAGTTTTATTTCATTAGCAGTAAAAAAGTTTTCAGCATGACCTTTACCCTTTGGTATATTATATAGGAGCTGTCCGTTACTAAAATTGGTTTTTTTTTCTGCTGCCCCTGCAATACTTATGTCAAAAAAAATTATTCCCAATCTTACTTAAATTTGAAAGTGATGTTGCATGTTGCCAAAACAAAGTATTCATAAACGCACAGTAATATGATAGAAAGCTTTGCTGTTGCCAATGGCAACTAACAATTCATAAACACAGTAATATCATGGAAAGTGTTTGGATCAAAACCATTCAAACCTTTCAGTAAGGAAACAGGACAAGGAAATAGACAATTCACTGAAAGTTGCATCATTAGTATGCATCTAATCTGTTGTTACTGCAGATGTAAGTTTCCACCCTATTGCAACACTCCATTTCCTAGGAGATGCAGTGCTTTCAAACAATAAACAATCATGATATAAGTTGCCTTTGGTTTGTTTTCAACACTTTACCGGACTGTTCAATTTTTATCATATAAAAGACAGAATCATTCTGCGAAGGCCAACATATCTGGAAGGTTAGGCTACTAGTTACAAGATGAAGGGTTATTTGACTGCTGCAGTTGTAATTGCTACTTTGTGCTTAAGCGCAGTACAAAGCCAAATAAGTAAGTATAAGTTATATTTGCTATTAAAAAATCTTGTTTCCATAAACTGTTTTAATTAGATATAATACATATCAAGAAAGGGTAATATAACATAAATGCAGTATATTATGAGATATTTTGAAAGATGGCAATAAGCCACAAAGCATAAATTATTGTAGACTTGAAATCTTCATAGACCTATAATATAATTAAAGTTAGGTATATACAAATTTATTCAATGTAAAACTTATAACATTGAAATGGTATGCAGTAAGTTGTAATTTAAATAAAATACTATGTTGATCCTATAATCTGCTTGAAAGTTAAACAGTTTATTTTAGTTTAACTTGAATTTATAGTTTTGAGTAACAGCTTGGTTAGTGAAAATTACAGAGATGATGTATTCTTTTAATGTATAGGCAGAGATCCATGCAAGTACTTTACTTGTGAGAATGGGCGGTGTGTCGCCCCTAATGATGTACCTAGATGTGAATGTTTCACAGGCTATATTTACAACCCTGTTCTGGAGACCTGTGTCCTTCTACGTAAGTATTAATAGAGTAGCTTAGATTTTGTCTTAACAGGTTTACTTATGCCGTTTTTATTTGATTGTTCCTGCAACTTGGCAAAAAATTTACTAGACATTTTGGTTTCCACTATTTATAATCTTCTGCTATATTCTTATAGTGCCAGATCCTTGTGCTGGGTTTAGCTGTGGGAATGGTGTGTGCATTGCTCCTAGTGGTAGACCCATATGTGAGTGTGACCCAGGCTTTAAGTTTGATGCAGGTAGAATATTCAACAAATGCGTGAGAATACCAGGATCAGGTGAGTTCAACACAAAATCTAAATTCTAACACATGATATTCCCTGTTTTTATCATTTCAAATTTCTTATGCTTTTCTGCTTTGTGTTGCTATAACATTGTATATCTAAAGATTTGCTTGATTTGTTCTAGAAATTATAAAGATTCAAATATTTGCGTGTATATATTTTATAGAAGTCTAACACATGATACAAAAGTACAGATCCGAGACACTGATGATGAAGTTAATGCCACTATTTCAAAATCAAATTAAATAAAACCATTTTTACAAATTTAAGCTTTAATTTTAATTGCAAATTGAAAAAAATATATAAATTTTGTTGAAATTGTAAGATATAAAGCTGTTTTGAAATAATAAATTTCATATACAATAACATGTGATATCATTTTGTTTTAACCTAAATGCTAAAGTAATGTCTGCATTCAATTAAATGACTTAAATGTTATCAAACCCCATCTTTATTCAATAAATTGTAATATTCGTATAACACTGCCATGATGCTACGTTCGATTTATAATACAATCTATATAATGATCAAGTATCACAATTGCTGAAAGGCTTAAAAGAATAACATGGTAAAAATTTCCAAAGAAGCATTATTTATTTATATAAAGAATTAGCAAAAGATGGTTAGTTTACAGACCAATAAAACATAATACAAAAAATATATTAACCTCGTAGTTGGATAACTTTATCAAAAGGCTTATTTGCTGGTAAATTTCCTAATGAGCAGAACTTTTAGGTCTACTCATGAACTGATGGAGACAGACTCAAAATAGATTCCATATACACTAATTACTGGATAAAATAAATACGAAATTATTTTAAAAGACCTACTGATTTTTTCAATGACAAATAATTTCACTGGGTGAACTATTTACGTTAAAAAATTATAAAAGCAAAAAACATACACAAAGCACAGTAAACTCTTAACACTTTAAACTACCACCTGCAATCTGCTATAATAGCTGGTTAAACAAGCTGTGTTCAACTTTTTGCAATATTCCATGCTTGCACTGCATGTATCATAATTATACAGTATAGTGAGAGAAAGAGTCACCTAGTAAAAGAGGCTGTAGGCATGCATTATCTGCTCTGCATTGTTTACTTCTTGCAAGTATTCAGGTTATTAAATATTTAAGAAGATATTTTACTTTTTTTTCTCTTTTTTCAGAGAGCTTTCATAAAAGCAGCTGTTGTTTTCTAAAGAAAGTAAATTTTTAGGCTCTCTATAAAGATAGCAGAACTTGCTGATTTATTTTTTAGAATGCAAAATATTCTTAACTTTTTAAATATTTTACCTAACTTTTTTTATTGCATGGCAATTAAAATATTAATATGCATTTCTATATTTCATACTATCTAATTCAGTTATAAATGATTTTAAAATGAAGTGCAGAATTTGTGTTGTATTTGATAAATTTTAACTTTATTTTAAACTATACAAAAAAATTTATGAGATTGCAGGCATTATTGCACAGTATAACTTTTTGAGTAGCTTTTTTATAGTTAATAGTTTTTAAACATAGGGGAGATATATTTTTTAAAATCTGTTAATGCTTCATAAAAATTTTGAAAAAGTTTATTTAGCATAAAAGTTGATATAACTGATTTACTTAAAAGACTCTATCTTTTAGAAAATATGAAAGCTATGTAGCTTTTTTTAGAATAGGAAAAAGAAAACATAGCAAAAACTAATTAAATAACGTTTTTGTAGATTTTAGATAAATTTAAAAACAATTTTTTTAATATGCATTATAATCACAAAAAATATATTTTACTAAAATTAGGAAATAAAGTAATTTAGGTATAATACTGCAACAAAATATTATCTTTCCTTAAGAATTAATATTAATGCAGTTTGATAAAAAGTTGAACAAAAAGTGAAATTTAATTTGAGTTTTAATAGAGTTATTAAAGTATACATTTAATATCAATTATATAAAACATGGTTGTTACAAGTAGAAAATATATTACAGCTAGACAGTCATAACCAAGGAAGTGAGCAGGAACATTTCCTTTATGGTTTTTGTAATACTAACCAAATTAAGGTAATTATGATTTCACATTTCACTGTCCAAAATTATAAACAAAACCTGTGCACTAAAAAGTAGTGCATTAAACCTCATGTCACCATAAATCAGTCCTTATCTGGTAACCATGTAAGTTGTAAGACAATAGTGCCTGGAGATGCAAGGAAATGAGAAATGATATCAGTAAAGCCCAACAATAATTTGCATGTGATTTTAATATAACCTTGCATGCAATTCAGCCCCATAATGCTAAATAACATACAACTTAGTCATATTTAGAGATGATTAAATTTAACAAATGACAGGTTTGTTACTACTTTTATGGTATTCTATTTGTATTGATTTGAATTTAAATGGGCCTTAGTTGGCCAGTAACAGGTCAAAGCAAGGCTACGATTGGATTTTTATGTCCTCCACTTCAGTGTACAGCTTTGAAGGCAGGCTATTACATAGAGATGGGTTTAGTGTCACTATTTATCTACTTTATGAAGCTAAGTAAACCTTTAGTCTAAATTTTATAGAATCAACTAATTTTAACTAACAGCTTTAGAAATATCAGGTAGCTATAACAAATAATGAAAATGTTACCTTTGCAGTCTGTAAACTTCATTTAGATTTGTTTTAGCTATAATAACTAGAAAATTCTTTGCCCTTTAACAAAGAAATATTCCCCAAAGTTTAAAATGACAAAAAGACTGTATACATTTACCTATCTATGTATGTTATAAGTAACCATTTTCGGTTTTAGAAGTACATTATATAATCTAAGCAGGCTCAAAGTGCTTTAGCAACGTAATTCATTTATGCATTAAAGTGCAAGTTTGTACATTTGTTAAAAGCCATGAGCTTTGAAAGACTCTGCGTTCAACGGTATTGCCTATAAATAGGTATTGCAACAAAGTTGCAACAGAAGATTGTTATTGGAGCAGCCGTGGTCTAGGAGTTAGAGCGTTTGCCTAGTAAACACGAGGTCATGAGTTCGAGCCCGGACAAAGGCCATTGGTGATGTTAGGAAGAGCATCCAGTCATAATTGCTTCTGTGCCTCATTTAAATAAGTCCTTAGCTCGCTTTAACAAAAAACCTTTCCATCAGGGGTTTCTCACAGGGATAGCGACTATAAACTTGTGTGAGTTTTTTTGTTGGACCAACGTGACATAAGATATATTCCTGCCACTGACATCTATATAACTATTTACACAGCATATATACTACACTATAACCTGTTAGTAAAATGACATGTTATATAAATATATTTTGTATTATAACGGAATATTAGGAAGGACAACTCTTCATTTATGGCAAGCAAGCCATGAGAACATTTTGATCACAAAACATTAGAACAACATTGGCAGTAATATTTGTTCATCAAACAGATAGGATTAAAAGTTGAACCAGACAATAAAATTGTTTCAACATACCAACGGCTTTTTAACACAACCACTGTCGTGCAGCTTTTAAAGACAAAAGTAAGCATGTTAATAGTAACTTGGGTTGATTTTTTCAAATAGTTTAAAGCTTAGCTGTATTTCAGCAAGCAAAAATCATGGGCATTGCTGATACAATATTATTAACTTCACTATAAGGATGACACTTAAGGGTGACCATGTATAAACACAGTTAGAAATGATAGCTATTGTATAAGGCAGATAGCTTGATACTGGAAAATATATACAGTTAAAATGCGAGTAATGCATTCACTGTATATGTCTCATTAAATCACAAAAAAACAAAAACTTGCATGCAAAAAGTAATTAAAAAATTTTTAGGTTACAGCCAGGCATACATTGTAAGATTAAAAAATATAATTTGCACCAATTTCAATATTTTATATTCTCACCGTTTTATTTAATGCAATTATTTGCAATCAATAATTGATATTTACAATTTTATGACGAAATATTAGCTTACTAAGTACAGTATATGTGAGGTTTGGCTTTTGGTGTTTTATTATATTATAATATATGATATTACTTATCAAACTGATAAAGTTTGAATAGGCAATATATAAGTTAAAAGTTAACAATCAGTGTATACTGTGAAGCTATCGATCTTTCTAGAAAGTTTCTATACAGTATGCTTATACATTTACGTTTTGGCAACGTCTTAGATTGCATTATTTTTAACTTGGTAACCTACAAAATGAATGATTTCACAACAATATTGTGTTATAGTTGTTTTTGTTGCAACATGCAGTTTAAAAAAAGCATTATAGCAGCTGCATGCTTGTAAAATTAATTTATGCGATAGAATTCGTTTGGTAATGAATATTTCAAAATGCCAAGTTTCGTCACAGTAAATAAAAGGAAACTTGTTTAATTATTTTAGTCATGTGGTAAGTGAAGGTCGTGATGAGGAAAGGATTTAGTAAATAATTAACACATAGACTCGCACCATATCCTGAATGTGTGGAGCGTGACATCCAACTTGTATATAAACCTCACTGTTTCCTAACTCACCTCAGTTCACTAAAAGCTACTAAACTGCAAAGATGAAGTCTTTAGTATTCACTGCCATAGTTCTAGTCTTGTGTGGAGAGACCTCTGCATACAGTAAGTACAACTACTTTTTAATCTTTCGGTAACGTTTCTCTTTTGTCTTAGCTAGGTTCAAAAATTGAAACTGAGCAGTAGTATAGAAACATTCAGTGATGGTCCAAAAAGAAATTAATGCATGGCTTATATTGATGATTCATTGCCTGATTTATGCCTTTTTTTTAAATCATCTGTATACTGAAAGTATTGAATCTGTTCCTTTATAGTAAGAGATCCATGCGCTGGTTTTGACTGTGGGAAGGGTAACTGCACTGCCCCCGCAGATGCTCCTTTCTGTATTTGTGAAGCTGGCTACACCTACGATTCCACACAAAAGACTTGCATTAGACTCTTTTTTAGTAAGAATGCACATTTTATATAATAACATAAACAAAGTTACTTTCAAAAAAAATTATTGTTTGTTGTAAAACTGTTTTATTTTAATAAGCTACTTTTTAATTTCAGATCCATGTGCTGGGTTTGATTGTGGCGTAGGATTTTGCACTGCCCCCGCAGATGCACCATTCTGTGTGTGTCCTGCTGGATATGTTTACGAAGAAATTCAGAGAACCTGCGTCAGATGTAAGACATCATGTGATTCGTAACTTTAGTTTAGTCTTTATAAAAAAGCGCTAAAGTTCAAATTATAAACATTGGCAAAGTTTTAGTGCTACTACGAATTATTCAGCTTTTTTCTCAAGTTAATTCAATTGATCAAAAATTTAGTAATGAATAATATTTCTACATTAACCTGACCTTGTTTTACTCCATTTGCACACTGATTTATAAAATTTTGAAGCTAATTGTCAACATCGTTTTAGCACGTGATCCATGTGTGAACTTTGATTGTGGTGAGGGAGGTAGATGCGTTTCCCCTACTGATATACCCACTTGTGTTTGCATCCAAGGTTACAAATACGACAACATTCTTAAGAAATGTGTGAGACATGGTAAGTGTTTTATTTCACCCATATAAAATATAAAAATCTCCCTAACAAACTATTATTATTTTTGAGCTATGTGTGTGTTAGTAAGATTTACTTTATGCAAACATTTCAGAAAATTCAGATTTAAAAAATAGCATGAACAAACTGCATCATAAATACATATTCCCAGCAGACAAGGTTTGCTGTCATAATTAAAAAAGATTCTTAGCATACTTAGCATAGATTCTATTATAAGGTTGTGTTAATTTTCAGAATATTATTGTTTTTATGCCCAATTATTAAAAAGCACTCAATTAAAAAAATTTTGAAGATTTAATTTAGCGATACCTTTTGCAATAGATTTAAAAACATTGAATTACTAATAACTTACTATTCCTATATGTATTTGTGTATGCATGTGTTAATATAAAAGTATTAGTATGACAGCAGGTTTGGCTCTCTAAGCAATATTCTCATTATAAAACTTTTGCACAAGGGAAATTAAAGCATTAATGCAGCAGTTGCTTGCATATAATATAATATAATTTCCTGTGTACTACTTACAGTCTGTCCACCTTGCGGCATAGACGAGTGTGGTCTGTTCACTCCAGGACAAACACCCTATATCTGTCCTTTCGGCTTTGCCAGAGATGACTGCGGGTGTGTGGACCCATCAGACTGTACATGTGGTGAGACTCATTTCTAATAAATAAATGTTTGGGTTTGAATTTATTTTGCACCTTAATTTGCATATTTTCTATATTTCATTTTCATCACATATATACTGTGTATGTTTTATGTGTCGTGCGTGTGTTAGATGTGTTGTGTTGTCAATCATGCAACCACTTGTCATTCAGTGTCGCTACCAACTTGGTGACGCTTGAACATTTCTATGCTTCCAACCAGGACAATAATAAATCACCATGTTTAATACATCAGCATCCTGTCATTTTTTGGACATGCAAATTAATTTTTATGAATTAGTTTTTTATTCATCTGGTAATACATTAACCATGCTCTTCTTTTTGTCTATAAATAAAATTTAATTGTAAAATATTGTTATAAATTCTCAACATGTAATACTACTTTTAAAATAAAAATTACTAATTGAATCAAATTTGATAGTTAAACAAAAATATGTCTTAACATGTTTTTCTTTTTCATGTTATTTTTTTGTTTTGCCATGCAAAAATTTATTTACAAGAATGCTTTGTTATCCCCACAATTTCTACACAAAATATTCATCAAATTCTAATTTTGCAGAAAACTGCCCCTTCTTTGACAGATCCCTTCAGTGTGAACTGGGCTTTAAAACAGACTCAAGAGGATGTCCTATTAGCGCATGTGGTGAGGCATTATATATCAACATGTTAGATTTATTCAATTAATGTTGCAGATTATATGATGCTAAGTTCATGTTTAACAAAGAGTATGATAATGTTTCAGCACTTGGCATTTTGTTTCAGTCAATAGAAATTATAGTTTATCATTAATTTCCAATTTGTAAGGAGCGTATAACATTATATATTTTCTATGCAATATAAATTTAATAATATGTGTTAATGTTCCAGTCGAGCCTACAACAGTAACTACAACCACCTGTCCACCTTGTGGTATCCATGAATGTGGGTTATTCCCTCCTGGTGTTACTCCTTATACCTGTCCAAATGGCTATGTTACCAATGACTGTGGGTGTGTTACATCATGCCAGTGTGGTGAGCAATACTACTACTAATTAGTTTATAACAAATTAAAACGTAGCAACGCCGCAATTGTCATAATTTTATGAAATATGAAATTAAGTACTTATTTATTGATAATATTTTTTTTCAAGCTGTATGACATTTAACTAAATTTATAGTTATGATACTGACAGTTTATATAAAAAAATATTGTTTTAAAATATTCATTATTCATAAACCTTTAACAAAATTGTTTCATCAATTTAGCTGGATGCCCTCCATTTGACAGCAATGTTTACTGTCCACACGGATACAGAACTAGAAGGGGTTGTCCTACATCTACCTGCAGTGAGTCACACGTATTATTGTTGTTAAAAGTAGATATTTTTGACTGAATGAAATCATAAAGCACACTTTATAGCTTCATTCAGTTTCAATGGGTCGCTTGAGTTTGGCAAATATTACAAAATGTTATATCTTCACAAAACTTAGACTAAGAAATGTTTATTTAATGAAACTGCTTCATTAAAATAAATTAAATATAATTATGTTTTCAAATCATTGCAAAATAGTATAATTGTTATATTATTAGAAAATTGTCTAGGATGATGTTTGTTTTATTTTATAGTAGAAGCAATTAGTTTTTTTAAATAAAAAGTAGCAGATTGTGGCACAACTTTAGTTTCTACCTTTAGGATATCTTCTGTTCTATTAAATTGGTTAGTAGAAATTGTTTGGTTCATAATTTTGATGAATTACAGACCCACCACCTCCTATGGCAAAGAAAAGATGCCCAAAATCTAACGAGCCTTTGGGACCAATTGGAAGACCCTGCTCACAAAACTCTCAATGCAAAGCAACCAATCAGATCTGCTGCCAATCAATTAATACTTCAAAAAGCTGCCTTAACGGAATCCCGTAAGTTATTCTCTTCTTTGTAAAATTTTGGGTTGATTTAAATTTACGAATTAAAGTAATTAATTATCATATATAATTGCTATTATTTTCAGCTCTAATGTTGCAACAAATAATACCTATCTGAAAGTTACCAGTTATAATATGACAACCATTAATAATTTAAACTTTACATTCTTCAAAACATTATGGCATAATAATAATACAATCAAATAATTTTGTCATAGGATATGCTCAAATGCAAAGCATTTTCATTTTCTTTTTTATTACTGACTTCATTTTCTTTATATTGATATAACACAATCGATTTACTTTACAGAGTTGGATCTGGGAAATAAATACATCAACTCTATCGACAACACCCTTATGAATAGCAGACAAAGAACTTAAAACTTTGCCTATTATATATTGCATAACATTTCATTATTGCTTATCTGTGATCTTTTGTCGTTTCAAATAAATGACTTTGTTTGTTATTATCAGCGATATAGCCCCAGTTTTGTTCTATTCCATATATACATTTAATAACTGAGTACAATGAAATAATATAATATAATCAGTTAAGAATTATAATAAGCCTATTATTATATAAATGCACAAAAAGTTTTAAAAGTATATGTAGGCTTTAGGCAGCTAAAGTTGGGTTGTGTTATTTTAAGTTAAATTGTTGAAACTTTGCTTCCTATTATCAAAGATCCTATGATATCTTCCATATTTTTTAAGAAATTATAGTTATCACAACAAAATTAGAATAAAATGCATTCATTTTTTCAAAGTAATTAAAGAATTAAAAGAGAAAATTTTATAATAAGTTCTGTATGTTTGCAAGAGTTCTGTTCAATATAAAAGCTTCTTACCACCAAATTGAAGTATGATATAGAATTTGTAGAAACTTCCCATTAATCATTAGTATTTGTCTTTTCAACTTTGGGTCAGCATCTCTAAAGATTGCTTTGATTATATTGATAGTATGATTTATAGCAAATAAATATGAATAATCAATGTAGACTTTCTCCGCCACCCAAAGGTGATTAATCAATGTAGACTTTGTTAATTTTGCTTTTATAATAAAGGCTAGTTTGTAGAGCACAAAATTAAAGAGCATGATATTTTTAATTTCATTTCATTTATTTTTATTCAAGGCAATTTTAAAATTTTAGTTTTATAACAATGTTGAAAATTATTTTTAGATAGTTTTAAAAATTATTAGTTAAAAGACTTTTTCAGCTTTACAAATATTGTGACCATTGCTACAGCTACCATGCACTACTACCGCTGCTATTACTATAACATTACTACATATATTGCAATTGCCTTTTTCATTTCTGCAGTAATCCTTCTAAATATTATTATAGTTAACATATGGGGTCAAAATTATCAGTGCAATTAGTTAATACTAACACTTTTTGTATCTGTTTGCTATTTGAAAGGGAATTTAGCAGCAAGTTTAGGGAATGCAGCTTGGTTCTGTCTTATATAATCGTCCTAATTAGAAACAATTCAACTTTCAAGTACTACTTGATACTACGAGCTTTTTAGTATTATTTAGTACTTTATTCCACTTTACAAGGATAGCGGAGGGGGGGAGGGGGGTTCAGCAAAATATTGCGTGAGAGCACAATATTAGCATAAGAGGCAACTATTAGGATTAGTATCATGCATGGTTGCTTAGTTCAATAAAATAACTCTGCAGTCAGAAGTTACTAAGTTTATGGAGAATCTGCATTAAACAAAAGCAAGGGTAGATAAACCTTAAATACTATGAAAATGTGTGAAAAAAATATCATCAACAGTTTATCATAGAAATAAAATAAAAACATAAATATGTAAGTGAACAACCAATTCTATAAGTTTGCATTAGTTATAAAATGCAGCTTTGTAAAAAAATATATAGGCACAATTAAATATAGTTCCTGCAATTCAAAATGCGGTCATATATTTTTTGCACAAAAAACTATTACGATCAAATATTGAAATATAAAATATAAAAATATAAAATATATTTTATATAAAGTCTAAATATTAAAATTTTATTTCATTAGCAAAAAAACAATTATAGTATCGTGCCTACTGCATGGCCCATAGATATACTTTTAAGTTGTAAGGTTCTCAGCACATTTGCTCTTTGGTATGTTATGTTGGAACTGTTCATTACTAAAAATTTTTCCTGCCATCTCTACAATACTCATGTCAAAAACTCATTCCCAATATTTTTTATAATAGAAAAGTATTCCATTAACAAGTGTAATTCATGAATACTCAGTAATATCATTGAAAGTTTTGCTGTTACCAATGACAACAAGCAATTCATCAACGCATCATGAAAAGCGTTTGGATCAAAACCACTACAGAATTTCAGTGAGGAAACAGGACAAGGAAATTGACAATTTTTTGAAAGTTACATCATTATTATGCGTTTAATCTGTTGTTACTGCAGATGGAGGTTTCTACCCTATTGCAACACTCCATTTCCTTGGAGGTGAAGTGTTTTTGAACAATAAACAATCATGATATAAGGTGCTTTGAGTTTGTATTCTGCACTTCACCAGATCATTTAATTTTCACCTTATAAAAGTCAGAATCATTCTGCGAAGGCCTACATATCTGGAGGCGACTAGTTTTAACATGGTGGGTTATTAAGTCATTGCAGTTGTAATTGTTACTTTGTGCTTGAGCACAGTATACAAAGCCAAATAAGTATGAATTCTATTTGTGATTAAAAAGTCTTTCGTAGATAAACTAAATATTTTAATTAGATATAATATATCATCAAGAAAGTGTACTAGCTATAGCATAAATGCAGTATATTATTATGAGGTATTTTGAAAGATAACAATAAGCCACAAAGCATAAATTTTTATAGATTTGAAAGTTTTTAAAAATTTGTATAAACCTAAAATCGTAACACCGTATAAAGTTAGGAATGCAAATTCATTTAATGTGAAAATGCAGTAAATTGCAAAAATAAAATACTATGCTGATTTTATAACCTGCTTAAAATTGGGCTCAGGTTTAATTAGTATTGATAATAGCTGGGTTAGTGGAAATTGCAGAGACTTTTTTCACTGTATAGGCAGAGATCTATGCAAATAATTCAATTGTTAGAATGGGAGGTGCATGCATGGCCCCTAATGATGTACCCAGATGTGAATGCTTTACAGGCTATATTTACAACCCTGTTCTAGAGATCTACTTGTGTCTTTCTACATAAGTATTAATAAAGTAGCTTAGATTTGGTTTTAAAATGTTTACTTATGTGTGTTTATTGTATTGTTCCTCCAGCATAAAAAAGTGATTTCACTTGACATATTAGTTTTCATTGTTTATAATCTCATGCTATATGCTTGTAGTGCCAGGTCCATATGCAGAATTTAGCTGTGGTAGACCCATATGTGAGTGTGACCAGGCTTTAAGTTTGACGCAAGTAGAATATTTAATGAATGCTTAAGAATACCAGGATCAGATAAGTTCAACACAGAATCTAAATTCTTAAGTATAATTTTCTGTTTGTTTGTTTATTAATTAAAACTTTTTGATGCATTTCTACTTTGTTTTGGTATAATCTCGTATCTAAATATTTGTTTAAATTGTTCTAGAAGTTATATAAATACAAACATTTTTATTTATATATTTGCAGAAGTCTAACATAATACAGGAGTACATTCAAAACACTGTTGATGAAGTTCATGTCACCGTTTTAACATCAAATTAAACGGAAACCATTTCTACAAATTTAAGTTTTAATTCTAGTTGCAAATTGAAAAGAAATATATACATTTTGATAAAATTGTATTAAATAAAGCTGTTTTGCAAAAATAGATTGCATTATAAGTCACATTATTTGATACCATTTTGTAGCGCAGAGTTGACCCAGTGGTCCCCGTGGTGTAATGGTTAGCATACTTGCTTGCAAGCCAGAGGTCTCCAGTTTGATTCCCAGGGGGGCAATTATTTTTCACATTTTGTCTCAACCTGAATGCTAAAGTGATGCCTGCATTCAATTAATTGACTTAAATGCCATCGGAAATTATCTTCATTCATCAGTTGCAATCTTTATGTAATGATAGCATGATACTATGATTCTATCTATAGTACAATATATAATGATCAAAGGCTGACGTATTACAATTGCTGAAACATTCACAAGAGTAACAAGAATTATCAAAAAAAATATTATTTGTTTATATACGGAATGGCTAGTTTACATGTTAAATCACTCACTCACTCACTAAGCAGTCAGTTGAAGACGGCTATATGACTGACGATGGATCAATCTTCTCGACAGAGTTCCTTCTTGCGCCAAGTTGCACCAATTGTTGACATCTATGCTCTTCTTATGTTAAATAAAGTATAATATAAAAGGAAATAACCTTATAATTAGACAAAACTGTCAAAAAACTTTTTATTGATGATTTTTTTGTGATGTAAACATTTTATGTCTGTTGGACTGATAGGGACAAACTCAAAATAGATTCCATGCATGTACACTGAATAACAGACAAAGTAATAAGGAAATTGATTTAAAGGCCTAATGATTTTTTAATAATAAGAAATTTCATTAGAATTGAACTATTTACACTGAAAAGTTATAAAAACAAAAAATATACACAAAGCACGGTAAACACTATAAACGCTGTAAATTATCATATTTACTGCACTCTGCTCACGGGTTATTAAACAAGCTATATTGTTCAACTGTAATACTCCATGATAACTATTTATAAAATGGTACGGGAGAAAAAGTTACTTATAGTGAAAGAGGTCATGGGGCCATTGTAAGTATGCTATCTGCTCTGTATTTGCTACTTTTACAAGTGTTGAATTCTTGAGTAGAAAGGATAATTTATGTAGATATCATACAATGTAGTATATTTGAATTCCAGGAAAAAATACAATTAGTACAGAGAAAATTCACTGTTTATATACAAAATATTACATGGCTTTCTAGTGATAGCCAGTCATAATACAAAGCTATAATAGATGCTTCATGGCTATATGGCTATATGGCTATATGGCTATATGGCTATATGGCTATATGGCTTTATGGCTTTATGGCTTTATGGTATGATATAATTCTCATAGTCAGGGCTGTAGCAGCATCCGTTGCATATGTAACATCTCCCCACTAGCCTTTGATGCATCTATGTATTTTGGTGAGCTGCCAATCTCTTTGACCTTCTAAGATTTTCAGGTCCATACTCTCCGCCTGTGGGTAGTCTGGGATTTCTCCATGGTTGAGGTGTTTGGTTAGCAGTACTATCGTCATTTGAAACATCAGCCATTTGAACTTCAGATTTCACATCGTCTGCTGGTTCAGAATCTTCCTTAACTCCGTAGCAAGGTAATAGTTGTTCAATATGACGTCTCCATATTGGTCCTCTTGGTGTGACTTTGACATTTATACTTCTTGGTCCCAATACTTTTGTGACAATGGCAGGGACCCATCGTGGTTCTCTGTCTCTTCGGGGTCCACAATAGAGTGCGTAGCAAGGACTTCCAACTGTATAGGTGTGAACTTTGGATACAGTGGATTTCTGGTCTGTAGACTTTTCCACTTCTTTTGATTGTCGTCCTTGGGCTTTGTGTGCTGGTGATGGTAGCAGAACATCAATTTTGCAACGAATCTGTCTCCCATTCAGCAGTTCACTGGGCGAGTATCCTCCTATCAAGGGTGTGCGTCGATAGTGCATCAGGAATTCAGTCAAAGCTAGATTTGGTGGTAAATTAGATTTTCGTAGAGCCTGTTTAAATGATTGCACTAGTCTTTCAGCTGCTCTATTTGTGGCAGGGTGATAAGGGGCTCCAGATAGATGAACTATTCCACGATCCCGGCACCAGCTTTGAAACTCTTCAGACTTGAATGTGCTTGCATTGTCGGATACAATTGTGTGTGGATATCCAAAGTGTGCAAAGTCTTGTTCTAGAAGCTCTGTAGTTCTCTTCAAAGATGTTGATGTAGTTGGATGTATGCAGGGATACTTTGAGTATGCATCCACAATTACTAGCCAGTTGCTTCCCAGAAAGTTGATTGCATGGTCGATGTGAATACGACTCCATGGCTTTTCTGGAATCATCCAAGGATGCGGAGGAGCTTTGGCTGGTTGATTCTGGTGCTCAGCGCAAGAGCTGCACTGTTTACAAGCATCCATGATGTCTGCGTCTATTCTTGGCCAGTAAACAGCAGAACGTGCGAGTTGTGTCATCCGCTGCATGCCAAAGTGTCCTAGATGAAGAATCTGCAGAACTTGTGGCTGAAGGGTAAGCGGTATTACAACTCTTGAACCGTACAGCAAGCATCCATCTGAGATAGAGAGTGAGCCAGACACCTTCTTGAAACACTGTATGTTGTAAGCTGCACTATGAGCTTGGTCCTCATCTTCTGTGTTTGTCTCTTCTAGTTTTTTAGGCCATCCTTCTCTTGTATAGCGAATTACTGTAGACAGAACGGGGTCTTTCAAGGTTTCTTTTAGAAGTACTCCTGGATCTGTTGGCTTCAATTGTTGAGAAATCAGTCGTATCGTGCATATCGTGTCCATATCATCGCCATCTTCCTCCTCATCAAACTTGAAGTCTGGGCCAACTGGCAGACAACTAAGTTCATCTGCATTGCCATGTTTGCTGGTCGTGCAATACTCAATACTATAATCGTATTGACTCAGTTGCAGTGCCCATCTTGCTAGTCTGTTGGCTGCTAAAGCTGGCGTCTCCCTTGTAGGTCCAAATAGTGCCAATAATGGTCGGTGATCGGTAACCAAGATAAACCGCCGGCCGTAGAGGTATTGATGAAACTTCTTTAGTGCGAACACTATAGCTAGCGCCTCTTTCTGTTTCTGTCCGTATTTCTTCTGAGTTCCAGTTAGTGTTTTTGAAACGTTGAAGATTGGTCTTTCCGATCCATCTGGGTATCGATGAAAAAGAACAGCTCCTATTCCCACTGATGAGGCATCACAGGAAATCCCGACTTCCAAGGTAGGGTCAAAATGAGCTAGTACTGTGTTCGAGCATAACATCTCTTTAAGTTTCTGAAAGCTTGACTCTTCTTCAGATCCCCACTTCCAAACAGCGTTCTTTTTAGTCAGATGGTGTAGCGGCTCTGTAACTGTAGATAAATTTGGTAAGAATTTGCTGTAGAATACTACCGATCCAAGAAATGACTTGAGTGATGATACATCTGTTGGTACCGGCATAGTTTTAACAGCGTCTGCCTTCTCTCCTTTAGCTATGCCATGGTTAGAGAGGAGATGTCCTAGGTAGTGGATTGCTGGCTTTGCAAATTCACACTTCTCTCTACGACATCTTAGTCCTTTCTCATCTAGGCGTTGTAGAAGTCTTCTGAGGTTGTTTAAGTGTTCCTCTGCTGTTGATCCGCTGACCAGGATATTATCTAGATACACTGCCACACTTTCTAGGTCGCTAGTGAGTTTCTCCATGATTTCTTGAAAGTACCCTGGTGCCGAACTAATGCCAAAAGGAAGTCTCATCTGAAGAAATACTCCTCGATGGGTGTTCAGAGCCAGTCTTCTTTGACTTTCAGGAGCTAACAGAATCTGGTTGTAGGCATCCGCCAAGTCTACTTTGGTGAATCCATATCCTCCTCTGAGCTTCTGCATCAAGTCTCCTGGTAAGAGCATTGGTTGACGATGAGTTTCAAGTTGGCTGTTGATGGACACCGAGTAATCTCCGCACACTCTGAGCTTTCTTTTCTGTTGATCTGGGAGTGCGGCTTTCCTGATTGGTACTACTGGTGTGCCATAGTTGTTGAACTGAACAGGTTTCCAGACTCCTCTTCTTATTCCTGCTTCATATTTTTGGACAAGATCGTCTTGCATAGCGAACGAAACTGGTCTGGCTTTGCAGAATACTGGTTTCGAGTCAGGTTTGAATTCAATCTCCAACTCAAAATCTTTGAGACAACCTAGTTCTGGTTTGAAAAGATCTGGAAATTCTTGACAAACTAGTTCGCAAGCTTTCTGTAATGAGTAGTCAGGTTTAAGATCTTGGAAAACTGTGTTCACTGGATTACTTGTAGGTGATGATGTACATGGAATCTTCATCTTGTCGTCTATAGATATCTGTAGCCTTTGTATAGCGTCACGTCCTAGAAGATTTAGTTGTGGTATTTTTGTGACTACGAAGTTCAACATCTGTCCACTGGCTTTATCAGGAATGTTGGCAACTCGTTGGAATTGTCCCATTACATTAATAGGATGTTTAGATGCTGACTCGTACTGTGCTTCTGTTGGCTCCAAATTCGGTCGATCAAGTTTCTCCCAAATGTCGGCAGTGATGAAGTTTTCACATGCTCCGGTATCCAATTCCATAGTGAATTCCATACCCTCTATCTGTAACTTCTGTTGTAACTGTGATAGAGATTTAATCCTTTTTACTGTAGAAGTGATAACTTTGACAGGTTGTGATGTTGATGTTGATTTCTTCTTAAGTCGGCATGCTGATTCTATGTGACCTAGTTTTTTGCAAAAATTGCATTGAGCATTTTTATAATTGCAAACACTTGGTGAATGTCTTTTTCCACATCTGTAACGGCTGGTTTTTTGTTGAGTCTCTTCTTTCTTTGTTGAAGAAACGCTGCTAGCATTGTTTGTTGATCTTTTGTCAGTCTGAACTTTGTTGACACCTGTAGCCTTAACTTCATGCGCAGTTTCCTTGGCTACTTTTGCTGCATCTTCAGTTTCAATTGCAATTTTCACAGCTCTGGTGAAGGTCAATTCATCATCTTTAATTTTGAATAACGCTTTTAGAACTGCTTCATTGCTAACAGAACAAATGAATTTTGTCCGCATAGCTTCATCTAGTGGATTGGTGATGGAAGCAAAATCACAAGTTGTGGCGTCCTGACGAACCCGTGCAGCTAATTCCTGAACAGTCTCGCTTGGTTTACGTCGCATTTCACTCCAAAATTTGAATCGCTCTCTTATGATGAACTTCTTTGGGTCGAACTGGTCTTTCATGAATTCTGTTATTTCTGCTATTGTAAGTTCATTGATGTCTTTTGGTGGTGTCATCTGAGCTGATAAGTTTTCTAGAATCTTATATGTTGCAGCTGACTGAGAGGTTAGGAAGATCTTTGGGTTGCAGTCTTCTGGAAAAGTGTGTGCAGCTACAAAAGTGTTAAACCTAGCCCAGTAGTCCGTTGCATATGTAACAACAAGTAATCAGGTCATTATACATTTAAGAATGTCTTTGCTTTTTTATTCTTTCTTTTTGAGGAAGCTTTCATAAAAGCAGATGTTGATTTTTAAAGACAGTAAAGTTTAAGGTGGAAGAACTTGTTGATTTCCTATTTATATAACACAAGATATTCTCAATTTCCCAATTATTTTACCTAGCTTCTTTGTTACACATTATAGGCTACAAAAATTCCAATATATTTTTTACTTTTACTGTCTATAAATTTAGTTAGGTAGGTACACATGAGATTAAAATGAATTTCAGAGTTTATGTTACATTTGATAAATTTTAACTTTATAACAAATTATACAAAAGAATAGTCATCCTATTTCAGGCATTATAGCTCAGTATATAACCTTTCAAACAGTTTCTGTTATAAGAAGCCTTTAAACATAGAGGAGATATGTATTTAAAATCTGTTGATGAAAATTTGAAAAATGTTATTTAGCATAAAACCTAACTACTAGGCTACTTAAAACACCTCATATTTTAAAAAATATAACAGCTAACTCTGTTTATAAGAATAGAAAAAGAAATTATAGTAAAAACTATAAGTTATAAATAATGTTTTCTTAGATTTTAGACAAATCTAAATGTAACCCTTTTTAACAGTATACTATAATCATGAAAAAACATATTTTACTATATACAAAAAATGAAGTGATTTAAATATACAGCAAAAAGATATTGGTTTTCAAAAGAACTAATTTTAATGCGCAGTTTGGTAAGGAACTGAAAGAAAATTTAATTTAATTTGAGTAATTATATAATAAAGTTGCTGAGGTATACATTTAATATCAATTATATAAAACATGGTTGTTACAAGTAGGGAATTCGTTACAGCTATAAGACACGATTGTAACAAAGCAAGTGAACAGGAACATTTCCTTTAAGGATTTTATAATACTATAACCAAAATAAAGCAATTAGGATTTCAAATTTCGCTGTCCAAAATTAAGATCAAAACCTATAATGTATCAAAAAAAGAAGTGCATTAAATCTCAAGTCACCAAACATAGGTCCAATTATCTGGTAACCACGTAAGGCATTAGTGCCTGGAGATGCGAGGAAATGAGAGATGATATCAGTAAGGCTTGACTAGAGCACAACAATAATTTGCATGTGATTCTAATATAGCCTTGCATGCAATTCAGCTCTGTAATGCTAAATAACATACAATTTAGTCATATCTAAAGATAATTAAAATTGACAAATGGTTGGCTTATTATTATTTTTATGATATTTTATTTGTATTGATTAAAATCTAAATGGGCCTTAGTTAGCCAGTAAATCAGGCTGTTATGTTCTCCATTTCAGTGTACAGCTCTAAAGGCAGGTTATTACATTGAAACGCAAAAATAAACTTGGTGTTGCTATTCACCTTTTTTAATTAAATTAAGTCTAAATTTTATAGAATTACCTAACTTTAAATGACCGTTTTAAAACCTTTAAGGAACTAATAAATAATCGCAATTTCTCCATTTGCAATCTATAAACCTCGTTTAGTTTTGTTTTAGATACAATAACCAGCAATCGCATATCTCTGTTTCTTCTACTTAAAGTTTATATGCCCAACAACCAATCATTCCTTTTGCTTAAAATAGCAATAAAACTTTATACAGTTCTTTATTGCTTAACAATTTGATGCTTAAAAGATTATATATTTTAAGCAAGCTCGATGCTCTAATAAAATAACTCATTTATGCATTAAAATGCAAATTGTTATGTTTATTAAAAGCCATCGGTTTTCAACAAAAATTTTGACCTGGTGGTCTTGCCTGTTAAGCATTGCAATATAATTGTATTGAAAGATGCTTCATTTTTAGGGGCACTGTGCGCAGGTTACCTTACTTATGCCTGTGCGTGTACACAGATATAAAGTATATCGTTGCTACTAATACCTACACAGCTATTTACACAGCATATATGTTACAATATAAGTTATATTGTAACATATATGCTGTGTAAATAGCTGTGTAGGTATTATATATAACCTGTTAGTAAAATGACATGCTATATAAATATATTATTTTGTATCATGAAGGAATAATAAGAATGACCATACTGCATTCATAGAAAGCAGGACCTATATAGACTTGTGCTGCCACAAGAAAGTTTTGATCAAAAAGCATTAGAACAACATTGACAGTTATATCAAATCATTAAACAGATATGAGTAAAAGCAATATTTGTGAACCAGACAATACGGTTGTTTTGATTTCCAAGGGCTTTTTTATACAATCACTGCCATGCAGCTTTTAAAAAAAAATTAAATACGTTTTATTAATAGCAAATTGTGTGAACTTTTTCAAAAAGTTTAAAGCTTGCCTGCATTTTCGTGTGCAAAAAAAGAGTAGGCATTGCTGACACAGTATTAACTTTACTATAATGATGGTGACTTTTCAAGTGTCATATTATGACACTTGAAAAGTCACCAAGTATTACATATAGGGGCGTTATAGTTATTGTAACAGGCAGATAATTTGGCACTAAAAAAGGTATATATACTGCAGTAACAGCAAATAATGCAGTCTGATTTAGTGGCATGACACCAATAAGTAAAAGGCAATTGAAAAAAAGATTTTTAGATTAAACTAAGCACACGTTTGTGAGAATATAAAAGTAGTTTCTATATTCTCACAGTTTATTTATTGTAATTGTTTGCAGTTATTTGTTCATCTCTGCAACATTTGCAAAAATATTAGCAAGTGCAGTATATGTGAGGTTTGTTATATTATTTCATGATATAATATACGAGATTGCTTATCAAACTGAGATTAGATAAGCAAAAAGTTAGAACTCCTATATCAACTGATACTGTGCAGCTATTGATCTGTCTTAGAAACATCTGAATTCTGGCAACGTCTTAGATTGCATCATCTTTAACTTGGTAACCTACAAAATGAATGATTTCACAACAATATTGTATTATAGTTGTTTTTGTTGCAACAGTTTAAAAAATATTTTAGCAGCTGCATGCTTGTAAAATTAATTTATGCAATATAATTTGTTTGGTAAAGAATATTTCAAAGTGCCAAGTTCCGTCACATGCAGTAAATAAAAGGAAACTCGTTTAGTTATTTTAGTCATTAAGTAAGTGATGAGGAAAAGGTATAGTAAATAATTAGCACATGTGGAATCTCACCATATATCCTGAATATGTGGAGCATGACGTCCAACTTGTATATAAACCTCACTGTTTCCTAACTCACCTCAGTTCACTAAAAGCTACTAAACTGCAAAGATGAAGTCTTTAGTATTCACTGTTCTAGTCTTGTGTGGACTGACTTTCACATACAGTAAGTACAACCATTTTCTAGCTTTCCTGTAATTTTGCTTTATTTGTTGTGTAGCATAAATTCAGTGTTATGTGTTGATGTTTCAGCCGAGGCTTCAACCACCTGTCGATCCTGCAGCATCGCTGACTGTGGGTTACTCCCTCCTGATGCTACTCCTTATGACTGTCCAAACGGTTATATTACCGACGCCTGTGGTTGTGTTACATCATGCCAATGTGGTGAGTAATACTACTGCAAAGGGGTTTTATGTAGCAATGTTCTAATTGTCATAATATTTCTCGAATATTAAATAAAACATTTATTTATTGTTAACACTTTCATGAACTGTATAATATCGTATTAGTTTATATGTATAACATAGACATTTTATAGGAAAAATATTGTTTTAAAATAAATTCCATTTATATATATTCAGAAAGTAATTTTGTTAATTTAGCTGGATGCCCTCCATTTGACAGCAATGTTTTCTGTCAATTCGGATACAGAACTAGAAGGGGTTGTCCTACATCCACCTGCAGTAAGTCACACACCAATAGTATCAGATTCTTTGCTAGTTATTCAGTTGTTAATAGACAGCTTTGGTTATGTTACTTAGTAAAGTGTTTTGCTTTCTAGTTTTAATGGAGCATTGAGTTTGGCATTTTATACAAAAATTATATTTCATAAAAATTGGGCTAACTAAATTTTAGTTAAGGAATCAGCTTTACTAAAATGAACTAAATACAATTATGTTTTCAGACTATTACAAAATAATATCTATTCTATGGTCAGATAAAAATTTCAATAGTATTTTTATTAATTTTCAATTTTTAGTAAGAATATTTTTTATTCTTGAAATATAAGTAACAGATTGTGGCACAACTTTATTTTTACTTTAAGAAATCTTTTGTCCTTTTAAGTTAGATGGTGAACATGGTTTGGCTAATCACTTTGATAAATTACAGATCCTCCACCACCTCTGTCACAAAGGAGATGCCCAAGATTAAATGAATATTTTGGGCCAATCGGAAGGCCATGTTTATACAATTCCCATGACTGCAACACAACCAATCAGCTTTGCTGCCAGATACATGGTTCAAGTAACTGCATTTACGGAGTTCGGTAAGTATATATAAAGTTTTAGTTTGATTTAAACTTTAAATTAAATTCAATGATAATTAATTATCAAAATATTTGTAATCATTTTCAGTTGTAATGTTGCAATAAATAACACCTATTTAAAAGTTCTCAGCTATATATTATTACTGGTAATAATTTATACTATAACACATCAAAGTATTACAACTTAATAGTATATTAATTCAAATTGTTTAATCTTAATCTCAAATACTCCAACACAGAGCATTGCCACTTTAATTCTTAATTGCTGACTAAATTTTCCTCATATCCGATAAAACATAATAAATTTACTTTACAGAATTTGAGCTTGGAAATGAATGGATCAACTCTACCAACAACACTCTTATGAATAGCAGACAAAGAACTTAAAAATTGCTTTAATATACATTACATAACATTTCATCATTGCTTAGCTGTGCTTTTTTATTTTTGTAATTTTTAATAAATAATGCTGCTAATTGCGATGGGCTGTATGGCTCCAGTTTTGCACAATAAAATAAAATTAGTCAGAAATCATAATTATAAATCTAATAGCATACAAATGCACAAAAAGTTAAAAAATATCTACAAGTGTTAATTAAGCAGCTAAAATTGAGCTATGTGGTATGTTAGAGCGCAAAACTGTGTAGAATTGGCTTTCATTAATACAGACTTTATTAAAGATTTTATTAAATTATAGTGATTATAATAACAAAATACGCATGAATTTTTTTAATCTAACTATAAAATTAAAACGAAAACCCTTATAAGTTCTACAAGAATTTCATTCACCATAAAAACCTATATTACCATCAAATTGAAGTATGATATATATACTATATATAGCATGTATAGAATATGGGGGACCATAATATATATATATATGTCAAATTTTTAGAAGACTCCTGATTTGCCAATATTCTGTTACATCTACTCTAATTGGTCTGCAAGCTCATCTTAGTGCAAGCATGCTTCTTTTCAAGTGTAATATATACTGTTGAGATGGTAGGAAGAGCTGTTCTTGTTTTGCATGCCACAGTTTGAAATAATGCCAATCATTATTAATAAAGCAAATTCTATTTTCATGACAAATACAATTAATCAAGCCTAACCATAATATCTCTAACAACAGTGGTAGGTTTTAAATTTTATTTATGAAGTTAGTGTAAGTTTGGTTGACATTGAGTTTAATAAATTATTTTGTGCTTGCAGCCCCACATAGCATCAATATCCACATATCCATCTATTATATAGAATTAGTTATGCTTTGTCAACCAATTAAACAGCATTTTTGAGATTCATAATCAAAGCTGCTTTTATTTGTGCAAACATAGCTGTGTCCCTTTAGTTTGTTAAAATTTTGTAATTGTTGAAGAATTGTCTTCCCAAAAGCCTTTAGTGGTCTCATTCTATAAGGAAAGACTTTTTTTATAGATTCATTTAAGTTCTGTCATTAACAACTAGCTGTTTAGCTAATACTATGAGTTTAGTTATGTTCTATGTAGCTACTAGGCTAAATGCAAAGTTAGTTATATTTTTGTAGTTCACTAAAAAGAAATAGGAGGAAGATCTGTTTCTACAAACAGGCAAAGCCTCTCCTATTATGACTGAAAAACAACGTTTCATAAAGATACTATAAATCTATCTCAGTGTCTGCTTAACTTCAGTCCTAAGTTGATGTTTTCAATCTCTTCTATTGATAAATGGGCATTTCTCTTTCTTAAACTCATTAAACATTCCAGATGTGTGTTACTAATCTTGACACAAGCATCATTGCACCACGTGACTAGCCAATAGAGCATATCTCTTAGAAGTCATCTACGTAATATGACGCACTGACTATTTATATCGTACTACAAACTAGTATTAAAGTCTTGACAGTCACTTTGCCTACTATGTATGTAGTAGAATCCAGCTAAAACACTCCAAGTATTGAAAAACATTAGAGAAAGGCTTTTTTTCAAGCTTACAAAATGTCCGAGAAGGAAGAAGATGCAATCAACACTATTCTTGCAAAGGTCGGAGTTCCAGGAAAGTACCAGATTTTCACCTTCGTCTGTACCTTTACTATTGGCATAATCTCTGCCTTCCAGACTGTTGGACTCGCCTTTATACAAGCTGACGTCAGCTACAGGTAAACATATAGGCAGCTTCACCTTACAACACACTAAACAATACCTTTAAAAAGTGGTTGTTCAATGTTAGTCTAATAGTGTAATGTATTAGTATTAGTATTAATTGCAAAAGTATACAGAAATAATCAAATTATTTCTAGCATTAAATTTATTTCATCTCAGCTTTGTTTATTCAATTATAAATTTTTTTTGATAATTTTTATTATAAAAGCTGTACCAATTTGAGTAGATGTTGAAACAAATGCTTTTCCTTTGTTTTTTACTTGCTTTTAAAAAGTTGAAAACCTTTGATAACTGCGAGTACACATACAACACACACATTATATATCAACACAATGATTGTAGCAATTGCTACGCGGCACTTGACTACGACACTTGAAACAATACTAATAATTATATAATTTATGGTTCACATAATTTAACTTGGAAGAACACACCTTAGATTTTAATTTCTTGTGCATTCCATACGGTATTTCAGCTATAAGTTGTTAAGGTATTTAATACTTAGAATTGTATGATATTATATGTTCAAGTTTGTTACTCAGGTGTGCGGAAGAGAATGCAAATAACACCTATCTAACGCCAGACAGTGATGGTGTTTTCAACAACACATGCTTTGTGGGAGATAACTCCTCGGCATCCACTGAGTGTGAACACTTTATATATGATCAGTCTATATTCAAAAGTACCATCACCAGTGAGGTAGGTAAAAGCTGTTTCCTATAGCCTGTGTACCTACCTTGTTAACTAGTCTACTATTACAGTGGGTTTGTAGAGACCTCTCGTTAATCATTAGTATTTGCCTTGTCAACTTTAGGTCAATATCTTTAAAGCTTGCTTAAAGTATGGTTTGTAAAGGTGGTATAGCAAATAAAGGTACATTACCAATTTAGACTTTGCTAATTTTGCTTTTATAATTAAGGCTAGTTTGTGGAGCACTCTATATAATATAAAAGCACATGCATTTTTCTACTATATTTTTCATTTATTTAGATTTAATTCAATTTACAAATTTAAATTTTATAACAAAGCTGAAAGTTATTTTTGAGTACTTAAAAAACTGTTAGTCAAAAGTCCTTCTAAGGTACACAAATATATTTAGGCCATGGCCACAGCTACTACTACTACTGCTACTATTACTATAACGTTACTACATATTTTGCCAATACCTTTTTAATTTCTACAGTATATAATCATTGGAAATATTTTAGTTAACACACCAAGAATACTGTCAGTGTGTAATTATTTATTACTCACGAATTTTATCTGTTTGCTGTTTAAAAGATAATTTAGCAGCAAGCCTAATTACAAACAATTTAACTTTCATCAAGTGCTACTTGGTCCTACAAGTTTTAAATACACTTAGACTATTTAGAGCTTTTTAGTACTATTTAATACTTTACTCTAGTTTACAAGGATAGCAAGCTAGGGCTTTAGCAAAATATTGTATGCAAAATAAAAGCATAAGTGGCGAATATTAGAATTAGTTTCAGTTGTTAGGATGAATGAAGGTTGCTTAGTCTAATAAAATAACTCTGCAGTCAGCAGTTATACCAAGTTTATTAAGAAGAATAAACAAAAGTTAAGGTAGAAACCTTAAAAAGCAATCAAACCATCAACACCTTCATCACATTACCACGCTATCACTGTGATATCTGTACCCCAGAAGTACTATACCTAACATGACAGCTGTATCTGCTTCTCAAGGTCAATACAGTCTCCACAGGGTAAAATATGACCGATTTAAATATAACTTTATTGTTTATACTTTATGTATCCTTTATCTACCTTTTATCTACTCTCTATTTACTCTTTGTCTATCCTTTATTTATTCTTTCTCTACCTGTGAAAACTATAATAATAAAGCACAAGATATATAGTAAAACCTGATTTTAACAACTATAAAAATACTAGATATTGCAACAATTTAAAGGCATTAGTGTAATACAAAAAAATAATATTCATACATATTAACAGTAATAATTCACATAACGAATAATGCACATATACCTCTAATCTTACACCATGAGATGCAGATAAGTTGTATCCTTGTATGGTAATAGTTATTATATAATTGAAAAGCCAGCTGTCACAATTCAATGCATGGAAACTACATGTTGTTGTCTGTAGAGATAGTGCTAACCCCCTAATTTGTACATGATGTTCAATAAAACTACAATAGCTACATAGCTACAAGGGTCAACAAGAAGTATTAAGGGGTGTGTTTGTTTATATTGTATGAATCAAGAGATAATGAAAACCTAAAAATGTTACAGGAAGTTAATGCAATGGATGAAATTTACTGTAATTGGAAATATATGCATTTGACTAAATTTTATGACCAATTCTTTACACCAACTGCATAGCACTAGTTTGGCATCAAAATAACAGCTGTATGACACCAGTTCTATAACAGTATGACACTTGCTTGACACCAGGTTGACACCAGGGTGAAACCAGGGTGATACCAGCATAGTGCAAGTAGGACACCAATGAACTAATAAAACAACAGCATTTCCAAAGCCATTTTACTCTGATCGGCAGTTTAAAATTCTGTATTTATGTTATTGTTGTTCTTCTTAAATACTTTTTCTAGCAGTAAAATATTAAACTTGGTGAACTCTTAAGTGCTTTTGATGGTGAGTTTTCTTGATGATAAGTTTTGATAACCATTGTTTCACAGAAGCATCTCATTGTGAACAGTCCTTTAGTTTGCTGAGACTGACAAAACCAAATTTAATGGTTTCTTTTTACTGTTTTAAAATTACAAAGTTATACTAGTACATACAGAACAAAGTTATATAAAGTTTACACGAATTTATATTATAAAGCTACACCAATGCATCTAAAATTTTAGAAAAGAAGTTTTTATAAAACTACAAATAACAAAGAAGTTTTAATAGCATTATAATATCAAATACTTTTTATAAACTTATATGTAGCAAAAGTCAAGAGCTAGCGGTGTAAATGAATTTATCGTAGATTATATACATGCAGTGCGTTGGCTGGCAGTTGAAAAATTCTATGCATATTGGTAAGACGAATCCGAGTCATATGACCATATGCTGGGGGCATGTTTCTGGCATTTGCTTAATCTTTAATCACCATGAGACACTTAAAGTCAATGTAGTACAGTCTATTTTATAGAACTTAGTTGGCACATGGCTTGTTATTTTGGTGAAGTTTGTTTAAATCTGGGGTTTTAGTTCATTGAATCAAACCAACTATATGACAAAACTAGCCATTTCAGATACAGGTTCTAATTATAAATATAAACATTGTTCTGTGTTTATGTGTATTAAACTAACTGTTTATATATATTAGTAAACTCAGTGTTTAAAATTGTTCTTGCTTATGGTAATAAGAATGCAACTACATCTCAGTTATACTGAGCATGCACACACCCTCAACTCACACATGACTGTTATTTTGGTAACCAAATGAACAGTTTGTTGGAAGAAACTTTGTTTAAATCTACAAAGATTTTGGCTGCAACTCAAGGTGACCAACAAGTAAACTTATTGGCTATGCTAATCATCAAGTCAACCATCCCCGAAAACAAATAATTTATTTTGGTTCTAGTGCATAATGTATGACTGAATTAAACAGTACTCGTACATTGTGAAAGCTCTAAATATTGATATAGGTACATTCCACTTGATACTGCATTTGAGCATTACCTGTAATCTTACTTAAGTTTAGTATATTTAAGTCTTTATGCTGCATGGAACACTATTCATTGCCAATACACCAGTTTACAGTTTACACTGTATTGAATTTTTCAATTCAGCTAATACCATAATCCTAATAACAATAATAATAATAATAATTTGATAACATGCAATACTATAAAATAGTGTTATTTAAGTTTGGCTATAAGCTTATTTATTTGATTTTTTTGTTTTGTGTATTTTCAGTTTGATTTGGTTTGCTCAAGAGCTAGGCTGGTAACCGTTAGCAACCTGGTTTATAATGGCGTGGGAATAATATGTGGAATATTCACGGGTTGGCTTTCTGACAAGTAAGTGTAAATAGGCAGCTGTGCTCATGTGTCATACATTATAATGCTTGTAATGTAGAACTTGTCACCTTCAATGATCCGGAGTTGTCTTCACTATAAGACTACCATGAATATAAGTACGCTTCATACTGAAAAATTGAATTACTACTGTATTTGGAGTTGTCTTATAAATATATCAACTAACCTCTCTGTATTAAAGGTTGAAATACATAATTAAATGGCAACAAACTTGTTAAAATATGCTCCATATGCTTAATGGATAAACTGCCTCAACTAATATCATCATAGTTATTAGTTTAGTAAGTTTAAATGTTAGTAAAAAATTTAAAATTTTCAATTTCTGCAGTAAATTGTTTTTTATTGTTTTTGTGTGCAGGTATAGCATTTTAAAGAAAGAATGGTTATTTTTCAAACTTTAAGCATTCAACTTGTTGTATATTGTTTAATCAATGAGTGTTCAGTCACCATGATTGTTTATGTTCTGCTGTTTGTATTCCAACATAATGGTTTATCAATTTTCAAACAACTGCCAATTGGCTCAATGACATTTAGCAAAACTTACTATAAATATTGAGTTAAACACTTTAAGTTACAAGAGTAAAACCTACTAACTGACATTGTGGCTTTTAGGATCGGAAGGAAGCCATGCATAATTCTACATTTGGCCATCATCGGAGTTGTGGGTACAATAACAGCGTTCTCCGTTAGCATGGAGATGTATATCGTTCTTAAAGTTATCATGTCAGCTCCCACTGTTGGCTTGTACGATGCCATAAACTCTCACTGTAGGTGCAATTAACAAATTATACATACTTATAACATATCACCATAATAGTAATTACATTATATACTTCATTGCTCTTCTATTCACCATCATTAATTTACCTTTAAAAATTAAAATGCAACGCCACCTCTAGAACAATAGTCTTTTCATAGCCTTAGGGCAAGTGGTACACAATCAAGTATTTGAGGTTTTTTAAAAGTGATTTTTCATTCTCAGAATCCTGTCTAAAGTGGAGCAACTATAGTATTAAGCCAGTTGTATTATTACTAAAGAAACTTTTTGCAGTATTTTTTAGCATGTCCATCGCACAAAGCAGTCTTATTTTGCCATCTGCGCTAAATTTTCATTGTTGCTGATGCAGAAATTTGCTCAAGTAGAAGGATTTCAATGCTAAAATGCTGATTTGTGGCAAGAAATCATTACAATCAAGTGCTAGATCCTGTGTCCTGTTTAGAATAAAGTTAATTGTTATAGTTACCAATTTTTACTTATAGGAGTTTTAGATTCTTTAAAGTTGCATAGGAAACTGTTACATAACTCTCACTTATAGGTAGTGTTGCAGATGACAGTTTTAACAGCCTAAACCAACTGTAACTCCAAGTCTGTCACCAACTACTTATATTTTGCTGTGGTTTTAGTGAGTGAATGTACGGCACCAGCTAAGCGGCCTCACGTGCTCATTGGTTCTGTGATTTCGTGGGGCGTGGCTATACTACTGATGTCAGGGTTGGGATATCTAATCAGAGACTGGAAACATCTACAGCTGGTCATCAGTGCTCCATGTCTTCTTATTGCCTTGCTAGCGTTTTGGTAAGAAGTGTCTAGCTGCTATAATATATTGATGTATTAAAATAGTAACTTGGGAGGTCATAAGAGCTACCTGGGAAGTCATAGGGGTTACCTGGAAGGTCATAACAGTTGGATGATGAAAAGCTGTCTGTATAGTTAAATTGTCATTTAGGTTAATAGCAGAACATGTTTTACTGAAAACTTAGTTGCCTCTTTTTTGCATTGCATATGAAACATATTAATATGCTTCAAGGTTACCCAATGCAGCACAAGAATAATGTTGACTGCATGCATATGCAAACATATTATAGATTATTTTATTTTAGATCACAGCACTATCATAATTGGGATGAAAATTTCTAATTTCCCAATACTAACTTGTCCTATTAGTATTTTCATTTTTCACTGAGAATAAAGATTTTGCATAATTTGTGTTAAACTCAATTTTAAATAAAGTTGCCAGTTAAGCCATTTTTAAATTATTCATAAAATTTCAACAGGGGATATGATGAATCACCCCACTGGCTATACAGTCAAGGAAAGTTTGAAGAGTCTCAAAAAGTTATAGAGAAAATAGCCAGATGGAATAAGTATAACTTGGAAGATTTCAGCCTCATTTCTGGTAAGGTCCAAATTGGGGAGAGTAGCCAAAATGTGAACACCATTGAACTGAGAGAAAAAAGCAACAATGTATCGAATATCAGTGTAGAGTTCACTGGAGAGAAAGATGAGATGAAAGAAAGCTCAAAGCACGGATGTTTACAGATTCTAAAGTCTGGAAGATTCATGTTGATCTTTCTAATCTGTTCTTTTGCTTGGTGAGTTCAAATTGTGGTATTCAAGCCACTTGTTTAAATACAATTTTTCAAACATTCAACGAATAATGTTAGAATCTGCCACGCCTTAAACCATTGCGCAACAATGAAATGCTCAAGTTGGTAAAAAATTTCTTATTTGTCAAATTGTCGATGTAATAATATATATGTTTATATTCAACCCTTCAGGTTCGCATGTAATATAGGATACTATGGTTTACTCTATGGCATAGGAGACTTAGTTGGAGATCTTTATGTCAATAATTCTTTGGGTGGGGTGGCAGAGATCATAGCCTACTGTCTCTGCTTCGTAATACTTAAAGGCGGAAGAAAATATGTCTATGTTGGCTTAGGTATAATTGGTGGTATTAGTCTCATCGGTTCAGCAATTTTCACAATATATCTACCAGGTGAGTAGCAGTTGTAGAACCAAATATTTTTCTCAATTCTGCAGCAAGACACACTCTTTATATGCATCAGGCCATATCATTCTGTATAACGAAACAAATTATTATATTTTAAAGTGTATATTGATAATGCTCTAAATAGCATACATGTGACTTTTCTTATGTTTGAAGTTGATTGCAACAAAGTTGCTTTTGTAAAACTTTTGTCCCCACCGGGATTTAAACCCAAAACCTCTGGTTTGCAAGCAGGAGTGCTAACCATTACACCACTGAGGCTATTGGGTAGACATCAATATTAAAGCGTTCAACAGACAAATTATATTACTATGTCAATGACATGAAACACTGAATTATTTGAATGCATCAACATTATCTTGTAATGAGCAGGTGAACCATGGAGTATCATCACCTTGACCATGGTGGGACGACTCTGTCTCTCGTCTGCTTGGCAAGTCATGTACGTCTGGTGTATAGAACTCTTCCCAACCAGCGCCAGAACTACCATGATTCAGTCTTCCTTAACCTTCGGCCATATTGGCAGCACCCTAGGACCATTCATGGCTGACTTGGTGAGAACAAAAATATTTCTTAAAAAACTTTACGAAAAATTTTTGTTGTTATTTTTAATATAAACTGTTCGAGCATTAATAAAATGATGAATGTCTTTATGTTTATTAAATAATTGTATTAAGAAAATTTATTAGTTACTATAAGTTTAATTTTTAAAATTTGTTTATTTGTAGGAGAAAGTAATCACAAACCCCAGTATCAACATTTCTGTTGCGTCTCCATTTACTTACGGTTCCTTGTTTGTTATTTCTGGGTTGTCTGCTCTTTATCTGCCTGAAACCAGCAATCGTCCACTACCCGTGACAATTAGTGACGCAATTACTATGAGTAAGAGGAAAGTGAAAAATGAACACGAAAGTTGATGACAGCCACTTTGCAAAATGAAGTTTAAGAGTTATCTTCCTAACTAAAGTGCTGAAAACTTTCCCATTTTAGTAACTAACACCAAAAAACAATTGTCTGTAAAAAAATATTTTCGAATTATAACAACGATCTAAAAATTCATGTTTTCAACCATATGAATTTAACCCGATTAGGTATGTAAATAAGTCATACTTTTGAATGGTAATCTATCGAAGGTTAATTATTTTGTAATTAATTTTGACAAAAATAATCATAATTATGCTGTGTCTAATTGCATGTTTGCATAACAGTTTTTAAACTTTTATTTTTATGCATGATTGATAATCATTCACTTGTACTATAAGTCTATAACTACTATAGTACAGGCAAATAGCAATTTTGGTAGCCTCAATTTGATTTTATTACTTATAATATGTGTATATTACATTAACACAATATTTTGATGCTAATAATAGCTTTTCTTTAATAATAGCTATTCTAATAACTTGTGTCTTGCATAGGTACAACTCAATCACAAGTCTTATGAATCCTAATATTATCAGGTATAAACATGCATGCTGTACGTATGCTGCAATATGCAAAAAGGCCTTGTATGAATAAAATAGAAATTAATAATATGCAATGTACCGAGAAAAAGTTCACAATATGTGGGGTAACTATATAGTAACAAACACTGAACGTAGCAATTAAAAAAAACTGTCTATATAGTTTGCCAATAGTTACTTACTACATTGCATGCTATTAAATACTTGCTTGAAATTACGTAATTATTATTTGAATAAATCTAGGAACAATTTCAATTTTGATTTCTATGCATGTTTCTTTTTGTAATAGAAACTTTAAAAATTAGTTACAAAAACATTTGGTTGATTTTGCTGCTTTTTTAGAAGTTTTCACCTAATTATCTATGGTCCTGTCATCTCTATAAATAATTTGCCATATTGCAATTTTGCTTTACAGAGTTATCCTTCCTTTAGGTAATATCCGCACTTTCTAAGGGTCGGATCGATGAACTGGGAAATAATTCCAGTTCAGTGAAGTTGACACTATAGAGTATAGTTTCAGTTCAGTGGTTCGCATCATGTTATTGCGAAAATTTGGCTAAGGTTTTATAAATATCGATAGACGGCTATATATCATGTATAACCAATTTACATTCCCTACATCGAAATGTTTGGATTTATGGCAATAGTTAAAAGTATAAAGCGGTAAAGTGAGAGTTTAGCGCGACGTTTTCCTCATCACGATTTAGACATTCCATCTATCATGGCAGAACAAAAAGAGTTAAAAGTAATATCTTGGAATTGTAATGGTATCAGGGGTAAAATACATGAACTTTCCATGCTACTAGATCAGCAATCGCCAGATATCTTTTGCTTATGTGAAACAAAACTAGATTCATCAGTTTCCGATAATGAGTTATCCAGAGACTACACCCTGTACCGGCGTGATCGAACTGACGGACTAGGACGTGGAGGTGGAGTCCTTATAGGCCTATCCAATAAATGTCCCTTTGTTGTTAGTAGAATCAATGTCTCACACCCTGGGGAAATCATTGCCCTTGACTTATCAATCTGTGGATACTCTTTCACTATTGCATGCTATTACCGTAGACCCTGTATAAAACAAGTAGAAGATATAGTAAATTGGTATTATGATCAAACCAATCCGAACATTGTTATGGTTGGGGATTTTAACCTACCTGACATTGACTGGAATGATAGTAGCAGGCCTGTACTTAAAACAACTAGAGAAACTAACTTGCATCAATTGTTCGTAGATTTTATAATTTCGAATAATCTTTCTCAGGCTATCAATAAACCTACTCACGACAAAGGTAATACGCTTGATCTAGTTGTTACAAATGTAACTACCACTAACCCCCGAGTTGAGTCATCCTGCTCTGACCATTTTATTATCAATTTCAATGTGTTGGCGGATAATGTTATTAAAAGAACAGCATCCCTAACCAAACCAAAGCCATATTGGCAGTTTGAAAAGGCAGACATAACGAACATCACCGTGGACTGTTACTCCCTACATTGTAAAATCACCTCAGATATCTCTAAGAAATGTAGCGCTGAACAGTTATGGCATAATCTCAAATCTGGAATACTTCAGGTAGCCCATTCCAATATCCCATACAAATTTAGAAAGAAAAAATCAAAACTCTGGATATCCCAAGAAACTAAAAGTGAGATCAGAAAAAGAAAACACCTCCACCTAGCTTGCCTTAACGATCGCACCCCGCACAACATTTTAAAACATGCCACCCAGTCCCGGTACTGCAAGAAATTGTGTAACAGGGACTATAATAATTATATAAACAAACACATATGCAATACATTAGAGCAGGGTGATTCAAAACCTCTTTATCGGTTCATAGCAAGTAAAAAGGGCAGCTCAAATACTGTACGCCAACTAGACAACATCCCCCCTAACAACAATACTGCTATAGCTGAATCTTTTGCGGACTCCTTTGCTTCTGTGTTTTCTATTGATGATGGTAATATCCCTCCCTGCATTCCACCTCAAACTATATCATCTCCTATACAATTTGATCCTCGGGGAGTCCTAACACAGCTCACCAAACTCGATCCACGAAAAGGTGCTGGCCCAGATGAGCTTTCTCCTGCACTTCTAAAATATCTTGCACATTATATATATGAGCCCCTGACAAAAGTTTTTCAGTACTTTTACGATACATCTCAGACACCACAAGACTGGAAAACAGCAAACATTGTACCGATCTTCAAGAAAGGAAGTCGTACAGACCCGCTGAATTACAGGCCAATATCACTCACTTCTATCATATCCAAAATCTTCGAGCATATCGTATCACATAATATCAACTGTTTCCTCGAATCAAATGACCTGTTTTACCCACACCAACATGGTTTCAGGACAAATCATGGCTGCGATACTCAGTTGTTGAATACAGTGAGTGAATTTATAGATTTTTTTGACGAAATGATACCGGTTGATCTCGCTGTCTTGGATTTTTCAAAGGCCTTTGACGTTGTGTCGCACCATAAACTACAGGTTAAACTGCTAAATATCGGAATAGCTGATAAAACTGTCAAATGGATTTTTTCATGGCTTCAGAACCGTCTTCTTTCAGTCTGTGTCAACAACGTCAAATCGGCCACTAGACATGTGACCTCAGGAGTGCCCCAAGGCAGTGTATTAGGACCATTGTTATTTAATGTGTACATAAATGACATGCACTCTGCGGTAGCCAACAGCAAGCTTAAACTATATGCAGATGATTCCTTGTTGTACAAACCAATCACAACACCTGCTGATTCTAGTTTATTTCAAAATGACTTAGACCATCTTATAACTTGGGCAGACAGTTCTCAGATGAAGTTCAATATAAATAAATGTGAGCATATGACAATTCAACGCTCCACTGTAAATCCTCTAGTGTCTCAATACAGCATGAATAATGACCCCTTACAATGTGTTGACAAAGTATTATACCTTGGTGTCACGATTGATAATAAACTGTCATTCGATCAACATATAATAAACATTTGCTCAAAAGCTAATAAATTATTACACATGCTGATGCGCTGTCTAAAAAAGGCTAAAAGTAAAACCAGAGCCATAGCTTATAAAACAGTCTGTCGCCCTATACTAGAATTTGCGACCCACACCTGGTCTCCATTTAAATTGAAAAACATCAACATCATAGAAGGTATAAATAGAAAAGCCTTCAGGTGGACATTCTGTAAGAGAAAACGAAATCATATAACTGAGCTCATGACAAATTATAATTGGGATAGCCTTGCACAAAGACGTGACAATGCAGACCAAAAAATGTACTTTCGTATGCTTTCTGGTAATGCCGCTATAGACCAAGACCGGTTCTCCCTTCATTTTGCAGAGTCTCACAATACCAGACATGGTGCTATTAAGGGCAATATCAATACCAAAACTGCCAAACATTCATATAAACATCGCATCCATAAACTTTTCTAATGATTTTAGCTGCTTTGCCTAACTGATTATAAGCACTTAACATCGACTCTGCTTTATATCATCTGAAGCTGTGCGGTGTATATCTATTTATTTATTTACTTTTTTTTTTTTTTTTTTTTTTTTTTTTTTTTCTTTCTTTTTTTCTTTCTCTCCTGGCAGTAGCTAGCTATTGAGCTTTGAATCGAAGCATAATTAACTATATTCTTATCTCGTAGACAAAATAGTTTTCTTCCTTACTACTGATAATCTAAACAATTGTTCATACACCACTGCATCTCGATAAAGGAGCCAAAGCGCTCCGAGTGAGATTAATTAGATGAGATGAGATGAGATTTAAGAAAGCGCATCTGTAGCGGCGCGAAGTAAGTAAACTTTACTGCGTGAAAAGTAAAGCCCTGCAGGATAAGGTGATTGGTAACTAGTACATACAGTTGCAGCAACTACTTTAATCGCTAACCTATGTTGTATATGATTAAATTTCAATGCAAGTTAATCATAGATGATTACAATTAAAATTGTTAGTTATAATGATTATGAAATTAAATACGAATGATTAACTTAAAGTATACTGTATAAGTTAGTGTTCGTCACTAACTAGTAACTTAAACTTAAAGTTAAGGTTAGTGCGACTGTAACTCAAACTGTAAGTGTAAGTAAGTGATTAACTCTAAGTCAAAGTGTAAGAACTAAATACTACTGTTAATGTTATACTTAATATTCTACTTATAACTTATAAATGTAAGTTGGAACTTGGAATACTAATACTAAGTTTAATAGTAATAATATTAGTTATAATATAATAGTTTAAGTTATACTGTAGGTCAGTTTAAGTGTAAGTATAACTCTAAGTATTACCATTAGACGATTAGTATTGCTGTTACTATTAGTATTACTATTAGTCACTGTCGGTAATTGTAAATTAGTGATCTAGTGACTAATAATAATAGTAATAGTATTATTATTAGTAATACTACTAGTACTAGTACCAGTACTACTACTAGTACTGGTATTACTTCCAGTTCCAGCCATTACTTGTTAGACTTAATGGTTTTACTAGTAGTACTAGTAGTATTACTATTGTACAAGTTTTACTTTGTAATCATAATCCAATTAAATTTAATCTTATCAGTATTCATATCCAAACTCAAACTGATATTGATATTCAATTTGAATTTCATTACCATCATTATTGATGTTCATATTGAATTTGATGCATTCATAATGATAAACTTGTAGTAGTACTACCAGTACTACATCTAGTTCTACTATTAGTATTATCCTCACACCAAATACAGCTATTAACAGTAGCCTAATAGTAAGACTCTTGCATCTCATTTGATGACTTATGCTTGCTTAAATTGATATAAATACTACTAGAAGTTATTGAGTGTAACTCCTAGTAGTACTTTATAGCTTAATTTTTAAGCATAAAATATTACAAAATACTAGAATTTGCTCAAAATTGAATTAGCAGCAACTTTTATTGTGAAGGTACTACATTTACTACTATTATATTATGGAAAAAGGCCTTTATTTATGAATAATACAAAACATAACTTAGTTGTTTGGATTACAAATAGTTGCTTTTGTTGTAAATGACTGGCTCAACATTTGCTGGTATCTTCAAATAGTAACTACATAGGTGATGATTAGCAACATAGGTATGAAAATAGCTTCAACTGATAAGTTCACACATGTATGGTTATATATTTTTCAACTTCACATGCAGGTAAAATATTCAGAGTAGTAAGTGCACATGTGGCTAGATAATTTCAATCTCTACCTGTTAGTAAAAATATTCAAAGTGAATATAGGCAATAAGCATTGCACAGCTACTAATCTTGCAGAAACCTAAAGCAATTACATAGCATACCAAAGTTTAGAAAGTAATGCCACTTTATTACTAATTCACAGCCAACAAGTACCTGTTATCCACTGCCTTGCTCAGTAATTGCATGCTAAAGTTGAAGCAGTAAAACAGCATTCATCCAGGTTGCTATAATTATTCTTGCATTGTAGCCAAGGGACTCTATTTCTTACTGACAGTGATAGCTTGCTAAGTTTAAGAACATGGAGGATGTTGAAGGTGACTATTATTTTACTGCTACACTGCATACTTTTCTTTTAATGGGTGATATGTATACTTATTTCATAGTTAATATCTAATTTTTATAATATTTTACAAGTAGTAAAAGGTTAATATACAGTTTTGAGCCGGTGACTAGAATGTGTATCTAGTTTAGAATTATACCTTAAAGCTATATTTTAAAACAATACATATATAATATTTTGTTATATATTATAATAGTAAATTGTTGGCTTAGAAGAATTTTGCAATTATAAAACTCACGCAAGTTTATAGTCACTATCCCTGTGAGAAACCCCAGATAGAAAGGGTTTTTGTTAAAGCAGGCTAAGGACTTTTTTAAATGAGGTACAGGAGCAATTATGACTGGATGCTCTTCCTAACATCACCAATGGCCTTTGTCAGGGCTCGAACCCATGTCTTTCGTGTTTACTAGGCAAAAGCTCTAACCCCTAGACCACGGCTGCAGTTATAAAACATATGTTTTTAAATTTCTCAACTTACTTACTTGACTTATGTTTTTGGTTTTACTGTCATTGCTGGCTGACTTTATTCCTACAGTAATAGCTGACCTTTGACATTGCATACGTCATCTCTGCCAAATTTAACTGTAATATAAGCAGCTTCAAGTCATGTCTTAAGTTAGTCAACACTGAAACTCTGGGCAGATAGTGCACATTTTATTAAGGTAGGCATGAAAACAAATAAGAAAAAAATTACTAACGAAACCAATCCTACTGTTTGGCAAAATTACTTCAATTTTAGATATTTTTCTTAGTGTTGGAAATTGAATGCTGCTATTAAGGACCAGGGCTGGCTGGAATGTAAATTTGGTTGCTAGGCGATCAGTTTGGTTGCTAAGCAAAGTAATGTAAACATGTGTTATTCTTACATCTTGACATTTCCGTACCTGATTACTGGGTGGCCATAAAGTAGTATTATTTCTGCAATCTAGTCCCTACAGATTCTGTAGAATGCTTTCTAAAAACCGAAGTACATTTTGTAGCAAATTTTACTGCAAGCAATTGTATAGAGCACACCTCTTATACCTTAGGAGGGAGAATGTATACATATGTTACACCGTGGGGGAGGGGTGTATATATTATATACCTTAGGGCTTAGGGGGTGTGCACCTGTGGTACCTTGAGTAGTGTAATGTTGCATTTTTTTCTATTAAACTATCAGATTGTGCAAAGAGCTCAGGTAACTCCCTGACCAGCAGTGACACAGATATGAGAGAAGTGAAGGAGAATGGAACTAATTTACCCCATTGCTTGGCACCCCCTGGCAAGGGGGTTATAGCTACAGGTATGCGCTCTGATATTACATAAGAAGTATTACATTCAATCATTTATTGTTGGTATTCATATTATAGACTCAAGATTAAATCCTTTCCATATATTTTAAGAAAGCTTTTCTGGTACGCCTAAAGAGTATATAAAGGTTCTTATTTGGATATAGCTAGAGATAAGGTATAGGCTCAGTATAAAACTTGTATAAATTACACAACTAAATAGTGGCAACGTTTGAGCAGCTAAAACTGCTTTGTAACACCAACACAAAATTCTACTTAACTTAACATTATTTCATGTTAACTATAGTCTAAAATAGTACACACCCACACTAATAAATGTTGTGTAGTGTTGTAATAGCATTTCCAGTATCACTAATTGCTATCGCTATTATGTAATGAGCTAGCATCTTAGTTACTTGCACTGTCAGCAAGTAGGGAGGGTTGTTTATAGTGTAAGCCCTGTTCTGATTGGATAGCATCTTCCCTGAGCTTGGCCAATCTGGACATTGCTGAGATGTTGAACGATTCGGACCCTCAAAACCAGTTTGACGAGATGTGTGACCCTGAAAACCCCAAGGTCGGCACCTTCCAGCAAGTCAGCGCTGCTGCCTATAAAATAAAGTCCGGGGTGCTGAGGACTCCCTGCACGGTGAGTTGGGAGCAGATAATTTCTAGTAGATTCCAGTGTATTGCTGTATTCACTGAGTATGTAATTTGTGGAATTTTCAATAACCTATTTTTAATTTTCATGATAGATTTTGGTTTAGGGCGCTGGCTGAAATTCTCGTAACTCATTTGTTACATACAGTATTAATATGCCAGGTGTGTATATTTGTTATATACAGTATTAATATATAAGATGTGTATATTCGTTGTAGAGGTCAGGTTTGTCCAGAATGTATGATATGGATATCTGGTTTAAGAAAGAATTTGATCAGTTCACAGGAAGGTGAGCTTTAAGTGACTCTCGTATATAAAATAATATATGCACATCATTACATCAAATATTGTATGTATATTATTTTATCGAACCATATCAATATATCGAATAAAACATAATTTTATATAACATAACCTTGCATTACTTGCTACTAGCTTCAGTTCTGTTTAGTTTCAAGGAAAGGGGAGCCCGCAATGTTTTACTGAACCTCCCCGCTTCAAAAAAGTCAGTTGGTGTTGTCGCAGCTAGCGCAGGAAACCACGCTCTAGCCTTAGCGTACCACGGGCAGCTGCTGGACATCAACGTTACTGTTGTGATGCCCAAGATAGCCCCCATTATGAAAGTACAGAACTGTAAAGTATTTGGGGCTAATGTGATTGTAGCCGGCGAAGATCTCGGAGAGGTTTGTCTCTCATTCATGTAGTAGTCTCAGCTTCGGTTAGATAGTCTGTGGTTGTCTACAGTTTTCTGTAACTAGTGCTCTTTAAAGTGAGCTTTTATGGTTCAGATTTTGTTTTTTTTATAACAATTACTTTTTGGTTTTTGCATGCTTTAAATCATTTTTTATGCTAACTTCAAGTTCAAGTTGAAACAAACAATTAACAAAACATGCTCTGTGCAGAAATTGTTTTTGGAAATAAGCTTGAAATAACTAATGCTGTTTTCTTGTAGTCCAAGAAAATTGCTCTGGTTCTAGCTAAAAAGTTTGGGATGTCCTATGTGAATGGGTGAGTGTGTAAGATTATTTTAATATTATTTCTTGAAAAAAAACTGTTTCAAACTGTAATTTTAATTTGTCCTAAACTTGATGCAGTATGAAAATATATTTATACAGATGTTTTATTTTTTAAACCTAATTCATGGCATTAAATCTCAAAAGTGGTCTTTTCCTACTTGATGCAGTAAATACACAAAATTTAATTCACTCCGTAGACAGTTTAAAATGTACATTTTTTAAATTACTGTATTAACATACCTCAATGATTAAAATATCTAGTAAGTAACAAGAACCTGCCCAGTGAGTGAGGACTAGTTCATCCGGATGATGACATGTGTTAGTCAGCTGTCTTGACACATGTCATCAGAACAGGATGTCATAACAACCAATACCACACATAGCAACTGTGAGGCCATCCAGGTCACGTGTCTGCAACTGGATACAACTGGTTTCTATCTTGCACCTACTTTACTATAATTATAATTCAAGTGATTTCATACAAATACTGAGAAAGTGACACACAACACAAGTACACAGGAATATTGTAAATTCATGTGTCAATAGTTATGCAAGTGTCATAATCATAAAATGTTTCCTAGCTTTGAACTCTTGCAAAATATCCCTTATTTCTGTGCCAGCATCTATGTCTAAACTCTCTACAAATATATTCTCATTCTATCAGCAAACTCATTTCTCAACAAGGCATATAATATTACACCAAATTTTTGTCTAAAACTATATTTTCAGATTTAGATTTAAATCATTAAGCAAGAATTATTTTAAAAGGTGCATTGCGAATTATTTTAAAAAGTTCTAATGAATTAAAATTATTTAGCCATATTGCAGTAGTAAAACTTTAGACTTTGTGAACATGATGATTGTCATATTCAATTCTGAGTTGTCTACACCTGATGTCAACCAACATTGAGTTCCTTTCTTATGACAGATACGACCATCCCGAGATCATAGCAGGGCAGGGCACAGCTGGTCTAGAGATCTTGGAGCAAGTAGAGAACATTGATGCCGTTGTCATCCCTGTAGGGGGTGGGGGGCTAATTGCTGGGGTGGCTTTAGCCATCAAATCTCTCAACCCCGCTATACAGATTATTGTAAGTTATTACTTTATACAATATACATGCACATATGTAACTGTTGAAACTTTACTAATTATACAGAATTTAGGAGATTAAGAACTGGAATGAAACACTGAATGAACAAGCAATATTCTTTTGTTTTTTTAATAATGAAGTTGTTTTGTAAGAGGAATTGAAAAAAGCTGGTGCTCTTGATGAGAAATGGAGAAAAAAATATGTTTTTGTGAAAATTTCAATTCTTGTCCCCAAACTGAAATTCATAAAGAAATTAAAAACTTTATGTTATTTATGTGTTCTCTTTACTTTACCTAAATGGTCTATCATTTGCTAACACAAGTTCTCATATCAAGCTCGAAATTTCGCTATTCGCAAGAATTATGTCAAACTTTGATGAAAATTCTGTTTAGAGATGCGTTTTAGTTGGAAAATCTATTATCGCTTTGATGAGTTTCACTCGACAGTTTACAAACTCCAACAGCTTTCTGTATATTATGTATTTAGGATTAAAAAAAATAGATATAATGCTTACGGAATAGCAATGGATTAACTGAAAAATAAGACTAGCACATGTTTGAAATAACGACATGGCTTGTACTGAACTTAAACTGTTGCTGTACTCATTTTAGTGATTAATCAAAATCTATCTCAGATTCTACATATTTTAGTTGGTTAATTTTAATTGAGACCAGCTTAGAGCATTGAATTTTATTGGATAGATATGACAAGCCTTAAAACTTTGCCATATGTTCGACATGTTAATTATTTGCAAATATATTGAATATATTAATTTTATTCTTTGAGAAGTATATAAGATGCATCAATAGTTGGCTAGGTGCCAGCTTCACTTTGTTCCGTTCACTAATATTTTTTGCAAATTATATATATTTAGTCTGAAAGCAGTTAGTGTTGGCAAATGTTCAACTTTAAATTAGCGGCTTGGATAAATTAAAAGGTAGGGGTTTTGCTATTGTGTTCTCACATGTGCTGCTATCTCATTATCATCTGCTGATGTTTTTACCAGTTTTTGCTCTGAAGTTGACCCAAAGGGAGGTTGACATTATTATGAAAATATTTTATTAGTTTCATTATCCAACATGAAACTGTTAGTTTATATTTTATCGCTGGTTTCTGGATTATTATTTTACAAATGATATAAATATAAAACTGATACAACAGCAATCTCAACAAAACAATTTAATAAAGGGTACCTTTTTTAAATACTATTACTAGTTTTCTATTATAAAGCGTAGTAGCATTTAATTTTGAATGACATTTTTAAAATTAAAAGTTCTTTCTTACTGTTCTTAAAATTGGGTAGGAAAAATATAAATATAATTTGCTTAAATTTTCTCAGCAAAAGGGTTTTAACAGTAAAATCACTTCATTAGAAAAAGCTGTTGCCTGTATGAAACATCTTTATATGATCTCTACTGACGATCTACTGTACATTGTAGGGTGTTGAGCCGGAGAGATGCTGCAGCTTTGCTGAGGCTCTGAAACACGGCAAACCAGTTGCGTCGCATGTGGAGCACACCCTAGCCGATGGTGAGACATAGCACCCAGTCTATTTGACTATTTTATTGTCAATATGTGTCAGCGTCTAGTGATATTCACTGTGCCAAGTCTACTTGAAGTAGAGTTTTACTTGTCAAGTCGTTTAGAGTAAAAACTCACTCATTTTCAATACTCGGAGTAAAATTGTACAGAAGCATAGATTGGGAAATGTTTGAAAACTTGTTGTGACTCAAAAACCAACAATATTCTTTCTGATGCTCAGATACTGGGCTAACGGATTTACCTTTATTTCAGGTTTGGCTGTTCCCACAGTTGGTGTGAATGCTTTCGTTACAGCCAAAGATCTTATAGATAAGATGGTATCAGTGAGGTGGGTGGCGTATAGAAAGCTTTTATGCTTGTTGTGTCGTTTTATCATTATCTCAGGCTATGTGACTGATACTTGAGTATTCAGTTGGTGAAACACTCTTATTGCTGATTCAAGATTGTAGAAAATTTATTGGAATTAAAATTAGTTTCTAAAGTCTCCTGCCACTTCTTTGCTCATTTGGAGTTTAAAACTGTCCAAATTCGTTAGGAAACTTGTATACATGTCCACTGAAATATGTTAAACATTGTGAACAAGGAAGGAAATGCAAAGACTGTAATGTTTTAGTGAGCAAGCCATAGCCTTAGCTATCCTCAGACTGGTCGAGCAGGAGAAGGCTGTGATAGAAGGGGCCGGGGCTGTAGGAGTTGCAGCTATTCTGGAGGACAAGTTACCTGAACTTAAAGGCAAAAGGTTTGTAGACTCTAAAATGTAGAATATTATGTAATTCTATAACCACTTATTTTTTATATTATAAGCGATTTTATTTTGTTTTCTAATCGAAAGCAATATTAACTCAGTTATGTTATTTCATTTTCTATGACCTTTGTTTAGCGTTTTGAAGTTGTCCTTTCTTATGCTATAATGTATTCTTGTAAAACTATGCAGGGTGGTGGTGATGCTTTGCGGAGGAAACATAGACACTAGCATTCTGGGAAGGTGTTTAGAAAGAGGTTTGGCTGCTGACGGTCGTTTGGTCGCGTTCAAAGTTCTCGTACCAGATTCGTGTGGAGCCATCGCTGATGTTTCCAAGCTTATTGGTGATATGGGGGTCAGGTGAGTAACAAGTGTGTTTATTGGTCAACCATTTGTAAGATGTGTTTTCATTGGCTTATTATGTGTAACATGTATGTCTATTGGTTTACTACTAAAGGCATGTATGTTTAGTATTTCAGTAATCAAAACTTTTTAGCAATATTATTCGTTAACTCAATAGATTTTTCGTCATTAAGAGACTCAATGTCTTTACTCACTTCCAACTGTCAATTTCATGTATCCTCTGTGAGGGACCAAACTGATGAAAAGGCCAAAGTTTTTTTTATCTAAAATCAAACATCAAATTTATTTCACATCATAAATAGTGTTGTTATAGTTTCTAGTGACAGCTACATACATAGAGTTATCCACTCATTTCTTGTTGCAGTATAAAAGACATGCTGCATGAAAGAGCTTGGATCAAGTCGGACGTATTTCAAGTAGCAGTGAAAGTAGTCTGTGAAACCAGAGATAAGGCTCAGTCTCTAGCCTTGGAACAGAAGCTAAGAGATACATATCAAATGCTGTCTTGGAATTTACCTGCCGTATAATGGAGCGCAGCACCTGTATGCTGAACCTTGCTGGTTGTATAATATAACCTACCAACTGTATGATAAACCTTACTGGTCGTATAACATAACCCAGAAGTTAAATAACATGTTTCCTAAGCTATTCTTACTTACATCTGTAGATGAAAAGTTAGAGAATTGTCAGGTGTTTTTAATCTAAAAAATAGCTGTGATAGATTCAATCTTTCAAGTCTGTAGATGATTATATAATTTAATATTTCTCCATTTTATTGCAATCCCCATATCCAAAATGCAGGGTTATGCTTCTATAACCAAGACTTTAGAAGTTCAAGTAGACACAACTCACGATTTATCTAGAAGAAGCATCGGCAAAATTAATTTTCTGCAAACATCATTGAGTAATGTGACTAATATTGTCAATATATTGTGATGTTTATATTTTGTGTACTTTGCGTCTATTCTTTTACACATAACATTGTTGACCTTTGCGGTTATTTATTTATATTTGTGGACACACACCTGTTACCTTGAAACAAACCATTTCAGAATAGTTCTTTTATAGTAGAAAGTATGTATTTGTGATATAGCTTTTTCACTAGTCGTTCATCAGAGTTGACTATTGTTTCAAAAACCAATAGGAATATTTTTGGCGATTATTTGCTTTAATGAAGATAGTTTAAGCTTTAGGCTCATTAATTCGTATTTTTATTATTTTATAAACTGCTTATAAATGACCTGAAGCTTTCAATACTATATATATTTATTCAAAGAAAAAGATTGAAAAGATATAATATTCTATTATTACTGCATACAGGTTTTATATAAATAAACTTGTTGGCTTCTTTTGCTTAATAACAATTTCAGTTAGATAATTATCACAAACACATGTGTACTACTCTAACATTAGCAACTACTATGCATAACATAGCATAATTTAGCACCTCTTACCCATGCAATGAAAAGTATTTTTTATAATTGTCACAATAACTTATTCTACCTAAATCTGCATGCTGTTTTACAACGTTAGCAGCAACAAAGTAAATATAATAACTCGTTCAAATAATGTGGACAAAAACCTTAACCATGCATGGTTAAGGTTGTGAGTAATTTTGATCTTTTAGCAACTAGCTTAAGAAAACCTACATAAAAGCGGACCATATACATCATACCCACACTTTTTGAGCATATCCTACAAAATTTTAGAGACTATGATTTATCAAAGTATGAAGTAAAGTTCAAAACTATTTTGCCAGTAAATTAAAGATATACAGGCGCTTCCTTCTCCTCAGCACTCTTCTTATTCTTATTAACAGTTGCGTAAATATCTTTTGATTCGTCTTCTCTTTGAGAATGTTTTTCAAATGAAGGATTGTTTATGCCCTCTAGTTCTCTCCCTTATCAAAGCATAAAACGATAACTCATCAACATGATTAATTATTATTACTCATTGAAATGGAGATGTTCTCAAACAATTATTCTAGAACAAGTGATTTTTTATCTAACTATGTTGCCTAATTTTATATATTTATAAATTTAGAGTGCTCTCAGTATAAAAGAAGAGAAATTTTCATGAAAACCGCATCAGTTCTTTTAAAGAGTTGAAGGGTAGTAACCATATGATTTCACATTTTTTATAGAAAAGGAAATAAGGGAGTTGAAAATTTCAATGGATCTATTTCTTCCCTACTGTGTTATTTTACAAACTTGCAAAGAGAATAATTATCTTTGAGAATAGTTTTTAGAGATTATCTTCCCCTTTGATCAGCTTTGATTGTGCTCATTTAAGGATGCAGTGATCAATAGCACAATTTAGTATCTCAAGTCTAACCAAGTCTCACAAGTTCTATATATATAAAATCACTTATATCAAAATGATAATATTACATTGTGTTGAGAAGAATAATGTATTATAGTTACCTGTATTAGCAGGAGATGCAACTGCACCAGTCTCTTTAGTACCTGAAGTAGAAGGAGAGGCGTGAGATGGAACTGTGTAAGGTTTAGGGGATGCCCTTTGTGTAACTGAAGGAATGATGGTGCCATATCGGGGCCTTCTATCATCTTCAGTTTTAGGGCTAAAGTAAAATATAAGCACCATAGACACTTTAGCAATATAGTCAAATCACAAAGAAAAAAAAACCCTTTATTAATGTGAACTATGAACATACTTTATTGACTTTTGCTGCTAAACATTTAAAACTGTGTACAGATACAACTTCTGAAACACAGTCTAATGTATAGTATATAAAGACACAGTTTAATGAGCTGTATTTGATGTTAATTTGTATTACTACTAGTTAGGTTTCAGCTGTTGGATTGCTTCACTGTTTTTTGAATATTTTAATGTAGTGATTGAACAAGTCATATTATTGTTACGGGCTCACCACACCCATACACCCATACACCATATTTTAACTGCAAAATACTTTGTTTTATGTGGCTTTGATAGTTTCCAAATAACACTGCTGTGGTATTCAGTCATGATACATAAATTTTATGTAAGAAATGGATGATCACCAAAAAGTTGTACATAGAAATGTTAGAAAACCTACTCAAAAGTCATAACGTATCAAATAGTTTTGAGACTTTGATTCTTCATGCGTAGACTCAACATGTCAGTTGATACTTCGGTGTTATATAGCATAAGTGTACTTGAATATAATATTTTGTTATATGCCTACTATTCATATAACCTGTTTTCTACCCAATACAACAATCTACTCTATACAAACCTCTCCTCATTGTTCATTTATACAAAGATTGGTGTTGTGATTACTTACCCATTACAATGAGTTGAGTGAAGAATGAAATGGGAAACTAACTTTCTTGTTGTTAATAAGCCAACTTCAGAATAATTAGTACCAATTAACTGACTAAAAAACATAGTCACCAGAGAAGTTCCCTATATTCTCTCCTATATTTGCAAAAAGCCCCTTTGTTGAAAATTCAAACATTTAGTTCATAGATCAATGGTGTCTGACAAGACTGATTATTTAAAATATTAAAAAATGCTTACTAAAATAACTACGTTTTTATATTCAAGACCCAATATATTACTCAGTACGTAGATATTTTTTTTCCACGTAAGTTACACATCATTAAACAAAATATTAGATTGGTCAACTCTAGAAAAGGCATTTTTGTTTCATCAAAAATATTGCATTAAAAACAGAATTACAGTTTTTGCTTCACTGACTCAATTCTAAATCAGTGAATTGATCTAGTTTCTGGTAAATATACTTTTGTGATTCATTATCTATCAACTAACCCTTATTATTTCAATCAGATGACTCAAAACATTGGCTTACTTTAATAAATACGGAGTTGTCCATCCGACTTACCTTTTAGTTGACTTACAGTAAGTACACATCAGTGCTATGAGACACACAATAAGAATGAAAAGAAGGCTGGCTCCAACCACCAGAATAATAATTCCATCTCCTGTATAAACAGACAGTAAACTCTGTTGGATATAAGTGACAACATTTGTAATGTGATTCCCAGTAGACCACACAGTGCAATAGTTAGCAAGCTAACTTGCAAGTTGGAAATCTGTTGTTTAATTCCCCGGTGGACATTATTACAGCATTAGATTAACAAAATTGCTGCCTATGGAGGAGCGAAACATGGTGTAGTCAGTCGTTAAAATAGTACACAGATGCACTTCGGTCTCAACTTGCATTAAAATGGTATATGGCTTACAAGTGAATTTGAGTTTGGATTGTTAAAACGCAGTGTTTGAAATCTTTAGTTTTTTCATTGGTATATGAAATTCCACTGCATTGAGGTAGGTGTAGTAATAAAGAAAAGCCTGTGTTCTAGATCATAAAATGTAGTATTATGAACCTAAATGTTTTTAAGAAAGTCAAAGAGCTAATTGAGCTATTAAGTTTTTTTCATTACTGCGTTTAGGGTACAAGCAGTGCTGAACCTAGTAGCTCTTGTGCAGGTAAATAAGCTGGGAGAGAAGCTGATAGGAGGTGATGCATGCCTTAATATCAAGGTTGAATAGAAGCTAATTTAACTGCCATCTTCAATAGGTGTTTTGTAAACGAGTGCCTTACTTGACCATAGCAATTAGGCTACTTCTTTGTTAGTTATTGCTCCTTAAAAATGACAAACCAAGCAGATCGTTGTTTTTTAAACGAAAGTCCTGCCTCTGCAGGACAACCTTGAAAAAGGTGTTTCTGAAAAAGATGAGTAATGAAGAACACTAGAGAAAAGATTACTAATTAAAACAATATTATATTGTTTAATACTCACGTCCAAGAGCTTGAAGTATATCTGTGGTAAGAAAACTTGGTTGTTCAATAACATTGACCTGTGCTGAAGACATCACTCTTTCTCATTACATGTATTACAACACTACTATGACCTTGGTAAAACCAAACCTAAAACTTTGCCAAATAATTTTTCCCAAAATAAAAGCTCCAAGAATACTACATACACATCTACCCTCTAACAAGCAATTGTCTTCACGTAAATTATGCCTGCCACATTGTGATTTTATTATGAATTCCGATTGAAGCATAACTAAATGTGTTTATACAAACAGGTTCTTGTAAAGAATATTTGTATAGAGTCTCTATTGAAAGTCATGCATTCTGAATATTTATTGTACAATGGGTAATGTGATACCAGCTTAGGGCAGGGTATGCTGGTGTTACACAGTGACATGTCTACAAATATGAACCAACATTTTTTCATATTCATGAGGTGTCCTCATCTCTGTTTATAGCCAAAGAATCTACTAAATAGCCTAGGTTCTAGAAAGAGAAAGCTCAACAAATGAGATATGTATACTTTATTCTACGTTGCACTGGATGATGCAAACTAAATCAGCAAATTGCAACGAATTAACCAGAATTAAAAATAATAAGAAACATGTTGATATTTACTAGAGTAACAATATGAAATGATTCCAACTTACAATAGAATATCACATACAAATATAGCAACTGCATATTAGAGTGCCTCTATATATTGCAATTTGATACAATTATTGATATTACAATAGAAATAAATATTACTGCATAGCCAGTAGCATTAAATTCAGAAATAAACATAATAACTCAACAACATAGAAATAAACTTGGAATTCTGAATGCGATACATGAACCATGCACAAAATTACATGACAAATATTATGTACAACGTGGCTGCAGACGCCAGCTGATAAAAGACTTTACAAAAAGTTCTTCAAAAGAATAAAATATTGAAAACAAGTAATAACATTAGAAAGTATGTTTTTAAAAAGAATTAATGAAAATAGGAAGTTACTTCTTAGGTTTGGGAGGGGGTGGGGGAGGTTTAGGCTTGGATTTTACAGGTGGTGGGGGTTTCCTAAACTTCGTTAAACCAGCGTCAGACAGGAGTTCTGTAGAGGAGCCGAGAGTTGCAGCTTTGGAGCTGGCAGGAAGGGAAGAAAAAGCGGGGTTAGGATGAGTAGCGGGAGTAGAGGGGAGGCTCTTTGAGCCCGATGCATCGCTTTCAGAGAGAGCTAAGGCTATGCCGACCTTCTTATTATTAGTGAGATCCAGCTGTGAGGGAATGCTAGGAGCTCTGACTTGGATAGCATTTCCTGTGACGGTGAGAGGCCGCGCGGACTTGGCGCAATCGGTCGTCGTAACGCTAGTCGTTTCCTCGCGCAGATTTCCTGTAGACACGGCAGCTATGGACCTCTTGAAACTCGAGAGCTCTTTGGGTCTCGCAAAACTCGTCGTTATAAACTTGACACCAGTTGGTGGGCGAGTCAGCTCGGACGTGGACTTTATGCGGACTATGGTACCGTCACTGTTAGCAAACGTCTCGGCAGAGCTCTCACCATTCCAGGCTGCATCCTGTATCGGGAGTGGAGCCGAGGGTTCACCTGAGTCTTCCGCTAACGCCAAAGATGGCTGCTGGTTTGCTCTGATAGGCGGAGAAATGGAGACTTGTGTGGCCTCTTTGTAGCTGCCCACAGGGCTGGTGTCACTTGTGCTGTCAACCAGAGGTAGGTCTTGCACCAAATCTGGAGTACAGCGTGTGGGAGGGGGCGAGTGAGGACCCACCCCACCTACATCTCCCTCCTCCAACAGGTCCTCAGGTGATTTAGATGTTAAAGTCTCAAGATTTGACATCATCTATAAAGTAACCGAATGTACATCAGTTAATGCAATGCTACCAAAATAGCTGCACAGTGTATAAAATTTTCACTCAACAAATTAATATAATACGCTTTGATTAGACAACTCCAATTAAGTGTATAATACAATAAAAATAGCACAAAGTTGATCTACATAAAATCGAATGCTCAACACGAGACAATAAACAGATAAAACGACACTGACGTCTGCAAGAGCCATATCGATGTCTTCATTCATCTTTTCAGTAGAGGTTGAGTCATGACTGACTACGCTGTCTTGTCTGCTTTTAGTCAGCAATCTCTCAGTTGCCACTCCGCTGTCTGAATCGTGATTGGATAACGGTTTTGTATATGTGGTCACATGATCGCTAAACTCTGTCTCTTTCTCGACATTTCGAACCACAAGACGGGTTGTGATACTGCGCGCAGTTAATGGCGGCTGAAAGAAAAAAAACACAAATGTAACCTGCATCAGCAAAGTACAGTCTACATCACTGAAGTGTCATTACAGCAATTTTATATAAATAAAAGTACCAATGTGTGCTAAATTAACTGTTGTTATATTTGTTGTTGCTGTGCAGTGGTATGTAGTGTAACAATATGTAACAAAATGGTGCTGAATTGTAATAATTACATTGTAGATTTATTAGGTACAACTAATATAAATGATAACAATGTGAAATCTAGGGGATAACTGTTTAGCAAGAACTATATAATATTATATATAGATGCTGACTATGATAATAATAAGCAGATATAATTCACATGGACCTACTAATTATAGCTATTACGTATAGTAAGATATGAATATAGTTGACTTAACAGCTTTATGAGCTCAAAACTTGAAGCAGCAATTAGTAGAAATAATAGAAGACGACTCTAACACCATAACCAGAGGTTACAAGTGCTACAGCCTGAAGAGCATTGCCCAGAAACGCAACTCCCGATAGTCATGTAGAGATAACTTACGGGAGCAGTAGAAGAATCATCATCCTGGTCACTTAGCGACTCCTTAGACGCTGTCCTGACCACCGGCATTGTCAACTCTGAGGGCTCCACACTCTCTTTAGTAGAAGGTAGTCTAAAACAGAGATACAGCTGTTAGTCTTGTGGAAACAGCATCAGTGCGATAAAGTGGACACTAAACACCTCATACTTCTTCCATTATAACTACTAGTATACGTAATATACAGGTAAACGGCACCTCAGGTGAAACGAAGGTTGAACAGAGCTCGGGATATCCTGGTGAGAGACGGACTTTTCCAAAGCCTCATCTGAAGCCTCTGTAGACTCCGACGAAGTGCTGGGCAGTTGGAGTTGCGAGTCACTCCTCCTCTTGTTCAACGGCACCTTGGGGGAACCCTGATCACCCACCAGACTCTGACTTAGGAGGCTCCCCGGAGGAAGGCCGGTGCTGGGTGTACTCGGAACTGAGGGACTGTCTCTGTAACACACAGACACTGAACTGAGTATTCTGTGTACTTGTTAATACACTACTAGCAGTCTACAGGCTGCATAACAACACGCACCTATCATGAGAAAACAAATCCAGGATTATGGCAGTAAAACTATAGCAGTTCTCGTTCATTTGCTCAACAAAATGTAATGATAACCAAAAGCATATACACTAAGCTAGAGCTTTACTATGTACCTGACCATACAGCACCCAACACAACCTACACACGGACCCCACACAACCTGTACGCGCTCACGCACAACAAATCTACAACATTACTAAACTACTTTCTTATATAGCTACATTGTAATATGCATTTCTAAGGCAATGGCTTAAATTTCCAACATGCAACATTTCAACAGAAAACATGTATACTAGCTGCAAGAATCCACTAACAAAAAACACTTACGTTACTTGAATGATAGGCCTAAAAATAAGCTGACTTCAAAGTCAATATGAAAATAAAAACGAGCCAGTCTAAGCAACACGGTACACAGTTTAACCGAAATTATCCAGCTGTTCCAGGGAAGAGCTGATTGTACATAACCGAATAGAACAAACCATACCAAGCCATCATACATAAAGCTAACTTTGGCCATTTTTTAAAAAACTAGGCGCTTAACGTAAAATCATCAAAATTCGGCCTGTAACTTACCTGGGTATAGCATTGAGATTTGTGTTGCTATTGACCTAAACATGAGAGTGACCTAAACAGGAGAACGAGATATTTTATAGTTGAAAGTGTATATATATACACTCAGTGTTGCATATCAACAAGGTCTGAAGCCACATAGACTTACCGCTTCATGGTGACATATTCGTAAGGCACGAGACCTTCGGTGCCGTGGTGGGCCCCCTCCCACCAATCCTCAGACACCTGAGTATAGAGCAGAAGAGTGTCTCCCTTCTTAAACGACAGTTCGCGGTCACTTCGCCCCTCGTAATCAAACTTGGCCACCACTTCAAACACATCCGCATCTGAAACCACGAGAAAGTTGGGTTACCCGAACTTATTTTAGAAAAATGAAAACATATTAGAATTCTGACTGAAGTACAAATACAAGACACTCAGAGGTAATGAGGTACAGTTTGAGAGAACCTAGGTCAGCTAGAGATTTGTATAAACCAAGTCGGGATCTGATATATCTACTTGCATCATCAAATTGTTGGTAAAAGTGAGACGCCAACATTCAGCCTTAAAAGTTAATACTGGTTTAAAAGGCAACATTAATGAACACAATAATATGACACCAAGTGTTAGGAGAAGGGGGGGGGGGATTAATCAAAATATAGAGCTAATTGATGATAATGTCAAGGGTTTGCCTACAGCGTAAAACTACATACACATATGTATATGTATGTATATATATATATATATATATATATATATATATATATATATATATATATATATATATATATATATATATATATATATATATATATATATATATATATATATATATATATATATATATATATATATATATATATATATATATATATATATATATATATATATATATATATATATACAGATATATATATACAGATATATATATACAGATATATATATAAACAGATTACGTATAATCTCATAATAGCACATTGCGCCTCGAAAAAATCATTTGTTTGGGTTCCAATTATTAAAATTTGATGCATAAATTAATAGCAATAATATTTGAAAAAAAGTTGATACAATAGATTTGAGTTGATATAATAGACTGAGAGGTAGAGCAAAGCCTCAGCTCCTACTAAACAACAGCAAACAGTTCGAGAGCTTACCTAACAAATCTGAAACATTACAAGCAGTGTTTAGGTGACAAGGCAAGAACTGCAGCAGCTACACACAGGTAGACTAGTAAACAACACAAAAAGTACAACTAAGTTGCTCAAGAACAGAAATGAACTTCTTTAATGATTATTGGGAGTTGTTTACTCCTGAGGAACAAATAGTAAACATTCAAAAGTGGCCTTCTGTAACTGTTGGATATGATTATTGATAAGTCAATTTGTTTGAGTATAAGAAGCAGATACTTTGCAAAACTCACCATCATCACTATGCTCGTTCTCACTGCCATCTGCTTCATCTCGATCACTGCAATCATATAATATAATACAATACAAAACAATATAATACAAAATAATATAATATAACCACAGAATGTAATATAATATAACGATAGAATATAATATAACATAATCACACAACTATGAGGGGAGACTTGAGGTTCTAATCTCCCTTAAACATGATGCAACATGAGATCAGCATAAAGAAATAGACACATAAAGTAAGCAAAGAAAATGTAAAACTAAACACTTGATGTTAGAAGCTAGGATATAGTTAGTGGGTGGTGTATGCCATAGCACCTGGTGTTAGTGCTGAGAGATATAAATGGACGTACAGAGCTGAGTAAATAAAATAGAGCATTTCTTGTGCATATGCAGCAGATTACTGTAGAAGATACAGACATAATGCATCTAGCAGGCGCAACAACGAAACGACCAAGTTGTCAACACAGAATAATACAGAATGCTGTTAGAGTTGTGAGGTTAGATTGTAGTAGCAGCAGGCATTAAAATATTATTCTGAAATGACTTTAGCCCACAACTGCCCACATATGTTCTCAGCTTAGACATAGCGAGAACTATTCATACACGGCAAATCTCCGCGGAGCCTAAATGATTCACATCCTCATCTTTGAGAAACGCGAATTTTGAATAAATTCATCGGAATTTAAAGTTCAATTTCAGTTTTATTTTCTTCAGTCTTAATTCGAACAAACTGAATTAAACTTGTAGCGGAGATGTGGAAATCATGAGAATGGCTCAACAGAGAGCAGATGTGTACGCATTGAAGCAGTAAATTAACCTGAGTTGGTCGGCAGCCACCCTAATGTTCTCGTGCGACAGCCATATTTTATAGCTCGGCCAATCCTGGCCAGAACCTGAAGCCCGCTGTCGATACGCTTTGGACCATTTGCTTAAGCATATAACAAACTTGGCTTCACTCTGACGTATAAAGGCGATTCTGTAATTGAAGAATAATTAGAAAGGATAGAAAGAGGGGAGAAAGTAGTCTATTCACACATGTGTTGGTGCTGAGACGGCTAAGCTGTATTGAATACTTGACAATTGTTTGTCTTTAATTATTATTTCAGGAAACTTTTCTCTACAGGTTAAAAATTAATCCAGCTTTTTGACTAACCCCAGACATGTGTGGATAAACACTCACTAAACTACAAAGCGGAGAAAGCATAACACAAATCATTGGCAAATCTTGTATCTGTGAACACATAATGTTTCGTTTATTCTAAACTAATGTTATTTTATAGAAAATAACCCAAAATTGAAATGTGATTTTTGATGAGTTATTAGTGAAAAACTTGAAGCAGATAAAACCAAAAATATCGAGCAAAGGTACAGGTATGAAGGTAAAGGTGCGGTGGTGCAAGGACAGGTGTGGAGGTAGAGGTACAGGTGTGGAGTTAAAAGTATAGGTGTGGCATACTCTTAGGTTTTAAAGCAACGGACAGGTGAACTACGCACTGAGATGAACAACTAGTTGGCTGCACATGAGCCTAACCAAACCACCAAACTAATGGTAGCCATGGAACAAATAGACAGTTTAAAAGAAACTGACTAAAACAAAACAAAACTAGAGAATTCTAAGTTTAAACAGATCAAAAAATAGATGGAGCAAAGAGAGCTGCAGGGCCGACAGAAAGGACAAAAGGGCTGACAGAAAGATTACGAGAGAGTCATAAATAGAGAAGAAAGAGCAGAAGAAAGAGGACCAGACAGGGGTACTCACCCTGGATCAAGTAGAATCTTCTCATAGACAGGTCCTGGCTCATCAGCTGGGAATATGGCTTCGCTGTTTATGATGATCAACTTGACTATGTCATTGACATTGTTCTGGTACAATACCTGAGAATATCGGCAGCAGAAAATACATAGCATTGTGAAATGGTTGCTTCAACAGCAACCTCAAACTAGCACTTATAACACCACTTGGGTGGCAAGAATGAAGCTAATCATGATGGTGAACAGACCAAAATAAATGCTGTTGATGGAAGACAAACAGAAATAAAAAAATCAGTGCTCACAAGAAAGCATTCAACAAGTCAGTCACTGGAGTAATTTTCACACCTATAAACTATAATTGAAAATAAAATAGCCTCAGATTCTAACCTGGTCCTTGTCGTGAGGAATGGGGAGTAGAGTGGGGCCGAAACATATAGCCAAGTTGTAGGGGTACATGCGATTCTCGTCACTATACTGAGAGAGATGGTTGAGGAAGGAGAAGAGATACCTCATGACTATAACCCTGGTGGGTGACAAGGTGTGTATCAACTCTCTCACTCTGTCTATAGCCATATCATCTGTCAGCCCTGCGCACCAGAATGATATACTCATATTCACCAGAGTACCACATGAGTATAGACAACTCCAAACATTATGTAAAGTGATTTATTTTTCTAATACACTTGAAACATTGAAACTACCGAAATACGTAGCCAATACAAAATATATATTGCAATAATTTTAGTAAGTTAATTAATCTGAAAAGGGGACAATTTCCCACTACATCTCAATTCTTCAGATTGAATAAAACTGGTTGGTAAGAAGAATTTGCAAAATCGATAAAAACCTGATAATTTGATAACCTACAGATTCTGGTAAAATTGAGAAACTACCAATGCCCAATAGATTTTATTTAAAATAAATAAGATTTCTATTACTTATAAATAATATATAAACTGACTGTGTGATTCCACCAGATTGTCAAACAGTGTGAGGGGAAAGAGAGGATCCTGCAGCTCTCTGAAAAATAGTTTGAGAACCCCAGCTATGGAATTGATAGAAGTGGAGTCTGTCACATCAGCGAGCGGATCTTCCCCTATAAAGAGAGGACGATTACCAAATGGTGCAGATATTCAAATATATTTCAGCAATGCTTTGGATGCAATATAACCTTAAAATAAATGCATAATGTTGAGCATATTGAAAATAAAACACGCCAGGAAATGATATCAGAGAGTAAGAAATAATATTAACTGTAAAGTGAAATACTAATAGGTAAATGTGTATTCCATATTTCAAACATAACATGATTACAAAAATATAGTTTTAAGGCAAACCTTTCTCGAAAGAAGCTTTAATATCGTTTATTTCTGCCTGCAGCCCGGAAACTCTGAACACACCCTCGTGATGCATTCCGTACAGATTGATGGCGCGGACGCAGCTCCTTAGTATAAGTGGAATTGCCTCCCCAGTAGCCTAGTAAACACAACAGATACTGATACTTTGTGAAGACTGCAACAGATGCCATATTAAGATGTTTGATATTAATGTGTGAACATAAAATTGATCGAAATGTATATAATTAATCCAAAGCTTTATTTAGAAGGGAAAAAACAGATTTTCATGTTCTCTGATCAACTGATTTGAACACATACAAACTTAGGATTATTATCCTTCTACACAGTATACCTCAATATACTCCTCCAAGTTGCACCCAAAGACCTTTGGTCTCCCAACTATCGGAGCTTTACCAATTCGTCTCTGCTTGTTTGGTTTGGGGGGAACAGATGGGGGACGTGTGGAGTGACCACCCGCTGAATTGGCCACGTCTTCGCCTAAGGCTTTCTTCATTGTGCTGTGTTTAGCTTGTAGTCTAGCAATGAGGTTGTTATCCAGTAAATAACTTTTGAATTTCTGAAATTGAAAGAATCAATAGAAAATATAGAGAGAGTGAAACCCATAGAAATATTGAACAGTATGTAGGCTTAGGAATTATAGTAGGCCTATTGTACATAAACTGCTACAAGATTGATTACGCAGAGTTTACTGTATACTAGGTGGGATATAGAGTACCTCTCTAGTATCAATATTATATACCAAAAAGCTGATGTAAAAATAAAACCAAATTTTGCACCAATTGGCACAAACTGGCAAGAAACGGTGACAACATCAATATGTACACACAACATAGTGCTGCCAATACAAACTTCGAAATAGTATTTCTCAGAGTCAATTCGCCGTTTCCGAGCCTCCAACTGTTGCATTGTGGGTTTATTGACCGCCTGTTCAGTGGTGAAGAGTGGAGTGACGTCATAGTCCTTGATGTTGATTAGTCCAATCAGATGCCTGTCTACAGCTTCTACTGACTTCCATGTCTGCAAAGGAGGATCAGAATTATCAGTCAATAAAAGGGCAACTCAGTTCTAATCTCCAGAACCAACAGCAAAAAACCTGTCCATCAACACCAATACCTTCCCTCTATGCAAAGCTAATCCCCCAGACAAAATAAAAACAGTAAATGAAAAAACTGTTACTAAAACGAATGCCACAGACAGCAAGCATATTTCTGTAGCTGTGAAACCAACAAAGTAGCTTCAGCACCCACCTCTTCATTCTCCATCTTGAGTTTGTCGAGTCGGTTGTGCAGCTGCTGGTACCTGAGCACCAGGTCGTCTTGAACGGGTTTCTGCGCACTCACTTGGGAGATTTCGTCTCCTCGGTGAGGCTGGTACTCAAACTTCTTCGGTAACCCGAACACAGCACTACAACACCACACTCTATAAGAGTTTCATGAACAACTAGGATGGGCTTTATTTCTGTATTATATAGTAGGAAGCCATGTGGTCTAGATTATGTTGTATTGTATAAAATATTACAGAAAGCAATGAAATGCAAAAATTATATCTCTAATATTTTAATTCAAAGTATAGGCATATCTCAAAAGGAATAGCCAATGAAACACCTGTTTATACTTTTTTTAGTGATTTTGAAATGAAAACTTTACAATACAACTTCACTCTAAATAAAATTCCTTTTAAATGAAACCGAATGAAATTTGATTACTTATTTTGAGGGCTCTATTTTCTCAACAAGTATTAAACAGAACATACCAAGTCAAATACCTACTAAATAAAATTTTCTATCATAAAGTTGAATCCAATGTTCAAAAATATCAATAAAAATAATATCAACAGAAATGTTATATACATGTTACTATTTTTGTCTAAAAATCATGTGCAACAAAAGCAAAAACTTCTTCTAAAAAAGGAGCTAGCTTGCTGGGGAGTGAAATGCCAACTTATCACAGACAAAGCAGCCGGTTTGATATTTAAAGGTACGTGAAATAATGTTTTAATAGAACATGCACAGCTAAACCCCCACTAATTTGAGATGACATTTCCCTACTGCTAACAAACCACCCACCTATCAGATGTTAGAGAACTGTAGATTATATAGTGTAGTATTCTATGGTTACTACCACCACTCTATCTACTCATTACTTATCTTAGTTTATCAAATCTATCTGCTTTCTTTAATTTGTTTAGAGGATTAACATACTGTATACACCAGGTTATATCATTCATCAAGCTTAAGGAGAAATGCCAGAAATACCACAGCTGAAGCTTCAATAGTTTTAGTAAAACAGGAGTGGAATGAAGCACTGCAAGATTGAAATTAGAAAAAAAAAGATTAATCCTTCTACTGAGTTTAAATTTAGAAATAATCTGTGCTGGGCTCCCACCTGTTGCACTTGAGAAAGCTCTGCTTGTCCTTGTTGGGGTCGAGCTCCTGCACACACTTGACAATACAGTCTATGGAGGACTGGTGGGAGTTCTTCATATTCTCCAGACACGAGTTGTACAACAACATAGACCTTTGCATAGCATTGTGATAGCCGAAGTCCATACACTGCAATATACAGTCCAGCTACTAGTTACCTGGTACTAGTCACCTGCTAGTAGCTGCCTGCTACAAGTTACCTGCTACTAGCTACCTACTACTAGTTACCTGCTACTAGTCACCTGCTACTAGTTACCAGGTACAAGTTACCTTCTACTAGCTACCTACTACTAGTTACCTGCTACTAGTTACCTGCTACTAGTCACTTGCTACTAGTTACCTGCTACAAGTTACCTGCTACTAGTTACCTGCTACTAGCTACCTGCTACTAGTTACCTGCTACTAGTCACTTGCTACTAGTTACCTGCTACAAGTTACCTGCTACTAGCTACCTGCTACTAGTTACCTGCTACTAGTCACTTGCTACTAGTTACCTACTGCTAGTTACCTGCTACTAGTTACCTGCTACTAGCTACCTTATGCACAAGAAAGTTAAATGCTGGTAGAAAATATCTTTCAACATTGCAGGTTTGTAGGGTGAATATCCAAGCAACAGTGACGCTGCATAGCATAGGGGCTACTGGCATGAAAAGGCAAAGCTATTAGAATGTTCTAATCCTTATGAAGGAAAATGTCTTTAAAAAACTGCTACACAAGTAAAAGTAAGAGCAGGAAAAAGTTACCAATTCTACATGTTTTCTACATAATTAATTGCCAACAGAGTTACTAGGTTACAAAACTTTCATATATAAATAAAACATGTGTAATGAGTGATATATAAATAGCTATATGGTGTACTGAGGTAGTGTTACCTCTATGAGGAGAGAGACATCATCCACAAAGTACTTGTTAGTGGCTGTATTGGCAGCTTCTATTGAAAGCAGGTATTCATTTCGAGCTTTTAATGCCTTCAGCTTATTGTCTGTGTATTTATCTTGCCTCTGAAATAAAATAATAATCATTCCATCAGCCCATTCAGTTTCACTTACCAGCTTATTATTTCAAGTAACATAAACAAACATTACGTGTGTACATTTAAACCAGTTATGCTATCAATCAACACTTTTTCTCCAAATCACTAAACAAATATGTAGAAATTGCATAATGAACACTAATTTCTCAGCAAAGGTTTCTAATAATCCATTAGGACTTTGAGTGAAGATTGACATTGCCAAAGGATGAAACAGCACAAGGTAGAGAAAAATTACCAACTATAAACACAACAGTAAAATATACTAAAAACCAAGGTGACCAATGTAAAAAATGTTTTAAGGAAGTAGAAGAATTGAGACCTGATAATGTTACTGATTAACAATGACTTCAATGGAATTCAGAATACATGGAATTATACACTAAACTGTAGATGCCTTCTGCACTGTCAGTTGTTATTCAATTCTGATTCGCTCACTCCAAGATTGAAAACAAAGCCTAAATGATTGCCATCAGAGGCACTACTTCTAACTGAAGAGACAAACCAGTTGTAGGTTTGATCCAACTTACCTTCAACTTCTGTTTCTCCAGGTCTTTGAACTTCTTGGAAGCCTTATTTGCTTGCTGTTCAACCTTTAGCCTCTGGCTCTCTGTGTGCTTGAGTTTAGCCTCAGCCTGCTTGGCCTGCATGTGAAAGACTTGATACTGCTTCATGTCCTGCGAATGATTAACAGCAGGTGTTGGAATTATTCATGCATCCAAGTCTAGAAAAGTAAGTCTATCAGCATTCATGTGTTGGTATTGGGAGACTATTTCCTTAGCAGCCTTCAAGAGGATGGAGTGAAGAATAAATTCTACTGAACCAGAAAAAAAAAACCACAGATTTCCCTGAACTACACTAAATATTGGAATACTCAAACAAGTGTGAAGTTCTATCCACAGCTCTACCTGTTCTACACTGAGCTCTACAGTCTACAGAGAGCCATTGTAATAAGACAACTGAAGCGTGACATCACAGAGCCCAGAGAAGACAAAAGTTCTATACTGGTCAAACAGAAACCCTGCCAGGCCTATTACCAGCATATGCATCATACGGCCCTTGGAATTCCCGGTAGTCTACATTTTGGAAGTCCCAGACATACTTGCAGCAGAAAATAAATGATTTTGGCGCAAATCAGCTCAAGCTATTTATATATTAAAAAAAAGAAAATTAATAACAAATAGGTCTAAAAAGATGTACTGTCACCTAGATAAATCATCAAAAAAAAAATTCAGGCAAAAAATATATCGATTATCAATATTTTATTGATGAGAAAAGTTCAGCATCAAAGTAAATGGCCAGACTGATTGGCAGGTGCTTTAAGGTGGTCGTTTAACTGCCAACGCAGCAGTCTCAAAGCTCTTACAGATAGAGTCTAGTATGTAAGTGCATAGACGTATGCATTAAATTTAAAGACATCTACAATCAATACTTTTGTGCTAACAGTAGCAAATTACGCCAAATGAGCTATTTACGGCCACATTACAACAAAGTGTAATATAAAGCAAGAAAACAGTTGACAATATGCTAAGTTTTGTTCAAATATTGATGTTTCCTTTGACAATTTGACTCTGGAGATTGAATTAAAAGGCGTAGCAGAATATGCAAATGACTGCTCATACACTAACAAATACCTGAACATTTTAGTATTGCTATTCATTATAAGGTCAATTAATGATTAAAAATACATCAAAAGTTCAGAAATGCAAATAATAAAGCACCAGGGTAGTACAACTGCATTTAGTAGACACCTGCTAGCTATAAATAATAGGATTTATAGATATCACACTGATGAATACCATAGCAGTGACATTGGTGACTCTAATCCCAAGATCTTAGAAAATTTCGGTGCTCTCAATTTGCCAGACCTCATCAGCTTGCATTGCCGTGAGACAAAATTTACTGGCAAAATCTGCCATAATCTAAAAGTCAAAGACTACTAACAGGTGAAATAAAGGGACTGTATTTTTTACTTCATTATTTCAAATTGAAATTTAATCTAATGTTTCCCAGTAAATATAAACTATAAACTTACAAACTGCAGTTCATTGAGCACTTTAAGAATCTCAGCGTGTAGAGATGTGGCTGTTTCTTTGCTCTAAAACACAAGCAGAAGTACAGGATATCTATATTTAGCAGAAGTGGATAGAAATGCCGGCAGCAGAGCTAGTGAAGCGTCAACTTAAGGCATCAGGAGGCACTCAAAAGTCAGGCCTGCGGAACTTAGTCTCTTTCATGAAAGACATTTATCTACAATAATTATGTAGATAGTGTAATTGGATTTGAAGATGCTAGCTTGGCTTTAGTGTGTTTCCATAGAAAGGTGCTTGACTTTTATAGGTTTTGCAGAAACACAAAGAAGAGAGAAATTGTATACAAGTGTTGAAAGGTATCTTGATGTAAGAGCAATGACGTTCAAACGAGCAGTTACTTTGAATACCAAGTTTAAATCTTAGTCTAATAGGTGGTGGCAAAGGCTGGGGATGACACCCGTCCCTCACTTTTGTTTGATTTGCGCTAGACAACATATGATGATCCTTTTGGCCATCACCATGTTTTAGTCACTAGAAACTTCTAGATTTACTGAATCTAATCAGAAGAATGCTTTATGCAGGTAAAAATCCCATCAGTATAAAAAGATGGTAAAAATATATTTTGGAAAAATCAGAAAAACACAAATGCCCTAAAAATACACCATTAAATGACAGCCTAACCTCTATAGATACATGCAATACTGCTACACCTTAATACCCCATAATTCATTTTTCTTATCTGATCCAGCAAAACCTAAGCTCTCTCTAGACCTTAAAAGGTGTTAAGTATTCACAGATGTAAAACCTGACAATTTTCCTACCTGTTAGAACAGTCAGAGTAAGGGTGGGTGAGAAACTAATCAGAGAGCAAGAGACATAATAACCCTTAGCAGACTATAGGGTATATGCAGCAAGTTGGGTGTCACAGAACTAGCATATAACTTATCTTGCAGGAGCATCTCTACCCTAATTATATGTTAGCACTGAATATACTGCTGCACTGCTTTATTAAAATAACCAATAAATAGCCCAACCACATCCTTGTAATTATTTCTGCCATTTTTATGGGAGGCAGACAGATTGAAAATTCATCAGTCAGTTTCAAGACACAATGAACTTTTCACAGCACCAAGTTGCGGCTGCCATTTCTACAGACTGCTTAGAAAAACCTTGATCTCTAAACGTAGCCAGCTCACCTTGGCAAACAATCGCCTAGAGTCTTCGCATACATCAGAAAGACGCTGGTACATGGAATTACCGTAGACATCGCTGAGGACGCAGTGATCTCTACTCTGGCGCTTAGTAATGCCTAGGATATGTTGCCAGCAGGTGTACGTAGAGAACATTGACCAAGAATCTCTTCTGTAAAAAAACAAAATAATAACTCTATAGCTTCAACTGTATGAGGTCATTTGATGGCATATTGTACCTTTAATCACCTGATGATTCTACCATCATGCATACTGATTCTTATATTCTCATTACTGACGGAAACAAGCAACAACAGAAACCTTTCTGACACTTAGCTCACTTGCTAGACTTGTCAGGCCATACCCTGTATGGTGTCAGACTTGCTTGTCAAACACATAATTATCTAACATACATGACATGTGTAGCAAAGTGTCTGTCTAGCAACAGATTTTCCATTTGGCATATGAAATAAGACTTCCCTGAGTTATTTATAGTAGTACTTCAAAAACTTCACTATTTCAAGAATCACTAATTATAAACTGAGTAAACCATTGCCTTTTCTTAGCTCTAAAATTTGAATACAAAGTGAAGGAAAAACTGCAACTTCTTAGAGCCCCAAAAGAAATATTTCAGTTATTTTTGGAGCTTCACATAACTTTAAATACAGTTCAATAGTGGACTACAAAAGGAAGTAGAGATTCAGCTGATTTTGGCAGCATGAACATAAACGTGGAAATCTGCTGACATGCCCTTATATATAGATAAACAAATTCAGTTACTTGAGTTTTTCTTGTTTCTGCTTCTTCACGTAATGTTTTGCTAGCCCTTCCAACCGCTGGGAATACTCAATCTCAATTTCAGCTCTTTTCCTGAAAAACTCTTGCATCTCTGAGACCATGCTCAGTTGATTCTCCAGCTTTTCATCCAGGCATTTCAGTTGGGCCTGCAGCTTCCCTTGAATGTCTACAATGGAAAAGCTCACTTAGTGGAACAAACAAAAAACCAGAAACTTCTACTGCACTGAAAATGATCAATCAAACATAAAATAGGGAATTTAAAACTTAAGATTTACAGAAGTGAATTTATTTCCATTATAATCAGCTGGCCTCCATCTTTAAATTGAAGAAATTTTTTTGAAAGATTGCATAATTTAAAAGCCATCCCAGCTAAAGTAATATATATTTGATGGTTGGAATTGTGCAACATGATTTACAGAAAAAAACATCAAGGATTCTCTTAGGACTGGCAAAGTGACTGACTGCAGAAGGAAGTGGTCATGCAAGGGTGTGGTGGTGTTTTATAGCCTAATCTGTGGTATCATTGGCTTTACAATGGTATTCATAAAAACAGACACCAAGGATGCACTGTGCTTGGTCCCACAATGAGAAAATAAAGTACTGATAAAAAATTTATCTCCATATATTATTTGTTATCACTTACAGGATAGGTAAAGTATTTCACGAAGTAAATTATATGCCAATCAACTTTAATGAGATAGTAATTATATGATGGTTTGATATTTCATGGATTGTCAGGTTTGTTTAATTGGAGAGGAAAATTTGAGACAATAATTTTCTGGAAACTACTTTTAGCTGAAAACTGAAACAAGTCAAATACTCAAGTGTAAGAAATATTTGAATTCAATACCCAAGGAATACTAGCTGAAGATGTAAACATTAGAAATTTTTAAAAACATTCTAAAAAAGGTTCCCCATTAGCTAATAGGTAGACTGTTAGCATTGCATTGAGGCACCGTATTTATCTCTAACGTCAACCTAAGACTAGAGTGAGGCACAGGCTTCTGCTGTTTTATAGAGAACCGACCCTGAAAGTCCAAACACGAGTCAACAACCAGTTGCATAGATTCTAACAATCTATATCTAGGCTGCAGTATTGTGGACACTCAACTATTTCAAGTGACAATTAAATCAATAAACTCTATTACGGCACACAATGTTTGTAAATTAGTTTAGATTTGAGGAGAAAATACTAGTTTTAGTGATGGTCTTCAAGTGTAGTCACTAGCCAATCAATGTCAGTTACAAAGAAGCAAACACATGAGATGCAAGAGTCAACAACAAGCAGATTTAGTTACCTAATCTCAGTCTGACAAGAAAACCACTCACTAGATGAGACTAATCTTAGTGTGACTAGTAAAGTGACTCACTAGTTGAGATTAAACTCAGTCTGACTAGTAAAATCACTCACTAGATGAGATTAAACTCAGTCCGACAAGAAAAACCCCTGATCGGGTGAGATAGACCACATAGTAGCAACCCCCTGTCCCCTAGTGTGAGGTCCAGCTATGCAGTAATATATACAATAAGCTGTAAAAATGTCATATTATAAACTACTGGCCCACATCGCTGGTGCACACTGCTCCAGACTCTACTAAATGTGTGAAATAGTAAGACTGCACTGAATCGGATTTTCTCAAAATCGTCTTCACATGGCTCTTCATTTTAAAGGAAACAACTCATTTCCAATTATAAATATCTGATTAACAGTTGTGATGACCAACTGACTAAGTAAAGTAGAAAAGGAGTTGGCAAAGGACAACTTTAAATCTCTGGTAGTACTGCATGTAGTCATCAGGCAGCAAGATACTGGGGGATGCACACATTTAGGTACAGCAACCAAAATAGTTCCTTTTCCTAATTAAGGAGCATAATTTTTTCAGCCATCTGTTGTGACCTGCATTGTTGAAAGTATGCTGAAAGTAATGCTGCCAGTTGTCGGCAGCATTGTTCTGGAGTGGCAGGTGAAGTGGCAGCAAACTGTGCCAAGAGGATGGGAAGATAAGACTAGTAAGTACAAGGCATAGCAACCACAAGTAGCCAGTACAAGTTGCTAGGACGTGCACTTACTTCTTCTGGCGGGTTAAAGTCAAAAATATGTAATATAAACCTTATATTATAGAATGAAGCACAGTAGCATATCTTTTTAAAAAAGTACTGAAAGCTGTGTAATACCAACTAGAGTGGTCATGGAATGAACACCATTACATAACCAGCTTGATTAGCTAATCTACCACCCAAAGTGGTTGCTGAAGTACTAATTTCATCATCAATTTTCAAGAAAGTCTACTTGTAGTCTTAGAACAGTGGGTTTGCTTTCCTAGTAGCAGCCAAAGCAGGTAAATCACACATTTGCATGTATATGCCTGCGCATAAAGCAGTGAAAATAGCAGGTTGTGGTAACTGGTTGACCTTAGTTGGGTGACATGGGATGAAGTTTAAACCAAGGAAAATGGCTAGAAGCAGCACTGAGGTGGGGTGGCTGAAAGCAGTATTTGTATACAGATGTTGCGTGAACTCCAAATCTCCAATGCACTCGGTCACCTCTAACTTGGTACTGCTTCAAGCAGATTCCTAAAGTCTAAACCAATATTGGTCAAATTTAAGCAATTTATTTGCATTTTAGCAGAAAATAAAAAACTATTTCAGGGCACAATACAAACAAGCAAAGTGGCACAGATCTGACTGGCTGGAAAACAACAAAGGAAGTGAAGTGAATCAATGTTTTGAAGACAACCAACCCTTTCCAGTAAAGGAAACCAATTAATTCTCTTCTAAGAGGCTAGGTGGAAGCAACAACCTGGTGAGTTCCACGGCCATGAAACTGACGTAGTGCAGATGTAATTAGTCTGGAGTAGTAAGGAGTGCCACAAGTATAGACTCACTTCCTGCTAAATAATTTAGTGGAAAAGGAAGGTGGCTTTGATAATCACCCTCAGTCTGTTGACAGAACATGCTGGTACTGCAGCTATACTCATCTACATCAAAGGACATTATCTACAACTGGTATGCTCGTAGTAAACAATCTCCAATGCTCTTTCGCGATGAGATAGTGGAAAGTCAAGGACAGGTCACAAAGCCCAGCTCATCATATCAAAAAATTTACAAAGCAATTCACCAGGAATCCAAAAGTGCAAAAATTGAGAAGGAACACTCACTACTCTACAGTGACCAGCTTGAATGTACTAAATATGTCATCATGAGGTGCACGATGAATAGGTTTTCTCGTTAGTTAATAGTAGCCCTAGTTCTGGTCGACTTTTGTAAGCTGAGAAGTTGTCTGACTATAACATAATCCAATCATGCCCCAAACACCAAGCCATAAATTATGAACTCATGCTAACAGAAAACCTACACTTTGACATCTAGCAGTGATGACACTGCATAAACATTCAAGAGAAAATAAAAGTGAAAATACCCGACTAGTGCCTAGTATTCTTATTTATTAATATTAATAAGTTATTAATTGTTGGCTGAGTAAAACTAAAAGTATAAGTCAAAATGCTCAAAAAGGCAATAGAATCAAATAGTTGTAAAAACTAATTCGATTGTTAAGATACAGATAATGATCATAAGCCATTGAATTACTTCAAAAGTAATTTTTGGACAACATTTCCTATGATTATGATAGGAATGTTGTCCAAAAATTACTTTTGAAGTCATTCAATGCTAATGTGAAGAATCAGAATGAAAGCTGCAAGTGCAGTTGAGTTTGATGTTCATCAAACTGAAAATGGGAAAGTCGGACTTAGACTACTACTAAAACTGAAATTCAATTAGTATTACTTGAATATAAAGTTGTACAGCTGATGGCTAGTCGCGATTCACCAGTGAGTGACAATGAATACAAGTTGTGATGAAACAGAGGAACTTACTCTGATATTGAGATACGAAATTTACTTGCTCGTCGGTTCTTTTCCTGCGCGATGCTCTAAAAGATTGGTTACGTTTAAATACCATTTTCCCATCATGCCTTGGCGACAACATCGTGATCTTCCCAAATAAAATTGAAGGGTGGCTTTAGTCACCCTTGAAGTCGCACTCCAACCCTGACCCACTAGTAGGCCCCAAAATTCACACTGTTCACCTAATGGCTAATTACTGTGCAAGCCGGAGGCGTACGTTGATAGCTACTAACTCTGGTAGGTCCTTTGCCGTGTTGATTTTTACTACTTTACGACTTATTGAGGTTGGGCGTCCGGTTACCAAACATGTGGAAGTGAGAACAAGCAGCCAGTAGGACGCGTTCATTCAACACAATGGGCCAATAGGATGCGGTAAGCAGATATCCACGTGCTATTGTTTATATAAGCGCTGGGGTCATTATAATGGCACATCAATAGTTATACGGATGACGGATTACATAATAATATTTCGCATTTCATTTAGTACCACGTCGTTCCAAGTGAGAAATTGTAAAAAGCCGAGAAATCATTTAGACTGCTTTGCTACCTTTAGTAGCACTGCATAAATACATGCTAAGTTTGCCAATTGATTTTCTAAGCAAAACATTTAACCAAGTTGGTGATTTCAGCAAATAAATGAAACTGCAATTCACAGTCTTTATTCGAGAATCTATACTTATATATTATAACACAGCTCCCATGTAGTTATGTAGCCAATAAAGTAGATCTTGAGCCAACTATACTAAGTAGCCATACAAACAATTTTATACTAAAGAGCTTCTGTTGTGAAAACATTCGGTCACACAAAGAGTCCAACATCAATTAGGGGTCTTGCCTGCTAGGTCCTCGTGCAAAGTGTATAACATCTCAAAGTTATGCAACCATTCAATTCTCTATGACAGGATTAGGCAGCTGCCGCTGCTGACAACCTGCCTGGAGACATTTTCGACAGGTGGAAGTCTCAATGATTACATAACAGTCAGCATTCCATGCCTCCACAAAACAGCATTACCTAAAGTATGTGATTTACAAATTCATGAAAAATATTCTTAGTTGAGGGCTAAAGTTGAAGCTGCAACAACTAATACCAGGGATGGTGACAGCCCCATAGTTGAGGATCGTAAGGAATTTAGGGCTATAAATAAATGCATTAAATACCTAGTTAGAGTTAGGTAATATACCCTGAGAGCACACCAGGCTGTTTAATGACATCTGAAAAGTCAATGCTATTTTTATTTATCAACATAGGAGGACAATTATTTGTCCTTAAAAGGCCAAGAAAAACATGCGTATGAATGTATGATGGCTTATACAACATGCAGCTAGCACATGTAAAATTATATGGTGGAAGGGTTTGAGTAAGATAGCCCTCATGTATGTCTTGAACTGTTAGTCTATTCTTTATATGAGCCACAGACATCTACTTACATTTGAGTCAACATAGGTGACAATTTTACAACAGCACACTGAGAGCTCACTGCGGGTCCTGATCTCTACAGTTACTAACACGGACATTGCACCTTTCAGGTCCAAAACACGAGTACAAAGGCCTTCAGTATGTTTATAACTATTGATACCGTCACTTCCCCAAATATAGCCTCACACACTTCGAAAGAATGTAAACTTACACATGCAAGTAGCACAAATGTAGATAAAGTCTCAAATTGTTAGGGGAGCCAAAAAATTTCTAAAGCAGAATTAGACCAAAAAACTGTGACAGGTTAGCAATTTGAAAAAATAAAAAGGCAATTTGAGAGATATGATGCTCGAAGAATCAAAATACCATTAGAGCTGCTGTGAAATATAAATTAATTTACCCAAATGAGTTGAAGAATAAAATGGTTAGACGATTCTAAATACATTATAACCCACAGCATGGGTGTTTTTTGTAGTTAGAAAAAAGCTACGCCTCTCTCATTACTAGCTGATTATATAATTGTGTTTGCTCACCTACCAGTATATATTCCCACACTTTATACTATTCACTACGTTTCATAATACATTATTTAATAACCTGTAAATGTTACCTCCAATTACTTATTTTACATTTTCCTGTTTGCATACCAGAATTTATGGAGGTCAAATGCCCAGGTTTGTTAAAATATAAAAGAAATAATATAATATGTATTCCCTGCTGCTATTACACACAACTGTTTTATTCAATTGAGAGGTGGAATACCTGCAGAACAGTGGGAAAAGTCAATGTAAAGAAGTAGAAGTATACTTAGTGAATTATATGCTGGTCTGCCTAATGTTGAATGTATTTACAACGATAATACCCTGATTGAGAAAAATCTACAAGCAGTAGCAAGTAGGGTTGGGGAAAACAAATTTTCTAAATGTTTTTTTCTTTACTCATGTTTTTTACCTACCCATTGCATAAGTCTGAGATTGCGTTTGTATTATTCTAAATGAAACCCCTGAAAGCTATTATTAGTATAAATGGCTGCACAAATTAGATGTGAACCCAGTTCCTCTTTGAAAAAGCCTCAATTCTAGTTGTCAGATTACGAAATAAAGCAATATCCCTCCAAACTTAAAACCCAAAACAAAATTTAAAAACTTAAGCTATAATCACAATTCCTTATTTCTGTACATGAGTGATGATAGAAGTTTGAAGACTGAGTCAGTGGTTTATATACAGAGTGGTTATTATTTAGGAACAGTAACTAAAAAATTTTAATAGCCCAAGTTCTTCATTTATCATAACAAATCACTGAAATACAACTTCTAGGAGTTTATATAATTTCAATGTACTGAATAATGATCAAATGTATAAACCAGTGTTTGACTTAAGCTATAACTAACCACTCAATAACTTTGTAGAGTAGTGATCTTTCAACAACAACACAAGTGTTTGAGACATTGATTTGTGGTCTTGTAAGAACATTATAAATGGTTATTAAATTGAATTACACATGTAAGTAAACACGAATCCTATTAACACCACAGACGCTAGTTTATTTATATTGAAATCCAATATTCAAGGGAAGATAACTCTGGGATATACATTAAGTTTAGGCTGTGATCATTTAGCAGCTGTTGTGATGGATGTTTATCAACTTAGAGGTCCTTAGTTTTTACTTTTTATAACTGTTGGACAGTTAAACAGCATATAGTAAAAATGAATAGCACAGAACTTGATTAGCAATTGATATTATTGATCAGTCTGTGGTCCAGCAATTAGAGCCCCTGGTTTAGGCAATGCTCTGTAGCCTATTAGGTTTATGGACCAGTAGGACCACAGGTGATGTCAGGTAAAGTCCACAGCAAGATATTGAGGTCAGTTTTACATATATAGCTCACCTAAGAAGCTCTTACCAACTTGAGATTCTCAATGGCAAGGAGAGTGCAGAAATTAACTCTGGGAATATCATAAATTAGGAGAGGGTAAGCAAATCTTTACTGCACACCCCATTCTGCTCACTCAATATATCTTTCAGGTAGAATCAACAACAAAAGATATTACAGTAACTAGTAAAGAAAAAACCTCACGTTACACAACTGGTGGGGTATTTAGGTAACACAAAAACATGCAAGAGTTCCAAAACTACCAGCATGTAAAGTGGCTATATGCTGTAATAGGCCAAAATAAAGTAGAGTGTGTTATATCACGGAGGTTGGAAGTTTGACCTACAATAACACGCTGAGAAAAACGTGTTGACCATACAACTACAGTAACCTATATAGAAAGAATCAACAATGTTGAGACAACTCCTAATTTTACATGTAAAATCAGTTATTGGTAACCTGAGTGAAATTGGTTTTGTTTTAATGACATGTACAGTCCAATGCAGAGATGTTTTTTGTCAATTAGTCCAGTTAAAAAGTCTGTTATTAAAAAAACACAATTCTGCATTAATCTGGGACTTTACAATAATATTTGTCTTAAATGAGTATCGGAAAATTCATAGATTCATCATAATATTTATTGATGCAAAATAGAATTACTAAATTAAAATAGTTTGGGCAACACAATAATTTGCTAAATTTTAACAAGTATTTTATGCATTATTGCTATTATAATGTGGAAGACAAGAAATTGTAAAGGAAAAAATGTTATTTTCGAGAATTTTGCTACTAGTCCTTCAAAAGTTTGGAAAGATGAGAGAAGGGTGTGTGCCAAGTTCAAGATCTCAACTGAAATAACTCAAAGTTCACACAGTTACAATGAATGAATGAAAGTCTGCTATATAAACACAAGTATTACAAAAAGCACACAACTCCAAAATGATATCACATTACATGGTGATGAGTCACCCTTGTTAGAAGCAATGCCACTTGAAAAGTCTCATGCACCAACTTCAAAAGCTAGACAGTTAACACGGAGGCTGACATAAGATCCTTGTAATAAAAAGTTACAACTATCTTTGAAATAGGACACCTTGCCAGTTAGCTGTGAGATAAATAGATAGAGGAAGGCAGTAAAATACTGCCGTAGGTAAATAATACTGTCTGCAGCTAGATGTATTAGTCATGACTGCAGAAATGATGGCATGCCGCTACATAGACTGATTGAAACACACCGACTGGCTGCAGGACAGAATAGCAAACTAGCTGTCACTTGCAGTTAGTACATATTATGCAAATCATTGCTATAGGCTGGGTGTTTACTAAGTTTACACTGTAAAACATGCCACATTGTTTGTTGAGCTAAGTTTTATCCATCAAGTGCGGCTCTAGCAGTTTGAGTAGAGTACCATATTGCCTATTGTATTCTAGAATGTTCATTTTGAAAGCTGTCAGGACTAAACCCACTTTGGAGAAGGTTTTTCATGACTTCAGTTGGACACACAGAGATAGGAATTGCTTTCTCATGCACATAAAATTTGATTGCAACTATTTGCTATGTTGAGAAGCACATATATATCCACATATTTACTAATATATTCAGCCAAGAAAAATAAATACACAGGTGTGTCAAAACAGACATGGATTGTTTATTTGTAACAAAAATATTGAACTGCAGCCAAGTAAAAATTATGCCAATATCTTCAACAGATTTTATGAAGAATCTTCAAACTTTTTATAACTAACTGAACCAAAATGATATTAAAAAAGATATTAATTCTATAGTTGATTTATCACAAGGATCAAATCTACTTCAACTTCATAAATTATGTTTATCTCAATTTTATGTAGGCCACAAATTAATGAGAATAACACCCCCTTGTAGCCATTTACAACTTCTAGATGACATGTACATGCGCCTATTATTATTCCCCTTATATGAACAGATTATGAAGCCAGTATCAACTGGATATGCGACTATTGCCACTCAAGTGGAACTACTAGCCAGCATAAACTATTTATTCAAAAAACTAAAAAACATTGTGAAAGCTATCTGAAATAAATTCCCAATGTAAGAGCCTACCAAGTTAAATATTGGGAGTATCTATAGTTCAAGCTGAGACATGAAGCATGCAATAAGTAGAAGAAAGCAGGTCGTAGGTTGACTCAGTATACTTCCTTCCGAGTATTATGTATAGCCTATTGTGCTGAGCCCACACAGTATATTAAAAACTCAACAAACTTATACTAGTAACACTAGTAGTAGTAACAGTAGTAGTACCAGTAGTAGTACCAGTAGTAGTAGTACCAGTAGTAGTAGTAGTAGTAGTAGTAGTAGTAGTAGTAGTAGTAGTAGTAGTAGTAGTAGTAGTATTAGTAATAGCAGCAGCAGTATTAGTAATAGCAGCAGCAGTAGTAGTACTATAACTACTAGAACTAGTGATATAACTAATACTAGTACTAGTGTCACTAGTAATATTAGTACTATTGTTGATACTACTAGCACTAGTACCAGTAGTAATAGTATTAGTAGTACTAGAATCACTGCAACTAGTATCAGTAGTGCTTGCAGTAGCTGCACACAATGAAAGAGGGAATTTTCTAATCTCTGTTTCTCACTCACTCAACAAGTGTATATTGCAGACGTAAAATCAAAAAGAGGTTATAATTGCAGCAGAGGTTTCGGCATCCATCATTAGTCATCACTTACTCAGGGTTACTTGACATTTACAGTGTTTATGTTGATATATAGCCTCAGCACTCTAATCCTCAACGCTAAAGAATGTGGAGGTATAACCACACTTCGTAATAAGCAAGTACATCTTGATTTGGCACAAAACCATGCAGAAATATAGATCGGTTGAATTAATTACAAATGAGATGCTGAAATCGAATTGCAAATACACTGGGCTAGTTGATCAAACTATACATCGGGATGAATGGGAGATCATTGGAACCTTACAATAAGGATCATAATGAATGAATGAAGTGATAGCACAAGTATTAGGTGCATTATGGGTGCAGGTCCACATTGGCTACATCAATAAGGCGCAGGTGGATAAATTAGTATACGTGTATTCTATCAGCAGTTGGGCATTTAGTCCTACAGAAATGAGGACCAAATGTAACTTTTTAATCGACAAGAACTAATTAGTTTCAGTGAATCTATCAACTATTTTTTAATAATTCTACTATTTAAGAAAGACTGTATCATTTTAATTTACCCACAATTATTTAAAAAAGTAATGCTATAATAAAACATTTCAACTATTACAAACTGGATGTTGTGCACCAAGTAAAAAAACTCACACAAGTTTATAGTCGCTATCCCTGTGAGAAACCCCTGATGGAAAGGGTTTTTGTTAAAGCCGGCTAAGGACTTATTTAAATGAGGCACAGGAGCAATTATGACTGGATGCTCTTCCTAACATCACCAAGGGCTCAAACCCATGACTTGGTGTCCACAAAGCAAATTCTCTAACCCCTAGACCACGGCTGTTCCATTCATATTTATTCTAGTTAATTCACCTGCAAACTAATCCCAATCTCAAAATAAAACTTTGTGGAAAGCACAAAACAGCCATCAGGAAAAATCAGCCACAAAAAAAGTATGACCCCATAACTTATTGAACATTCAGCCCTGAATCACCAGCCTACATTTCTCACAAGTTGTAGCATTTACTCAACTAGTAGGCTTAGAAGTCTCATCAGTTTGTTTGGCCTAAAATATGCTGGTTAAAACGTGCTCTGATATAATAGTTTAGTAAACAAATGGCTTTTCTATGCGAACAATAAGAGAGCACCTGCTACTAGCTGCTACTACAGCAGGCAACTGCTGCTCACTTGTCAAGCCTGTCATTGAACTGTCAAGATGTCAGTTATTCATCTCATATCTACTAACTAGCTACTTGCGATTGGCTCCATCTACTTTATAAAATTATTCCTCTGTCAAACCCTTACATAAATCATGGCGAGATAGCAAGAAAATTGAGATGAAGCCAGTAATAAAATCAGATTACTAGATGTATAGGCAGCTAAAGAGATATTTTGGCTTGGCAGAACAGGCAATAATTATATGTCAGTGGAAGTAGCTACAGGGACGATGGAGGCATTAATAGAGAAATGAAAAATAGTTGAATAGGTTAAATTTATCGAGCCTTTCAACATTTCTTCTATCAAATACAGTATAGGTGTCATGTAACGAGTTTTAGGAAGTTATTATTTCATATAAAAAGCATTATACTTAAAGTGTAATATTACTTTGTAGCTTTTGAATGAACGGCTGCTGCAAATATGGCCGTCAAATAACTGTAGAGTTTAGTGAGTCAGTCACTCTAACAATGAAGCCTGTTGTATTCAAATAAGGTATCCCAAATCACCTCATTATAATAATTAGTTCATGAAAAGCTGCATGGAAACTTCTGAACATGATGTCATATGAAACAACAGAACTGAATCACTAAAAGGAAACGCTGACCTAGACAGCTACTGGTCCACAGCTGTCTACAGAACATTCCTAGCAACAGCAGTCCCACGAGAACTATTCAAACTTTCTCATCTAATAATGAAATGAAATTAGGACTCATTTCCATGAGTTATATCTAAATATACTGGTTAATGAGCATCAACTGCCTTTGGCAACATGGCTTTTGCAAATTACAAGTTCCTTTATTACTGATGGTTAACCTTCAAAGTTGAGAGGTTCAACTGATGGGCAGCTAGCAAGTGACTAGATGAAACAGAGGCAAAGGGCAGAGTGACAAAGGGCAAGAGTTTATTGTTCTTATGCCTCTAGAAAACCAGTGCCAGTAACAAAGGCAACTTTTTATAGCAACAACATAATTTAGACTCCATGGCCTATAAAATGACCGAGTAGAATGATAAAACCACAAATAAATTATCATTTTTATGGCATGATAATTCCAACAGAAGGGGCATGTTGAGTGGCAAACTGTTCTTTCCATGTCAACAGTGCTCTCTCCATATCTCACCTCGATTGGGACTATGGTATAGCAGAATACCAGATTTAACTCTGAGATACTGCTATATTTAGTGATTATGTTTCTATACACACATACATAAGTCACAAAACAGGGGTTCAAGCCCTTCTCATGACCTATGGAATTTTAGGATAAATGGAACCATGAGATATAGAGGGAGCATTGCATCAGTTCCAGTGATTAGATGGTGAAATTATTTGGCCGTACTAACTACATCAGCTTGCTGACTGACCTTTGCTCTGAAGGTCATATTCTACCAGCTGCTCTCGCTCCTTCCTCACAGATCTTCTCTCGCTGACTATAGGCATTCCAAAGCCTTTCCCCTCAACAACTCTCTCTTTGCCTTAATCTATAAACATGTACACAGAAATGTGCTTAGAGATATTTATAGAAACAATTGTTTTCCTTATCTCTTACAAAATATGGCACAAAACAGACAAACATAACAATAACAAAAGTACAGCTTAAGGAAATTACCATTTCCTTTGGATATGCTAGCAATCTGAAATAGCTGAATTTAGCTTATTTAGGTTTAGAAACTACAAACACCATAAGGGCAGCACTGTGACCTTCAAGGGTTACATAAATTGGCGCTGTCGTATTCATATTCATACTGTATAAGCCGATTAGACTGATTGATATACTGAAATGTTACTTATTTGAGTCAAAATGGAATCTCTGAATTTTGAATAGGTTCCAATTCATTATAGCGACATATATCCAAAAATATTTGCAAACAATAAAACAAAATAAAAATAGAATCAACTTTTTGAGGAAGTACTGAAATATTCAAAAGAGAGACACCTGAGACAACATATTGAATGACATGAGCTAACATGGAGAGATCTGATAGACTAAACAGGTGCCTGTAAAAGGTAAGGTGCGCATTTAGTTGAGCAGACATAGCTTCCCGGAACCAGGTTGATTCAGACAGGTGCTAAAGCTAAACAAATATTTTATGTTGCTAAAATTTAGAAACAAATCACTATGATAGTGCAAGAAGGAACTAGGAAGTAATGGACCAATAGAAGAAGGCTTGTTACGACTGACATGAGACCTCTATGGCAATTGGTCTAAATCTTGCAAAGTAACAACTTTCTAGCAACTAACTTAATGTCTGCATACAGTGGATATTAAATGTGCAGATTGAGCTTAAATTTGTCAAGTAGCTTGAAAAGGCAATTTTGAACTAGCAGCCAAAGTCATTCCAGCATCTGACACAATTAATGTATAATAAATTAAATTAGCATATTGTTAAATGGTAAATGAAGCAGAGCAAATTTTCCTTTTAATAAAGACTTTGTATTCATTCATTACCTAACCCTTGAAAATATAAATTGCTTTAATATCTATACTTTTATCTTCCCAATGTACATACATGAACTTGGTATTAAATATTTACATATCATAGGATATTTGCATATCCCAACACTAATTACATAATTGAAGATTCAACTTTATAAATAGTTTCAATTGCAGTACATCATCAATAATAGGTCCACGTGCAGTCTGTCAAACTTAGACTAGGAGATAATAAATTGATAATGAATAATGGTGGCTAGCAGTGACTAATCCCTGAATTTAGCCAAGGGATGCAAACTTGGAGTATGCATACAGATAGAAAGTTGTAATGTGCAGATTAAAAGTCATGCCCACAATACAAGAGCATTTGCACACTTTGAACTACCATAACAGTCATGGGGTAGTAGAATTGTATTTCAGATGTGAAGCAAGATACAAATATTGCTAAGTAACTCCAGCATAAGGAAATTGTTGCAAACCACACAACTCGAGTGCAATTGTTCTTTGTTATACACCCTGAGGACGATAATAAGATATATAGCCTCAGGCATAGAGTGATGATTGAACTTAGGCAGGGTCATATGGATATTTAGCTGATACGAGGAGATGTAAGCTATTCCAGTGTATACTTGTAATATTTTACAGGAATATTAAAGACTGTACTTTAGCCTTACACAAAAATATTAGCTTCATGCAGTAATACTAACTAGGAAGGCCATAGCATCTAAGCGAATCTAAAAAGCAAAGAGCATATCAAAGAGATAAAATTTTGAGTGAAGAAGCTTATCACCACCAATTTAACTATTTCTATGCATGCTATCTTTACTTAAGTTTATGAACTTGTTATATTGATGACCATTAAACAGTTGAAATTTTATTATATAATAACCAAGAAGTTGGAAGGAGTGGGCTATAAAAGTTATTGTCTACATTTAGTACCAAAAGTAGGCTATGCAGGTCAAGGTGTTGCTAACCACAGGAAGTAAGCTATAGAGGGCAAAGTTAGGTTTTCCTAGAAATTTACTTAAAGACTAGCCTCATATACACAATTAAACTTGATGCCAATATTCTTGGGTAAATTCAGTTTCGCTGCCAAATGTCAATGACCAATCGACAACAGCTAAACCCAAGAAAAGTAAAAAAATAGAATGAGTAGAATGGCTTGCAGGTACACTTACTCTTAGTTAAAACTTTATTCCAAGATTAAAACCGCTATAGTAAATAAAGTATGGTGCTGACTATCAGTATGAACATCTTTAAAGTGATTAATGACTAGAGTATGACTATTTCTAAAAGGTGACTTATTGGATTGCAATGCTAGAAAAACTAAGGACTACAAGTAAATTAATAAATATTAGTATTACTAGTATTATCAAGTGATTAACTCATACTGACTCATAGCAGTAATAGTAACACTAATAGTAATACTAATACTAATAGTAATACTAATAGTAATAGTGATACTATTAGTATTAGTATTATTGTATTAGCTTTAGTTTTACTATTACTATTAGTATTAGTATTAGTATTACTATTAGACTTAGTTGTATTTTCAGTTGGAAGCTGGTTTCTGGTATAAGTATATGACATTATGATTATCATTATAATTATGTATATGAATATAATTATAATAATTATTATTACTATCTACTATAAACTTATAGTAATACTTATATCAATACTATAACTATAACTATTACAATTTACATTTACATTAAATTAGATAATACTATTAGTACTAGTACTAATAAGTAATGATAATTATAATAATAGTAAAACTGACTAAAACAGCTTTGAGTTAGTAAAGCTAATATTTAGGCCTAGTAAAACTAAAAATAATAGTAATACTATAAGTATAAGTGAAAAATTAAAATTAAAAAGCAAAGTGAAACGAAAGTCAAAGTGGCTTGGAAAGTCTCACCTAAATTAACGTAGGACAAGCCATCATCAGCATGTTCTATTTAATAATATTTGAATATTTCGTGCTAAATTGTTGCAAATTACAGTAACTTCCTACCAACCGCATCAACACAACCCAATGTCAATATGAATAGGAAATTAATAATACAACATCAACATGCCTACTGAAGTTAGTGGGCTGAATTATCAACAGTAATTGAACTGAAACTGGGGCGTAGGTTTTTAGCCTCTCACGGATGAAAACTCAACCAGAGCGAAGCTGTATAGCCTGATATCCAAAGAATATTTAACTTGTAATTGATCTTATACAGATATATTTTTACTAACTTGAAAAACGAAAACTATTTGTTTTGTCCAATCAGAACGCAAGAAAAAGCGGATGTTTATACAATTACCACAGTAGCGCATGAACTAGAGACATAGCGAACTTGTAACAAGATTAGTTTTTCTCAGGGTTACTTGAAATCTTACATTCTAGAAACTATAAACACCAGCTTTGTGATTGCAACTGTAATCAACAATAGTAAAATATAAAAGCTGTATGGTGATTTTGTTGCAATAGCTGCATAATTCAAACTGGTATATGACTATAGCTTATAAGCATAACATAAAGTTAAACAAGGCGTTCGGTTTCGGTTTTTGACTTGGTGACAAGTCCAATACAAAATACCATTAATGATTAATGCTTATTAACTATTTTAATCAATTGTAACACAAGTCATACCACAAACAAGTAAGTTTAAATTTAATATATAAATTTATCATGTGGAAAATGTTATTATGTAACTTTGTTTATACAAATGTATTATGTTAGTTTTAAAAATGGTAGTTATATAGCCTCTCACCTCAAACCTAAAGTTTAACTTTATCAAACAATAATTTTAATATATAACCAAAGTAGTGATGCAATTAAACAACAAATTCAAAGTCTACAAAACCGAGAAATTATTAAGAATTCTTCGATTCAATAGATTTTCTAGGTTTGCATGAAAATATTTTGCCTCAATTATCATGATAATCATAACAGGTAGTTTTAACATGAGTGATGGCGAAAGTCCTAAACTTAGTTCTGACACAGGAAGTCCACTTAGTGATGCAACTAGTCATGAGAGTAAAGACCAATCTGACAGCAGGTAACATACACCAATTTGAAGATTTTGATCACTTATTTGTCAAAATTACAATAAAGTACATTTGAATCAAATTTATTGAAACTAATTTTAATTTATGTACACTAATCAAATGTTAATTCAAAGTTAGATTAGATAAGTTTAAACAAATTGTTTTTGAAGCAATATTTCATAGATGAGTTTAATAGGTCAAAATGTTGCTAATAATTAGATTATCACCGTTCTGGATAATTGTGTTAAATAGCAAAAATTATCGGGTCTTCTTTCATGATGCACCATTCTTTTTTATTTATTTAAACTTGAGCTTGAACCCCATCAAGGTAACTAGAACAAATCAAAATTTAAAAAAACATTGTTGTTACAGGACAGAAGAAAGTATATCATTTGACCTATCCGATCCAAATGATTTGGAAACAAAACTAGAAAACCTATCAGAACATGAAATGGAAGAGCTGCTAAAACAAGCATATAAAGTCAATAAAGAACTGAAAAAAGAATTAGAAAAACAAGAACAACCACATTTTACAAGTAAGAAAGAAAAAGAGAAAAGCAAAACAGCATCATCTTTAAAATCAGGTAAACTTCAATTAATCAATCATCTTGCATTATTTCATGTAGAGCAGTGAAAGTGATCGTTACGAAACAAAGGTAACTTGTAACATGCATACGTATAATGAGGAAAAAACAGAAACAATATTATTTTATATTAGGGGGGACGAGAAGCAAACAGCCAGAGTCCGAAGTTAGTTTACCTCCTTTGAGACGCACGAGTGGAAATAGACTAGTAGGTCCTCGGGGGTTCACGTCTCTCAACCACAGAGCAGACACTTATAGCTTTCACGGGTCTTCCCCAGTCACAGGAAGTAGGCAAAAGGTAGCCTTAGTTCTTTCTATATCTTGAGTTTAGTAGCCTATATAATCTCATGAATTAGTAGCAAGTGCTCTTTTGGCAATTAATTACTTTATGCTATTAACCTTTAGGACAAAATGTATGAAAATTAGTACAAAAAGTAGCTTTTTTGATAGGTTAGCCACTTGCATGTTGGTGAAAATGAAGCAAAGTGATTGAATTTTTCAAATTTACAGGCAAAGACAGCAGTTAAACAGCCTTCACTAAGACAAAAACCTGAATGGGATGACAGATTTGGACTTTAATACAGTGAATGCACCCAGTGGAAATGGTGTGACTATAGGATCACATAGTTTATCATCTTGAAAAAGAACTCTGCAAATACATCCAAAGCTGGAGATTTTTTCAACTTACTGCGAGTTGACAAAAAACATGTAGCACTGAGCAAAAATAACTTGCATTTCTATTTACAATAATTATTGTTAACAGTTATACAACTGACGATGTCAGCCTGTTTTTTTTTTTAAAAAAAATCCAGTTCAAGCACTTCATGTATTCTAGTTCATGATATAAACTTACAGTTTAAAATCGCCGTTAAACAACAACATTAGCTAAGAGTAGAGAAATAATCGCACATTTATTCAGTGAGTTAAATGTGATTACAGAGTGAAAAAATGAAACTAATTCATAATAAAAAGGCATTTCCACAGTAGACAGTGAAAATACATGCTGTAAAACTAATTGCACTCAACTAATACAAATTGAGAAACTTAGAAACCTACTAATTGTTATAAAAACTTTAATGCACACTGACTCAATGCATTGATTATATGGATGTTGATTTTATCTATGCAATCTATTGTTATAGGCTATTGAATTGTTATTACACAATCTACAGGTCACCCATGCCTGGCCCTTGCTTGTCTCTTGATTCTGTCCATGCCTTAGCAATGGTTCTTTTCATATCATCATCACCTTCGTCATACATCTTCTTCATTAGATTCATTATTCCTGCCTGAGGATCCTCATCTGCTTTGGGGGTACTTTCAGCTTTTCTATAAGCAAAAGTTTTGTCCTTACGATCAAGATTTGATTGGCGGAAAAGACTGAACTTTTATGAACTTAAAATGTGACACTCACAAAAATAAAATACTCAACAGAATAGGGTTGGAAGCGAACATGAAATTAGGCTTTATATATTAAGCCACAAAAAGCATGTAGTATATTTTTTGCTATCATGTATGGATATACATTATATAATATGGATATATTATAATTTTATACAGCATCTGTGAAAGACAACTCCAAAAAGCAACAAAATAACTCTAAAGCTAAGAAATATTATGCTCAACACACACAACCTTTTTTCTTTTGCATAAAACTGTATGCTTCTAATCTTTAGAGACTCACATTATGGAAAAATATCTTCCAATAAATTCAACACTTGCCGATTGTTAATAGCTTTGATAAGAATATCATGAAGAGAATAAGCCTAGGGCCACACTGTGCGTATTTTCGCATGCGAAAATTGAAACCACAAGTAGCAAAGGTGTCCACTGTAGCGTCAGTGATGCGTGATAAATAAAGCTTTCATTTTTAAATCGCACTCGATTTTAATAAAACGCAATTTACTGGGATATAGCACTAAAATAAAAAAATTGGGCTCGCTAAATAACTACCAGCCAATTAGATGACGACGACAGACGATTCGCACTTGCATTCAAAATGCTGAGCAACAAGCGCGAATGTTTTCTCAACGCATACAGTGGACACCTTTGCTACTTGTGGTTTCAATTTTCGCATGCGAAAATACGCACAGTGTGGCCCTAGGCTAAATGCTCTAAATAGAGAGAAAGGTAGTGCTCTAAATAAAAATATTATGCATTTTTGAAAGATATATCTAATTTCATTTGCTAGGTTACATGATGACTCACTGTTTTTCCTTCTTTCTTCTATCTATTTCAGTCATACCTTCCCACTTTTCTTTTGAAGCTTTCTTTAGCATTACTAATACACAGTCAGTTTTAATCTAAAATTATAGTGCTATATTTAACAAACAATAATCCGATAACTTGTTTCAATTATGGCATGCACGTGTTTCCACAAAGAAGGTAATTCCCATTAAAGTTTGTAAAAAGTTGGTATAGCATGACATACTAGGCTGGTGAATTAAATTATTCAACATATTTTATTGATTTTAGGAAGGAAAACTAGTTAAATGAACTTCTTAAAGTCTCACGATTTAGCTCAAGGCAAAAAAGAAAATTTTCAAATGAATTTTTAATAGGAAATGCGATTATTAAAAACATGAGTTGAGGGCCAAGACAATGCTATTTGAAATGCCAGATTGTTTTGCCAGTGAAGCACATATTTCTGATTTACTAAAGCAACCTCAAAGAAATCAGGAGGTAATTTTGCTATTCTGCAAAATATTTAATGAGAGGCAACTAAATCCTAATACCTGAATCAGATTCTGAAAAGTTTTAAAATTAATGTCTATAGAAGTTATTAAAATTATTACAATAACATTGAAGTTGATTTCTAAGCTTTAAAATGCTTTTGATGAAAGTTTTCTGGCGAAACATCTGCAGGTTGCAATATTTACAGCAAGTTCAGCCCTACACACCAGTAATATATTCAAAGGATTTGAAAACTTTATATTGTGAAAAATATATAACCATTGAAGGTAGAGCGTACAATAATCTTTTAGCAAGGATATGAATGACATCAATGCCTACTCAGGTCATTTCCAGGATATGCTAAATTTTATGTACAAAAAATACAACACAAATTAGCAACAAAAAGTGATATAAAACTTTGGTATCTAACCTTAATTTTGCTCTCTTCTGGGACAATGTTACCATAGAGACTGACAATCTGCAACTGGTGGTCTTTACCATTCAATCCAGACACGAATAGGTTGAACCCCCTAAAGCATCATTGGGTGCATGTGATCATAAAAACCCCCGATACAAAAAAGCCGAGAAAATTACAGCGTTGCAAATGTAATAAAATATATAAACTATAACGACCTATGAATGTCAAAATCTAAGCAGAAGTAACCAAGAAAAAGAATTCCATTCAGGTGAACTACAGAACGATTAAAGAGAATGATCTCACCGTGTGTTAAACTGACAGCTGACATTGTCTGATGGAACTTGTTGAACTCCAGATAAATTGGAAGCATAAACTTTGACATACGAATCTGATTGATCCCAGGCTAAAATAATACTTTAAAATTAAAAAAATGACCTACTCAGCAATCGATGCTGGTAAGTGGTAGATCATAAGTAATTAGAACTATATATACTAGCACCGAACCATATGAGGAGATTTTCTGTAGGGGCAGCTTAGTTGGCTTGTTGGGACTTGTGGCAGCCTTTGTGTCAGTGCTGGGTGCACTTGCACTTGTAGAGGAATTGACATTCTTTGATTCGCCTTCATCCACAGCTTTCTGCATTTGTTCAATGTGACCTGGAAATATTGGAGAACCAGTGCAACCAGACAACATTAAGCAGACAACTTATTATTTACTTCAAAATCGTACGAAATATTACTCAACAAATTGGGTTAATGCTCAGTGTTTCCTATTTTAATACTTCTCCAATCTATTTGAAATTAAAATCTTAGTTTAAACAATGGCATCATGTAAAAGCATACACATTATACAACAACATTACATCACGTTACAAAATAAAATAAAGTCGCATTAAAATGTGTATAGCTATGAGAAAATATTTAGAGTAGATTCAGATTTTTATTCTTCACCAACAGCCTAATTAAATGATGATTTAGTTTTGAATATTTGTGCTGTTACTCTTTCACAAACTAATAATTTTTATGTTAGAAATCTGGAATTCTCAATCTCTTTAGGATAAAAGAGAAAATAAATCTTACGAAATACCACAGCACAGCATCATATTAAATGAACATTTAAATCTTAAATTATATCTTACTGACAATTTTTTTGTCTTTGTATTCCAAACCGTATAATCCTCGTATGTTTATACATCATTCATAAAACGATGTTTGTTAGACTTGTCAGCCACAACCAGTAAGGAACAGAAGACAGCTAACATACACAGAGGAAATATTCATAATATTCCTAGCATCTAGTTCATACTAAGGAGAGACAGAAACTAGGTATCTTTTAAAGCTAGGTTAATAAGTATTATCAAGACTTGACTCTCATTGTGAAGTGAATTGGAATCCACCTTTACCTAGCAAGATATTCTTGACATTTTCCCGAGAAGCAAGCTGCAATAACCGTTTAAGTTCTTCTTGGTCTTTCTTGACCTATTGAATATTAAATTTACTCAGTAAAGAAGAAAAATAAAACTCTTATTGGCCATCTACACAGAAAGAGGTGTTTAAAACTTACAGGTTACTAGAATAAATGTATCATCAGCAATGTTAATTTTATCCATGAATATTATAATACAGTCCTATTGATATCAATATTATTGCTATTATTTCTAATACAAGATTGAAATTGAGTAGAATTGGTACCAGTAACTACATTAACATAAATTATAATATTCAAAAAAAGTAAAGCATTTACATGAGCTGTGTCATTTTCAGTGAAAATTTTATTTAGATGTTTATATTGTGACCTTGAAAACATTCAACGATTCAAGTTTACTATGCAACTTGAGCTACAGCAACACTAATACTGACTAAGATTAGGGGTAACCAAACAATCTAAGACTAAAGAATGTAAAACTAAATGCTAAAAATTATAGCTATTACTTGTACGCTATTACCGCTTTGCTTTGCATTTAAATTTGATAGTGATACATAAATCTTATTTTCCTTCCCACTTCAGATAAAATATGACAATGGTGATGAATTGATTGAATCACACTCACACTGATATAATGGTAATGAGTGAAAGTGAATGAACACCAGTATCTAATACTGATAGGCAGTTACATAGTTATAGTATATAAGTATGGTTGGGTGGTATAAGTATAATATTGATAATCGCCATCGGTACGAGTACGACATTCTGATTTTGATTCACGTTATCATTATGATGATCATCATGATGATTAGGCTTCATGAGGTTCAACATGGATAACTTAAATTTAAAGTTGATGGTGATTCAATCAAGGATTATCATTGACTAATAATAATGCTTAAACTAATAGTAATACTAATAGTAATAATAAATGTAATACTAATACTAGTAGTATTACTAATACTAATAGTAATACTAATACTAATAGTTAATGTTATAACTTACAAGTTATAACTTTTAAGTCATAGGCATTGTGATTTACTGATTGTCATACTCAAACTCATTGGCCTTGGGCATTGAGTGATTACCCTGTTGCACATTGGTATCCTGATAGTGATTCTTATTCTAATAGTAATAGTAATACTAATAGTAATAGTAATTCACTTTGACTTAGAGTTGCCGTTAGATTTTGAGTTACCTCCAGTGTTGCCATTCTGATACTAAAAGTAATACTGTAACTGTAACAGAAGTAGCTGCACTTTTATTCTTCAAATTGGGCTGAACCTGTATGTTGTGAAAAAGTAATATATGAGTATCAGTATCACGGCTGAAAATTGAATATTTATTGTACAAATTATGATTTAAAAACAGTTACTGAATTAGTAAAGCAATTAGACCAAACTGAAACTGCAGTAATTTCTAGAACATGCGTGAGATTGGACTACGATTAATTTTAGACATCAGGTAACTTTTATTTAGACTATGTTAACCAATATGTTTGCCTGCAACAGATTTACAACTCTCGACCCGCCTCTTTGACGACTTTCACCAACCAATGAAGTAAGTTCCTTGTTGACTGCTGTCAAACATGAAGCAACTAGATAAACCGACCAATAGCTACGTTGTTTTTATTGGAACACGCAATTTAACATTCAAGTGACCTTCGTGCCTATTCCCAAAAGACTTTTTGTTTTCACTTCAACTTTCTGCAAAAAAGAATCCCGAACGTTCAATTTTGATATTATATGCTAATTTTGATAATCGTATTGGTAATTGCTATGATAATTATAATGATTGTGATGATGCAAATTCGAAGCCCATGGCCATTATATATATTATCATTATGGTTATGATTATCAATATGAATATCGCAGTAATTCAATATGAATAATTAATATGAATATAAATTAAAATATTTAATATGAATATCTGATATTGAATATCAATATGGAATTTTTACTATCAGTATGAGATTGAGTGTCACTATCATTGTGACTGTATGAATACCAGTAGGAAACTATCAGTATCACTATAACTATTAGTATTAGTGAATTACTCTATCATACTCATAAGTCAAAAGCAATAGTAATTTAGTAGACTTAGTAACTTACTACTAGTAATACTAACAGTAACACTAATAATTTTCTACTGATAATATTAATAATGATATTCATTTTATAGTTACACTTACTATGAATATCATTATGATTATCACAATGATTATCATTATGACTGGCAGTGCCATGCCCATTGTGATTGTTATTAATATTGTTATAGTAGTTTGTACTACTAGTAGTAGTAGTAGTGCTAGTAGTTGTCATTTCTGGCTTTTAGTTGTTGGTTGGTATTAAATAATTATTGAATCTAATAATCTCAAAGTTAATATTACTATTGAATTTAAAATTAATAATCTTTTTGCAATTATTAGTAAACGATAATATATTAAATTTATTATGATTATGTAAATAATGTATCTATAAACATCATAACAATTGTGTTACTATTACTATTTTATTGATTTTGCTATTTGTTCGGTGTTCATGTAAACATTTATTTCTAATTTGTTATTTTATTATTTTACTATTTTTTGTCATAATCTTAATAATTAATTGTATCACTTATTGTAATAGTTTTAGTATTTTCGTGTATATATATTGTGGTAATAAATCACGGCTTCGGCCTCTTACGTTTATCAACTAACTCGAGCACGTTCTGTCTTTTCACGATAGCTGAAATAATATCACAAATCAACATAAAACATGGTGCCCCGAGTCTAATTATTATTAATATTACACTGAAATAACATGGAGCAATTACTAGCGCCAAAACCATTAGCAGATGGACCGAATTTACCTGAGGAATGGAAGATTTTTAAACGTGACTTCGAACTTTTTTTAACGGCCACATCGAAAGATACAGCCGAAGGCAAAGTGAAAACTGCATACCTACTTAGAACTATCGGTCGCCGAGGCAACCAAATATACGACTCTTTCAACTGGACTGACAACAATGACAAAACTGACTATGACAAAGTTGTGACGCAGTTTGATGACTACTGCAAACCAAGAATAAACTTAATGGCTAAGACTCACTCACTACTGACTTGTAAGCAAGGAAATAGAACTATTGACGAATTTTTGACTGAACTACATACCATTGCAGGACTATGTGACTTAAAAGACATGTACAACCGACTGATACTACAGGCACTGATACTGGGAATTGAAAGTGACAAGATTAGAAAGAAACTGTTTGACTTGACTGACTTTGACAAAGCAATTGAACTCTGCAGACGAGAAGAAGCATCGGCTATTGACTACAAGACTATGACTAAGGATAACACATATGGACTCGAACAAGTGAACTTGGTAGAACATAGACCTCCGACTCATCAATATCACTCTAATGACACTCGTAACACTGATAAACACAGAGGACAACTTTCACACACTCACTCTCAGCCCAACGTCAGAAAATCAGTTGGTGCTTCTAGGTGTGGAAACTGTGGAGGCAATCACCCACCTCGAGCATGCCCAGCATATGGGAAACAGTGCAATCATTGCAAGAAATTTAACCACTTTGCTGCATACTGCAGGTCACGCATGCATCATTATCGCGACTCAACCGAAACAGCCAATCAAGTCACCTGGAATTACTCTTCAGACAGTGACTCTCAACATGTAAGTACTATCTCCACTACTGTACGAGATCGTAAATTATTAGCGATGCTCACTGCTAAGCAAGCAGATACTATTTACGACATTGAATTCCAACTTGACACTGGTGCATCATGCAATACTTTGAATACGATCGACTACGACAAGCTAGGTAGACCGAAACTTACACCGACTGATACTGTACTAACTTTATATGACCAGAGCAAGTGTGCACCACTAGGGTGGACACGGATACAGATACTAAACAAGCAAGGATGTTACACTACATTAAAATTCCTAGTTGTGGAAACCACCCAACATAGCTTGCTGTCATGGAAATCATGTTTGCACCTGGATTTATTACAAATGCCCAGCACCAAAAGCGAGAATGTAAACTTTGCCACTACTGACCCAGACCTTCAGACTTTACTGACTAACTTTGATGACATATTTACCGGACTTGGAAAGTTTGAACAGGAATATAGGATAGAGCTAAGACCTGAAGCTGTACCAGTGCAAGTCCGACCGCGGAAGGTGCCCTTGTCGATGAAATCAGATCTCATCAAGACTATTCTTGAACTAGAACAACGTCAAATTATCGCTAAGGTAGAAGCACCTACAGACTGGATAAGCCATCTACAACCAGTGCGCAAGCCTAATGGAAAGATACGCATCTGCATAGATCCGCAAAATCTCAATCAAGCAATTAAACGAAACCACGCTGTCATGCCAACATTGGAAGATGTTTTGCCACAACTCAACGGTGCCAAGTTTTTCTCCTTGTGTGACGCCAAAGAAGGTTTCTATCAAATTCCCCTAGCTGAGGAATCTACAGACTTGACAACTTTCTGGACTCCCATAGGAAAGTACAAGTACCTAAGGCTACCCTTTGGAATTGCATCAGCGCCGGAGGAGTTTCAGAGAAGGCTCACGGAAAATCTTGCTGGTCTTGATGGCATCACCATAGTTGCAGATGACATCCTAATTTTTGGAAGCACAAGGAAAGAGCATGATAGAAACCTTGAAGCGCTCTTCAAACGTGCTCGACAGACAGGACTGAGACTGAACAAGGAAAAATCCCGCTTCCTTCAGGACGAACTACCTTACATTGGACACATACTGACAACTAATGGACTTAAACCAGATCCTAACAAAGTAAAAGCCATTCTTAAGATGAAACCTCCCTCATCTCCACAGGGAGTAAAACGATTCCTTGGTCACATCACATACATGTCAAAATTTATTAGCAACCTAGCATCGGAATCTGAACCATTACGACGTTTACTGACACAAGACAATGCTCAAGACTTTCACTGGACTGACGACCAAATGAACGCTTTTAATAGACTGAAGACCTTACTAACTGACTCAGAAACTCTACAATACTTTGACTGCAACAAGCCAGTAACTATACAAACTGACGCTTCAAATGCTGGTGTGGGTGCAACACTCATGCAAGGAGGCAAGCCTGTAGCATATGCATCTCGCAGTTTAACAAAATCGGAACAGAACTATGTGCCACTAGAGCTTGAGTGCCTTGCCATAGTGTTTGGCACTGAACGCTTTGACCAGTATATCTTTGGTCACCATGCTGTCACTATCCAAACTGACCACAAACCCCTTGTATCTATTTTCAGGAAATCCATTCATAAGGCATCTCGGAGGTTGCAGGCTATGCTTCTTCACTTACAAAGATACCCCAACATTAAGGTAACTTGGCAAAAGGGTGCTGAACAGATCACGGCTGACTTACTCTCAAGAGACTCATACTTTGACTCCCCCAACTATCAACAACTACCAGAACACATTTTTCACATTGACTCTCAAAATAATGATGCTCCTGTTTGTGACGACTTAATTGACAACATTAGGACTGCTACTGCACAGGACAATGAACTTATGACACTGACAAACCTTATTAAACATGACTGGAACATTGCCAACTGCACAACTCACGACAAGTACAAACACTTTCAGGACGAACTATCTATTGACAATGGCATTGTTTACAAAGGACTACGAGCCATTATTCCAAAGACACTCCAGAGAAAGTTTCTCCAACTACTTCACACCGGCCATAATGGGATTAACTCCACACTAAGACGTGCCCGCCACACAGTGTTTTGGCTTGGCATCACCAATGACATCAAAAACAATATTGCTAACTGTCGACAATGTCAACTGGATGCTCCCCGGCAACAGAAGGAAACACTTTTACTCCACACAGTTCCCCAACAACCCTGGACCAAAGTAGGAATTGACTTGTTTGAATACAATCACACTCACTACATTACTATTGTTGACTATACGACTGACTACCTTGAATATGACCGACTGGACAACCAAACAGCAGAGGCTGTTATCAACTCCATAAAGCGCTGTTTTGGACGCCTGGGAATACCCAGACAGGTTCACACTGACAACGGACCACAGTTTACCTCGCACCAGTTTTCCACTTTCAGCCAATCATGGAATTTCACACACACCACCAGCTCTCCATATCATCCTCAGTCCAATGGGAAGGCAGAGTCTGCTGTGAAGATAGCCAAACGTATACTCCGCAGATGTGAAGAGCCCGAACTTGCGTTACTGGAACATCTCAACACCACCAAAGAAGGCCTGACGGCCAGCCCAATTCAGCAACTTATCGGAAGACCCACCAGGTCAGTACTCCCACAAGTTCGGCCAGAAACAGAGAACAACCAAGGTTGGTGGGAAAAGCAGGGCCGCAATGAAAAACTGCAGCAGAGATGCAATGACGGTGCAAGAGATTTGGCAGTGCTGAAAGAAGGGCAACCAGTTTTGGTTCGAGACTGGAGTCAGCACCGGAGAAAATGGCAGGAGGCGCAAATTAACAAACAATTGAGTAGCAGAGCCTATGCCATACAACTTAACAACAACCTCTTTCGGAGAAACCGGCGAGACATCAGACCACTCGTCACGGAGCCAGCGAGTCCTGAGACACCAAAGGATCCTAAACAAAACGCTAGTAGTACCCAGGTTGACACCACCGAGAGCGCCAATCATAGCGACAATCTAAGACGTTCAACCAGAGAACGGAAGCCACCTAGTTGGATGGCAGACTATGTGCCCTCTTAAAACAATCATATCTAAATAGCTTTTTTCTATTCTGTGGGAGATGTTCGGTGTTCATGTAAACATTTATTTCTAATTTGTTATTTTATTATTTTACTATTTTTTGTCATAATCTTAATAATTAATTGTATCACTTATTGTAATAGTTTTAGTATTTTCGTGTATATATATTGTGGTAATAAATCACGGCTTCGGCCTCTTACGTTTATCAACTAACTCGAGCACGTTCTGTCTTTTCACGATAGCTGAAATAATATCACAAATCAACATAAAACACTATTTGTATTGATATTCATATTGGTGATAGTGATACTGGCAAAACTCGATTCACTTTGACTTCAAGTTTAGAAATAATAATAGCATACTACTACTAGTAGACAGTAAATACAGTAGTTGTACTAGTAGTAATACTGCTGTTCTACCAGTATTTGTCTACTATTTTATCCTTCTGTCATTCTACTCACTGTTGAGTGAGACTTTCACTTTGACTGCAGCAACCTTAGACTTGAAGTTTAACTAAAACTAAAAGTTTAGCTATTTTATTCTTTTTTATCACTGCTAAAAATAGCATCCTCGAGTCAATACTTTTTGGGAAGCTTATGCTATGCTAGCTCTTCATTTCTTAAAAAATTATATCACAGTGGTGTCGCATAGTTTGTGTCGTATCATGAGCTCATTCAATGTTCTTCTAATTGTTTTGAAGATTTGAAATGAAATCCAACATTCATTGAAATGGGAAGCATTGATAAGTTAATCAAAGCTCTAGAAAATTTAAAAGTATTTCAACCCGATGGCATTGAAGAAGCAGCAACTAATACCTCCAAGTAAGTTTTCAAGTTACTCCATAGCAAATTTTCACACAAATGACTGCCGTTTGTTTAAGTTCATATTGATTAAATTGTATTTATATGTGTTCCTACATTTCATACTAACATTAATTATATACCTTGTTTTGTAACCATTCAAACCAAAACTGCCAATTATATTTAAAGTAAGAGAAGTATATGTATATCAGTATGAAATCCAAATCTATAATTACTCTGCATGCCTGAGTATCTTTTGCATGAATTAACTCTCAAATTTGTTTTGATAAGACGTTTCTGTTAGTATAATACAAAACTGACAGATTATTTGACAGATCATTTGACAAATTAACATGTTTATTTATCCAGAAAGAAGAATGAACCCGAGAACACAAAAGAAAAGATTACCAACTGCAACATTTTGGCTGATTGCATGTGCTCACCAGCTGTTAGGTGAATATGTTTTCTATTTTATATGCTACTTGTTGAAATACTAGGAGATTTTGTGCTTTTCTAAAAGTTTTAAGCTCTTCTTAGCAAACCTGTTGTGTTTAAAAACTGAATGATTTACTTCCTTTTTCGAATCACCGCAAATTTTGTTATTAGAGCATTTTATTATAAAATTATTGATGAAGTGTCTTTTAAATTCAGTCGAAAATATTTGTCTTTCGAGCAACAATTGAACTTAAATAAAATAGTTACTTTTTGTGAATTATGGAAAATGCTCCCGTCAGCATTTCTAATTTATTGCCTAAGTTTTCTGTTTACATTTAGGTCTGCTGCAGAGTTCCCCAAACTCCTAGGAGTTGTGATTGAGACTCTACTCAGCTATGCCAATGACAAGGACTCTGATGTTCGGATGGTCTCAGATGAAAGTCTCAACCGTATTACTAGAGTAAGATGCCCTCCTAGCTCATTGCACTCGGTGTTTATTTATTCATTACACACAATTTTGAATTGTATACTTTGGAAACTTGACGTTTTGCAGTGTGAATATTTTAACTGTTTTCAGCATCTCGTACAATGTGTTATGACTTGTTGAAAAATTTAATGATTAATTAAAACACAATGGCATTGTTAGTATATTTCATCTGCATTATTAAGATATGATGTCACGTATGCTCTTCTTTCTTTCTGAACAAAATGCTCCTTATCTTCACATCTGGTTACTACTCTAACAAAGTACTTTACTGGTAAACTTATGATTAACTGTAGTTTGGAAAAAATTGGACATCAAGTGACTTCCTTTACGTTTAGACTTCATATGTAGCAATAATGATGTTTTTTAGTATTTTAAGAGACCATATGTATGAAGAATATGTAAGCTGTACATTATCAAGGAAATATTGTGCAGTTCATCTTAACATGGAGTATTTTGAAAACACCCATGGGTTTCTAAAGAAATTGATGCAGTTTCTTTTTATTTGTGTTTGAACGTGTATATATGAGTGGTATATACACACACATAAGGTTACGTACATAAATATATATAAGAGTTATAAGAGTTACGTTTCTTTAACCATGACTGTAAGTTCAGTAACTTTATATAATTGATTTGCCAAGTTTGTTTCAATAATTAATAAATATTTTGTGTTACTCAGGCCCTGTTGGACACCAACCTGGGCCGACTGCAGATAGAGTTTTTCAAAGAACTGAAAAAGAATGGACCGTCTCGCTGTGTCAGAAGTGCTCTGTGGCGGTTTGCTGAGTTGGCACCCATGATTCGTCTGCATAAGCGACGTGCCTTCGTAGTCAACCTCTTGTCTTGTGTAACCAAGATGGCGGAGAGACACGAAGAAGCACTGCAAGAGAGTCTCATGTCTGCCATGCCGAACATAGCCAGTTCTCTCATGGTGTCAGCTACTGATGCTGAGGTCAAGGTTAGTTAGTTCAGCTTGTAGCTAAGGCTAAGCTAATTTACAATGTATCTTCTTACAATTTGGAAATTTCTTACAGTAATTTTGTTGCATTGGCTATGGGATTTTATCAGTTTTTTAAACTTGTCAATGTTTGTTTTTATTTGTTGAAGTGAAATTATGTAGAAACTTCTATCATAGACTAATAACACGGAAAAAAGTTTCTCACAAATTCTGGTTACTGAGATTATGCACATGAAATCAGAATTGTGTTTCATATAATGTAGAACTACTTTTAGATATATAAACCATAAAATTATACAATGGAGAAATTAACGTTTTGTTAGTGTTGGACTTACTTAGCTCTTGTAAACTACACCCTTATTCACTACATCAAAACAGACCCTGAAAATTAGAAATTAAATAGATCTGAAATTCATTGAGTATATCACTTCCCCATATAAACTCTTTACATTTTACACTTTAGTAATATACTGCTGTTATGTTTTTAGCTCTACATTGCTCCCTTTCTAAACAATTTGTGCAGTACATCTGCTGCTGTTAGAAGGGTTGCCTCCACCTGTGCTACTGTCATCACTTTGCACTCACGGAAACCCCTTCAGCTGTTCAACTGGCTACTTGTACAAGTACTGGGTAAGATGTTTCATTGGTCCTTTAGGGTACATGAGAATTTCGAGTGTTTTTCTGAAAGATGAAAACAAGATTTCTTGCACTTTATAATTGTGTCATTAGTAACCAAGTATCGTAATTTTGCTGTAAAATAAATTCTATTTTTTACACTTCTGCTGGTTTTCCTAGAGCTTTATTTGGTGCTACTTTACTCTCTGTAATTATATGAATAACTTTCAATCTAAATTATAATAATACATTGCATGTATGCTTAAAAATTATTTCATTTTTCAATTTAATGTTGCTATGAAAGTTCTGCATATGTACATGGAAATTGTAGACATGGTCTTACCCATAATGCATAGCTCTTGCTCGGAAAACATGCCCATTATATTAGGGTGTTTGCATTGCATCCGTCACGTTGTGCCGCTACTGGATGATGAGAAAGTGAGGGTGCCTCGTACAAACTCAACCGCCCACCAGGGGGTACCCGTGGAGCCATCCATAAAGTTAGACACCACTATTATGGTTTGTTCTCTTAACTTCCTTCATGGACTTATATTCATGTCACTTTGATTGCTTTGGATTTTACATGTTATCACCCAGCATTAATATAATTGTGATTGTATGCAATGTTTATTTTCTGATGAGAAATTGCTTTGGCTTTTTTATACTGTACTTTTGATTATGCTGTCTGTTTTGTATACTAGGCACATTGATGTTAGAGAAACTGAAAAATATTTTTGACTGTTTCCTACAAATTTTATTCTTAGATTTAATTAATAGAAAATCAATTTATCTAAGTGGGATCAAAAATTATTTGAAAATAATTACTCTTCTATCTTCACCTATCCGCTCTGTCCTGTTTGGATAGCGGATCAATTGAAAATAATGGACTTGGATAAATTATAAAATAATGTTTTGTTGTGAACTAGAATGTAGTACGAGTGACATGTTTGAAATTTGTCCCGAATTTTCCACCCATTCAGAAATTATATAATGTGTGTATAATACAACATACAGAGGTTGTTATACCTTTGTGTAATAGTCTATCCTATGCTATCTTCTAGCTACTTTTACAGTTGTTTGAGCTGATGATTCACTGCCTCCAGCAGCCACATCCCTCTGTCATAACGGCAGCACTCGAGTGTTATCAGCAGCTACTGAAGACTCCGACTCTCCCCGGGCTGGTTGATCTGCTGATTACACCTGGCTCTATCACCACCTCCATACTAGCCGTCAGCTACGAGGCTACTCTTTCAGCTAAAGATAGTACGTGTCTACTTTTATGTGCAATGTGTCTACTCTTACATAAAACCCCCCTGGCCAGTTTTTCACGTGAAACAGCATAGTGCTATTAGCTTAACTGGCCTGTTGAATAATAATTTGCATTGTGCCATTAATGTTTAGTTAGTTCACAGTTTAAACTTTCAAGCCAATATACAATATGCAATATTATGTTTTTGTAAGATCAAAGCTTAGACTTTCAAACCAGCTAGATGTGTTGCAGCAGCTAAGAATAACATGCAATGAAAGTCAGCAATATTTATTATAATTTTTATAATACCAGGACTTCAGAGTCAGCTGTCATTGGCAAGTGATCAGAAATCACACATAGTTTCAAGACATGTTTGCACAACAAAATTGTTTAAGTATACAACCCTCTAACAGTCTGTAGATGATAGCTAAAATATATATAGGAATATTTCAATACTGCATAAATAAAGTGTGTCGGGGATTTATTAAGCAAATGGCTAATTATTTTTCACTAAAAATTGTTTCCGCATTTAATTTACTTTTTATTGGATCATCTAAACAACTGAAAACATTATCCAATGCCATGCATCTCATATACATGATATTAATTTTCAACTAGACCTTCTTTATTTTACAATTGCAGAGAATGTGGTCCAGTCTAATTCGGAGATGAGTATAGAAGATACAGACTCTAATGGAGGTTTAGAGGGACTGCAGGGTAACTTAGCCCTAGCACCTGACGTTGATCAGACTGATGCCGTTCCTTCCACTGCAGCAGGTATGCTACTCAGGCTAAACCTCTGGGTATACAATACGGAAATACTGTTGTTATTCCCAATTTACTGTACAGATGCTGAGTTCTCTAAAGAGGTTGCATCTATTTGCTATGTTTGTTCACAGATGATGGACAGAAAGAGGTGTTAGAGGAGGGAGAAGCTCTTACAGGAGAGAATAACTCTGCAGAAGAGAGTAAAAAAGATGTCAGGTCAGTAAAATAATATAAATATGGGTTGAAAAACCTTAAATCTGTCAGTACTAAAAGGAAACACAGCTACTCGCTTTAGCTGAACGAGATTTTGTTTCTTTGAATGCATCTTATTTTACGTTTTTATTTCTTTTTCCTGGAGCTTATTGTAAAAATCAGCTATATTTTTATGGTAAGAGCACTGACTTATTAGGTCATGATTACATGTCACGAAAAATGGCTATTAGTGATGCTAGAAAGAGCAACTAGTCATAATAAACCCTATGCTACAATCAGAAGCCCACAAACAGAATGGTTTAATAGACATAATCTTTGGCTCGTTTAAAAACTTTTTCATCAAGGCTTTCCATGGGAAGGGAGGCTTAAAACTATTGTGTTTTTTTATACAAGTTATTTCATTGTATAGTTTGTGAGTTACAACCAATAATGAACATTACATTGAGTATTACAGTGGGTAATAGCATAAAAGAAACTTACAATGTTGTCATTCAACAATGTCTTCACACAAAAAAGATGCACATATTTCACTACACAGCTGTTTCAAAGGATTCGCCATATCTTATAACTTATAAATTTGTTTCTCTAATTTGGCTTCAAACGGTAATTTCTAACCTATTAATTATGTTTAGATATTCACTTGTGTGTTGATTTTTTATTTTAATGTCAGCAGATTTTGCTGCAGTTGGACTGTTAATATTTTATTTACACAACATTTAGAGAGGAAAGTACGCCATCTCCCGACAGCGGGAAATCAATCAGCGATGTGATTGGTTCTCTCACCGATGCCGCTCAGCCACCCATCCTGTACTCGGTTCGTCTTATCTGCCACACATTCCTCCTCACTGGCAACACGGAAGAGAGGCTGTATGCTGACAGAGATGTTAGAGTCAGCATCAAGTCTTTGGCTCTCTCCTGTCTCCTCTACATTCTCAAATTCTACCCACAGGCCATTGAGCATCAGCTGTACACGTCTGTACATTGTGGTGAGCTTTTGAGTACAACAGTAGTGGTTGTCTATTTATATAGAAATATTAAAATCAACTGCTACTGTCTGAAGCTGGTTTTTGTGGTGTTGAGATTTCCCAGGTAGCACGCTAGCTTGTGAGTTGAACTGTGGTTTGATGCCTAGTTGGGACAGTTATTTATAGGTTAATTCAATATTTTAGCTAAGGGATGAAAATTATAGGTTTAAGAAAATTTAATATTGTGCTTCCTCCATATCTCACGGTTCCCGTTCTCACGGAATTCCATAGATCACGAGAAGGGCCTGGGACCCTGTTTTATGGCCTATGTATGTGTGTATAAGAATATAATGGCTGGATTTAACGGATTCATTAGTTAAATCTGGTATTCTACTCTCTATGTCACAAATTAAGGTTTTGGGACCGGCAGCTTAGTGAGATACGGAGGGAGAACAGTATATATCAACTACGGTCGTGTGTGTTCAGCTATCTTTTGAGTTTATCTGATGAGATCTAAGGGAGTTTTTGCAGGCTATATTTTATCTGCAGAGAATCAACCACTCTCGGATGTGCTACTCTACCATCACCACTCTGACCCCCAAATACAAGGCATGGTAGCCCAGGTTCTTGGTGTTCTTATACATGCCAGGGTGCACTGTGCCCAGCTAATCAACACTACCTCATCTCAAGGTACTAAAGCTAAATTTTCTTTTCCTACATTTTTCAACTATAATGAGCAAAACTTCTCTTGACTATATTTGGATTTATAACTAGGTCATTTTACTTAATTTAGTACACACTGGATATCTTCAGCTTTTGGCTATTTTTCACAATTTAGCTGGTAATGAACATGGTATTTTGGCCAAAACTAGTAAAACAGCAATAAATACACCTAAATAATCAAAGTTCTTTCTAATTTTGCTTTATTTCCCATTTTTTCCTAATTATTCAGCTAGTTTTGGTTACAGACCCTTACGGTTTTTTCGTAACGGTCACACATATAGAATATTAAGTGCATATGACAATGACCTGTGCTTTAATGTTGGGGAATCCCCTTCCAGCCTTTTCTGTTATGCGTAGTTAAAACCAGCACATAAAAATAGCATGTATAGTAAATTTCAATTGATTTTGAGCAAACTTTAATGTTAGGTCATAAGTTGCTGGTGTGTACTAAATGAAGTAAACTGACTCAACTAGCTTCTTTTCTACTTCATGTGTACATTGCTGTTTTATATAGCCGATTTGCTTATTTTTATGCTTGCCATTTTTACCACCTTCAGTTAAAGAATGTTCTTTGTTGCTACTACCACCGAACCAGCAGTAGAGTATTACTCAGTTACTTTGTTCAAGTACTCCAAGTCTGCATATTGTTGTACTGTACAGTGCTAGAGTCGTACTTCAGCATGCTGATGGATCTTCTTAATACTGAGAGTGCCATGACCACCAGGCTGGCCGTGTCAGCCATAAAAACCTGCATCAACACTCTGCTCAACAGCCAGTATCACCAGAAGGGCTTGACCTTATTGGAGAAAGCACTCCAACACGTGAATAACAGCTATTGGCTTGTAAAGGTAATCATACTGAGTACCTCTGCATGCGCTGCTCAATTTTGTGAATCTATACGATTTGTAGTATAGAAATATTAATGGTAAAGTAAACATGTGAAGGAAGGTTTTTTGCTAAAAAGCATCATTCGGAATTTGGTATATATTTGTTGATACTTAGAGGCTTTCAAATGAGGTTAATGCTTCATCTAGTAATTTTGTCTATGAATATGTAATACGTGTTGTATGCACGGCGCAACTGTCACACTTCAAATTCTGCCAATTGAAACTGTGTTTTATCAAACTCTCCTGAATATGTCGATATTTGTGTCTTACCATCACAGCTTATACTGTGCTGCATTGCAATGAATTGAAACATGTTGGGACAGATGCTGTGCTACACACATTAAACTAGAGCTGTGTTTGTTTCAGTCTGAGCTGCTGGAGCTGGTGTCGGAGTTAGATATGCTTCCGTTGGTTTATCTTTCTGGCCTGTCTATACAGACTAAAATACTGGACGAGGTGGTGCTAAGGCTGTTGGGAGACTCGGACCATAGGGTTCGCCAGGCAGCCAGCACAGCATTAGTAGCGTCAGTTGTTTTCATTATTCAATAAGAGTGATTCGTGAATGTTTTGTGTCACTTAATATTCATATTCCTTGAAACTATCATTTAGGGGTCGATTTATGTGTGAATGCTTGCTTGCATTTTTGCAGCCTATCAAGTAACAGTTTCCAGTGTACCAGAAGGGATTATAATCAAATTTTTGTTGCTTTTTCTATAGTAAATTATAATACTATATACATTGTGTGCAAGCAAATAACGTTTTGTATTTCAGGGTAACTCCATAACATGTGAAAATTTTCTAATGTTAGCTTACTAGAGAAATATATGTATTAGTTTCAATGCGTTACAATAGATTGACGTCACAGTAATTTTAAGCGTACTTATTCTGCAGATTGATTCCTGAGTTGTTCCATGGATCTGACCACCCTCACCAAAGTGTGTTACTAGCTAGAGCCACCAGTCATCTCAACATTCTCATGTACCCATTCTCTGCGCAGTTTCCCATTGAGTGCCCTCCCCTGGTACACGCTCTACCCAGCCCGTATTATTTGGCATCCGATCTGTCAGATCCTAAGGCCAAATCTCACGCTATACAATCTTCACTGAGTAAAGTTGTGTACAGACTACTAGACATGTTTGCTGCCACTTCCTTACAGAATACAAAGGTTTGCTGCTGCAGCTTTTTGTTATCATATTTATTTGTTGGTGCAATGATATCTAAATATAAACTTAATGTTATCTTTACAAACTGATGGTTTTGATTGTAATTATTTGAAGAGGTGAATGACCAATTACTAAGAGTTATCTTAATAATCTGGTTATTGGATTCTATGAATTATTTCCCAACTATATATGACAAACAATTTTTTCTAAACAATGAATAAATTTTATATACTAGTCTGATTAATTAATATTTAAATTATGTAGTTTGTTTGCAAATATCTGTTGAAACTTTCTATACACTGTTGCCATATGCAGATAAATCGAATACCAATTGATATTTTATTTTTAGTAGAACAAATGTGCATTCATTATCTTACTGTATATTTAGTTTTTCTGATTATATACTGTGTTTGAATAGCTGGGGATATGCCACGCGCTGTATAAACTGTCAGAAAGCTATCCCGTTACTAAATACCCGCACGCCTGGTCCTGTGCCCCTGGTATTAGCTGCGGCAAGAAGTCCAGAGTACCGGCTTCTAACCTGAAATCTAATTCGTCGACAACCAGGTGAGCAAATGATGGCTGTTGTAGTCTCAACATGCGTATATTGTTTGGTGATGCAGTGCGTAGGATCTTACTTACAATAAACTATAAGCTATACTCTCCAGACCATAATCTTGCTTGTTTTAGACTTAAAACCCTCTACAGACATAAAATATGCACGTCTGTTTGAAGCCTACTTTGGGAGATTTACTACTGTTTAGACGTCGAAAAAAATATGTTGCCGATGACTGCATTCCTTTTACATACAATTTAACTAAAGGTTTTATTTCCACCAATATGTCCATTATCAGACAGACCTACTGAGTTTTGTCATCTCACTTTTAAATTATTCGCCTTCTTTCCCGTTACTAGATATACAGCAAAAATTTCATTAGAATAACAATAAGGTAATTGACTTGCATTCTGGTTTATTATTTGAATGTACTATTAATTTAGTCAAAAACATATGCACCAAAAATATAGAATTAAATATAATATTAGAAAAGCAACATTATTGCTGATTGGAAATTGTGTTACCATCCCATCATTGATTTTAGGCCTTGTTGTTGTGCATAGATTTTATGCATTAACAAATTTGTTATAGAAGAAAATTTGCAGTACTTGCTAAATATTCCCTTACGGGAAGAAAATAACTTAGGTGACTGTTGAGGGAGCATTAGGTATTTGAAAAAGGCTCGTCTGTATACTGATAGATTCTTAAAAGATATATAGAAAATTGAAAATTTTATTAAGAATTTAAGATTTTATATTATAAGGAAATGTTACCAAATTATTGAAGCTTTCTCACTGAACCCTTTAAACTTGCCTTTATACCTTCACGATTTTCAGTCAGAAATGCAATTTGGCCGAGTTGAAATTTCTCTGGAATACATTGCATTGTAAAAGCCACTCGTAAAATTTTTTGTATTGTGATAACTTAATCGGCCAATTTCAGAATAATACTCAAAAAAAGTAATTACTCTCTGTAAACATCGTTATTTAGTTGTGAGTTTGGCGATTAGATGATGGACTTATATGTTAATAATTCAATCGCCTACGCCTTCTCAATTATCGCTTTTATGCTGTCAACTTGACTAATTCACGACGTCAGATTTCACTTTTTGAAAGTAAGCTTCCGCGTTAATTTGATTTCAATGATTTTCAGTTTGACTATAAAGGGGTACCGGACAAGTGTTATTAACTAAAACTTGGAACGTTTTTTCAGCAAAGGTACAAACGCAACTTTAGGGACGAGGTCAATTCCAGTATCTAGGTCACAGAGTATGGCGAGTTAATACAAACATTTTGTAGAACAAATTCCATTGTTTTAAGCGGTGCTATTCTGATGAAAGTAAATTTCAAGGGAAGGTTTTATGAATTATAAAACTAGTATAAGACATTGCTTGGTAAAACTCCTTTTTTCCCCCTGATTTTGTTTGAAGTCAAAAGTTTAACTATAATAATAATATATCCTTAAACATTGTAGTTCTATGAAGTCTCTGATGTTAGACGAGCTAAGAGTTGGAACGGGTGGTGGACCTCTCACTCTCGTTATGTCTTTGCTAACTCACTCTCCTCTCAGTCTAGATCTTGGGGTTCATCAAGATCTTCTCTCATTGGCTGGGAACCTACTTTCAGGGGCGTGTCTTTCGGCTCTTAAACAAGGGCAGTCAACTCCCAGTAAGATATTATTTTCTATTTCAATCTGAAATGTACAGCTTATCTGCTCAGCAATTATGTATTCACTATATTTTGTAGTTGTACTCTAATATACAAAAGTATAAACTTGTTACATAACTTAAACTATTAAAGTTCATAATTAGTGTCATGTCTTATTGGGATGAAGCGGATTTTCCTTTTATTCACATATTAGCATGTGTTCTACAAAACTTTTTACTTTAAATTTGTTTTACTGTTGGGAGTAGTTGTTAACTGGACACACAAGCTAATATACATGCACAGTATCCTCTAATCAAAGTATAGCACTCTTTCAAACTTATTTTTATGAATTTCAAGTTTAGTTATTCGCATATTTTAATGGAAAACTAACAAGAAATTCTGAACTGTAGGGTTTCGCCTTAAAAACATCATCTCAAGCACTTAAGAGAAGATTGCGTGAAGTTTATGATATAAATAAGATATACAATTTAAATATCAAGTATATTATAAATATGGAACATTGACAATCCTGTACAGAGATCTGTATATCTTGTTTCTGGCTGTTAGGTGGTACGGAGAGAAGCTGGTGTGGGATATATGACAGACTTGCTAGTCCATTAGCTGATAAGTTGCTAGTACACCTTATCAAGTTAGTATCGGACCTTTCTATTGGTTTCATACCTACGTAGATATAGAGTTACGCTATTGGCTATCTTGTGAAGGGCCATATTATTGGCTAACTTATAAAAGGTCACGCTATTGGCTAACTTATAAAGAGACACGCTATTGACTAACTTGTAGAGAGCCACGCCGTTGGCTAACTTGTAGAGAGCCACGCCGTTGGCTAACTTGTACAGAGTCACGCTGTTGGCTAATATTTGGGCTCATTTGTTGGTTTAGTTTATTTTTAAGCTTAGCTGTTAAAATTAACATTGCTTTAATATTGCTGGAAGCTCTGCTCAGGCGTGCAGATCTCTGAGTTGTGGTTTACCCTTTTAGACTGCTGAACATATTTAGTCACGTCCTGGAAGACACAAGTCTAGTGAGCAGCGCTAATCCTAAGGCTGTGCTTGATGCTGCTCGGGAGGCCATCACGAGCCCCATAAAGAAGAGAGTTGGCAACAGACAGGATCCTCAGGCCAGTGATGTGCCCACGGAGCCCAAAAATGCTAAAGGTTTGAAGCTCTATAAGTTTACAGTTGTATGGGTGTAATGATAGACACTATCAGTAATAGCATTAGGTTGTACTTGCTACTTTGAAAACTCCCAGGCTATGTTGACAGCAGGGTGGGGGTGTAGTTTCGCAGTGCCATCACAGTTCTCACCACGATTATAAGTCACTTAGCTTAAGTTTTATTTGCGGCGCTATTTCCTACTTTCAGTTTTACTCAAGGTCTTCAATATTGATTCAAATTTGCTCCTCATCTCTAATAATCGTCTTTTCAAAAAGAATAATTGGTAAATTCTAACTCCATTGAACTCTTGATAAAAACGTGACAGGCTTTTAAGTTTTATTTTTATGCTCTTTGTAGTTTGTGTTTACCATGAATTGTTTTACTTTCAGTTTGCGTTGTTGCTGTTTGGTGGGTGTTTTACTAGGCTCTTTGGTGTTTATACTCTCCTGCAGTTGCAGGCAACTTCTTACAATGTTCTAATTCTACTTTTGTGATACAAGAAAGTTTATTCAAATATTGTGTTATACGAAAATTAAAACTAACTGCACGTTTAGAGTTCTCCAGTTTTTAGCTATTTTTTACAATTTAGCTGCTAATGAACATGTGTTTTTGCCCAAAACTAGTAAAATATCAATAAAAACATCTAAATAATCAAGGTTCTTTTTAATTTTGCTTAAGTTCCCATGTTTTTTCTTACTTTTTCAGTTACTTTTGATGGCAGATCGTTACGAAAAAACCGGAACGGTCCGCAATCAAAATTAGCTAAATAAATAGGAAAAAACATGGGAAATTAAGCAAAATTAAAAAGAACCTTGATTATTTAGATGTTATTATTGATATTTTACTAGTTTTGGGCAAAAACACATGTCCATTAGCAGCTAAATTGTAACAAATAGCTAAAAACTGGAGATTTCCAGTGTGTACTAAATTAAGTAAAATGACCCTCATTCAATTTGTTTCAATTTAAAACCTGTTTTATTATCAACTTTAGAAGCAACTGTGTAGCATTTCTTCAGTCCTAAATTATTTTGTATATTTATTTTAAAAATTCTATTTTAAGAGTCCATTGAACTATTTTAATAATGAATCATAATTCATTGATGATGATATTGTTAGTACATTATTTTGTTGAATATTTGCTGCATTACAGATTACTGAAATACACTTGTAGCAAGTCTAGCAAACTATAGTTAGTTAATTTGATTAGCATATACAACTTCCATCAAACTTTCCTTCAATGCTCAATAAATATAGTAACTTATGATGCTTATATACTAAGCGTGCATATTAATTATATGGATTTTAATAGTTTTATATCATCTTTTTATGCTATGTTAGAAACTAACACAATTTTTGGACCTTCAGGTTTTTTTCATTTAATGAAACGTGTGTTCATTTTATTAGAACAATAATAAAATCCTCTAATATAGAAGTTATATTCTCACAAATTTAAAAACAACAAATATGATCTTTAGCATAATGTTTTCATTTCTCAACTCACTTCTACTTAAAAGTTGATTTAATGAATCTTTAGCTCATTCTTTTATGCTCACCCTGAGTGTTGGGGCTAAATTGCTTGAATTTGTTTGGTAAAGCAATTTGACTGCAGGCCCAATCTCACTTCATTATTGCCAAGGTTATAGCTGTAAGCATTAGTATTGCATTCTTCTTACATCCATTTATTGATCCACTCTTAGATCTTTGGATTTCTGCCTTCGCAGTTTCCTTTTCTGTGGTTGCACCTGTAGTGATAATTTTGTTATTAGTTTGAGCTGTGGCTACAGTTGAATCTTTCTTTGTTGTAATTTTAACTTCAGTTTGTGCATGTGTTGTTATTTGAGTTGTTGGTGTGGTAACTTTCATGGTTGTGGTGCTTTCAGTGGTAGTAGTGGTAGATTTCGGTGAACAGGTGTAAAGCAAGTAAATCGGATCTGACGCTTCGGACACGCTGGACACGGTCACACTGTCTTCGGCCACTGTGATGTTGCGACGTGTTTCTGCTGTACTTGTATAATTACAGCCAAATTCTCTAGATTGTAAGGCTTTTCTCCAAGTGGTTTCACAGTCTCCAACACATGCTCCAACTTCTATAGATGCAGTCAACACTCTAACTAGTGGATTTTCAGTAGAATTTAAACAATCTACTGTTACTCTATCACTATTCACAGCCATAATGTCTATAGATATATCTTCATTTTCATTACATGCTCCAAGTATTTGATTTAATACTGACATGTTGGATACATCTGGATAAATCCTCACATAATCAGAGGTCAAGTTGTATGTGGTCAAGTAAGTGAAGGGCAAAACATCTGGAACAGCCACATTGGTTGTGTTGCAGTCAACATAACCTGTAATTCTTGGTGTTAAATTTATAAATGCGCATTCACGTCTGTTGCATCCACTCAATATATCAGTATTTGATATTAGAATGTGGTGCTCACTGAGTACTTCTGTCAAATTAGTATCACCACACCTGACGTAATCAACTCCATCTTCTCCTATAGTTATATTCTTCAACTCTGCATATGGTTCTCTATTTATTAAGATAAAATCCACTAAGCCATTAAATCCATAAAATCTTTCTTTGACCTCAAGGCTGTAGGCTGTACAGAATATGAAAACCAAAGTCCAGGCAGCTGCAGCGAAATGATCCATGTTGCTTTCTATTGCCATCCAATGCTTCAACCTCAGTTTATTTGAAATTGCAATATTTTAAATTCTAGTTGCAAGTTATGTTAGACACAACGTATTGCATGCTGTCTGAGATGTAAGCCACAATTTTACGTTAAAATGGCACATGTAAAAATGGCAATGTAAAAATAGCACTGTAAAGTGACAGGTAATAATGGCACAGGTATTAGAGGTACAAGTGGAAAAGTAAATAAAATGGCACACTGATGTTGAATTTTTCCAAACCCCAAACCCTTAAACCCCAAATTCAAACCCCCAAAATCAATTCCCCCAACTCCCACTCAAAACCCTAATACTGAAAATGTGCCATTATTACCTACTTTGCCACCTGTGCCATTATTACCTGTGCCATTTTTACCTTGCCATTTTAGCTGTGCCAATTTTACTGGACACTATTTTTATGTATAGCATAGGAAACTTAGCTGTAAAATCGTGACAATCAGCTAACATGGAGGTGTGTGCTAGCCTACTATTCTAGACTAAAAAAAAATAATCAAGAAAATTATAATTTTGTTCAAAGATATGTATTTACATGTTTGTAGAAAATTTATCAACATAATATAACCTCACAAATAATATGTTTTTTGAAAAACAACAACTATCATATTTAGCATAATGCTTTCTCTTCTCAGCTCACTTTTACTCAAATGTTTTTTTAATAAATCTTTAGCTCATTCTTCCAAGTTCACCCTGAGCGTTGGTGCTAATTGTTTTTCAATTTGTTTGGTGACTTAATTTGACTGCAGGCCCAATCTCACTTCACCATTGCCAAGGTTATAGCTGTAAGCATTAGTATTGCATTCTTCTTACATCCATTTATTGACCCACTCTTTGATTTTTTGATTTCTGCTTTCACAGTTTCCTCTTCTGTGGTTGCACCTGTAGTGATAATTATTTTATTAGTGCTTCTGGTTATTAGTCTAGTTTGAGGTTTGGCTATAGTTATGATTTCCACTTCAGTTTGTGCATGTGTTGTTATTTTTTGAGTTGTTGGTGTGGTAATTTTTTTGGTTGTGGTGCTTTCAGTGGTAGTAGTGGTAGCTTTCGGTGAACACTTGTAAAGCAAGTAAATCGGATCTGACTCGATGGACACGCTGGACACGGTCACACTGTCTTCAGCCACTGTGATGTTGCGGCGTGTTTCTGCTGTACTTGTATAATTACAGCCAAATTCTCTAGATTGTAAGGCTTTTCTCCAAGTGGTTTCACAGTCTCCAACACATGCTCCAACTTCTATAGATGCAGTCAACACTCTTACTAGTGGATTTTCAGTAGAATTTAAACAATCTACTGTTACTCTATCACTATTCACAGCCATAATGTCTATAGATATATCTTCGTTTTCATTACATGCTCCAAGTATTTGGTTTAATACTGACATGTTGGATACATCTGGATAAATCCTCACATAATCAGAGGTCACGTTGTATGTGGTCAAGTAAGTAAAGGGCAAAACATCTGGAACAGCCACATTGGTTGTGTTGCATTCAACATAACCTGAAATAATTCTTGGAAGCCCAATCATGGTTCCGCATTCAATCCTTTTGCATCCACGTAGTGTAAAGATATTTGGTAATAGCATGTGGTGCTCACTGAGTTCTACTGTTACATTAGTATCACCACACTGGACATAATCAAATCCATCTCCGCCTATCACTACATCATCCAACTTTGCATATGGTTCTCTATTTATTAAGATGGTATCCACGAAGCCATTTAATCCATAAAATCTTTCTTTGATCTCGAGGCTGTAGGCAGCACAGAATATGAAAACCAAAGTCCAGGCAGCTGCAGCGAAATGATCCATGTTGCTTTCTATTGCAGTTCAATATGCACAAACTCAGTTTATTTTAAATTGCAATATTTTAAATTCCAGTTACAAGTTATGTTAGACGCTATGTATTGCATAATGCCTTAGATGTAAGCCACACCTACACAGCCAAATATTTTACAAGTCATGTTTAGGAACAAAAAAGGGTAAAGCCACTGCAATGCAACCTTTGACCTCTACGTTCAAGTGCATAATTATGCTACTTGTCTTTATTTCATCATAATTCTTTAGTCTCTTTTACACTCAGCCTTCCTTTTTAACTTTTAATCAAGTATTTAATTGATACCTTTGTTGGTGTTCTTCATTTATTCAAAATCATTTGCAATAGCATAAATATAAATCTAAACAATTGATAAATATGCTTAATGGCATGACATTGTATTACGATGAAAATGAGACAATTCTTACTTAATGCGCCAATTGTGTACTTATTTTAACTATCAAACATACTTTTTGACATAAGAACTAGGCTTGCTGATAGCGACCACTGTATATATTTTAATTAATTAATTATTAACCCTGAGGCTAGTGCTGCTTCTGATAATCAAGTTCGTGGATCAAGCATAGATGAGATTGTCATGCCTATTTACTTGCGTGGAGTTGTGTGCACTTCTGGCTCCAGTTGCAAAGTTGCATCCATAGTAATTGTCAGTTATAGCTCTCTACAGTGTCCCTGCATAAGTTCCAATTCATGTCTTTATTTTATTGGCTGTTCATAATTCCTGGCGTATACCACTCAACTGTTGCTTAATTTTAATTCCACGATAGAAGTTTTATCCGAACTTCATCCTGGCTTCATAGTCACATTAATTGAGTCTCCAATTCAGTACTGGTATCTTAAATATTGTTGGGCCTTGAGTCAGGTAATTAGATTTTATCATGTATATGAACTAGATAATGATGATGGCTGATTTCAGCATCTGTTGTATTGCATTTCATTCTAGCAGCCTAGCCAGTCTGTCATACCACCATGTTACTGTGAAATATTTCATGATCAAGCATTCATTGAAATCTTGATTGAATTCGATTAAATGTATAATAGCTCTATTGATTTCATCTCGTAATATTTGCGACATTCAACATTTTAGGAGTCCAGCAGTATTTTCGTTAAGGTTCTAGCTACAGCTTTGACATATCTATCAACTTTTTTTTTGCTTAGATATAATAATTCTGTACAATTCTCCTAGCTGCTTATAGTCATGCAGAAAATGAAGATAGTAAAAAATCTAGTATTAGTAAGCTATTCATGCTGTATTCAGAGGCAATAACATTTGCTTTAACAATTATTATAGATGCGCCATCCTCAACGCCTTGCATAATGTTCTGTGGAATTTAATAGTGACATTCTATTATTATCCAAGCATTTCCTGCTGTAGAAGTATTGTTACCCAATTCTTTGTTACCGTAGAAGTATTGTTATCTAATTTTTGCTGCCGTAGAAGTATTGTTATCTAATTGTTTGCTGTTATAGAAGCTGAAAAGGTGGTAAAGAGTAAGAAAGAAGTGCTAGGTGCCTTTAATCACATACCTTTCTACATGAAGCTACACGAGTCTGTTAAAGGAGCTCATCTCAACTACAAGGTTTTCAATCATTTTTCTGTTGTATGCATATTATTAGGAGTTATCCTCTATCTCAAGATTGTAGCAAACTGCCAAGTTCACTACTTAAAGATCAAATCAAAGTTTGGGGTGATTTATTTTATTGTTTTAAATACTGCAAGGTTTTCCATCATTTCGCTGTTGCGTTGAAATATGTACCAGTAGCTTACAATATATATATGTATAATCTGTACTTGGCCATAGCTCTCATTTCCATAGCCTGTTCCATTAAATTGTTCAAAACATATTTTGTCAAAATGCGTAACTTTATTCTACACATGAAAAATATGTAGAAAATGTCACAATTTCAAAATTTATTGTAGTAATAGTTCTATTACTTATGTTTTCCAGCACCTAATTTCATAAAACTCATGGAAGTTTATAGTCGCTATTCCTGTGAGAAATCCTGATAGAAATCAGGCTAAGGACTTATTGATATGTGGCACAGAAGCAATTATGACAGTACAAACATTTTTACAAGTGACTTTTACAATTCAATGCAACTTGGAGAAATTTCAACTAGGCCAAGTTAAATTTCTGACTGAAAATTGTGAAGGTATAAACGCAACTCAACTCCTTGACCACAGCTGCTACCTTCACTTAAGTTGCGTTTATACCTTCACGATTTTCGGTCAAAATTTCAATTTGGCCGGGTTGAAATTTCTCCGAGTTGCATTGCATTGTAAAAGCCACTCGTTGAAATTTTTGTACTGTGATAACTTAATCGGCCAATTTTGGAATAGGAGTAATAACTCCTTGTAAACATCGTTGTTTAGTTATTACTTTGGCGATTAGACAACGTACTTATACGGTTATAATTATATAGCCTACGCTTTCTCAATTATCGCTTTTATGCTTTCCGCTTCACTAATTCACGACATTTACAAAGGGCATCAAATAGCTATTATGCGAGTCAAATTTCAATTTCAGAAAGTGAGCAACCGCATCAATATGATTTCAACGAGTTTAAGTTTGACTATAAAGGGGTACCCGGAAAAGCGTTATTAACCTAAACTCGGTACTTTTTTCAGCAGAGGTATAAACGCAACTTTGATGTCATACATGTGGATTAATTTACTGGAGGAACTAGTTTTTGCAGTCGTGAAAATGCAAAAGAGTTAAGAGTAGTCCTCTACGTCAAGATCATAAAAAACTACTTATACTACTTTATTGTGAAAGTTTGGGGTGATCATTTTTTTACTTTTCAAATCTTGACAAATACTTAGAACTGAAGAATATCTGTTAGTATTGGTGGACACTATCATCTCTTGTTGGTACACTGTTTCCCTGTAGGTGTCACTAAGTCTGAGTAAACTGGACAAGTTCAGTAGCATGCTTCATCACACTCTAGTCGTATTCTCTCAGCTGCTTGAAGTAGCCAGTCTGCAGGAAATAGGAAAGTGTGCCGAGGAAATACTGCACTATCTAAATCCCATAACACTTGCCTCACCTGTCGCAGCTATTCACCTTGTGCAACAAGTACGTTCTCTTTTCTCCGGCTGCAGTGTGCGCCTTTTATTTAAGGCGTTTAAATTTATCAGGGCAAAAGTCGGAAGGCTTGTTTCTATTATTTTTAAATTGCAGGCTCTAGAATTTTAAAATTTGAATTGAGTTTTTGCAAAAACTGCGTAAATCGCTTTCCTTTTCATACTAAATTTGGTCTATTATATCTAGCATTCATGACAAAGTTTGTGCATTTCTGTTTTACGTTTCAGTACAGATGTTTTTGCATTATTTTTCCAAGTAAAGTTACTGTGCTTCTTGTTTATGTCTAAAAGAGACATTCCACGAACCAGAAGGCAATTTGATACAGTCTGTATCTTATCTTGCTTCTTCATTCTTCAGCTTCTCAAGGCGCTATTCGGCACTAATCTCTCTAGTCAATACGAAGACCTTGTCGAAAAAAAGGTCATATCAAGGTCACAGGAAGTGACCTTAGCTAGTGTGAATCCTGCTACTTCGGCGATCAAACCTGGCCTGTTTACTTCCTGTTTGGCTACTCCCTACGCAGACTTTGCGCAGGCTTTAGCCCACAATCTTTACCGAGTAGAGACCGAGGACCACAGCAAGTAAGCTTCTCTGACTTTCTAACCATCTGCCTGTTGGCTATTTACAATGTGCGAGAGCACAAAAGGTACACTAAGGATATAGGAAACATCTGTTTTGAACGTACAAGTCTTGTTAGCAAGTATCATGGCTGTAATATATACTTTCTCTTAGTAACTTGTAAAGTTTTAATTTATTCTTTTAGTGTTATCTATGTGATAAAAAGATGTGAGGAAAGGAAGATGCCTGCTGTTCTGAGATCAGGGTCTACTGTGGATAAGGTAGTGCAGTTCCTCACCACCGTCAAATATTTTTCTTTATTGACACTAAATACTGATCAGTGGAACACAGTTTTTATCTTGAAGGTTATATACATGATGCATAGTTGCGATTTAAACTGCGGGCATCATTCTTTTATAAAATTGTTAAAATGCGCTGATTTTAATTCTTACGTGATGTGGTGAAGTTATCAGATATGATAATTGGTTAGTTAGTCACAGTTGGTGCTGAAATGAAAAGTAGTTTACATCATCAACTCAGTTATCTTGATGTATCACCTAATAATCTTGTTGCAGAACACTGTTGGGGCATACATTCGCCTGTTTGAGCCTCTGGTCATCAAAGCTCTCAAAATGTACACTATGAACTGTTCGGTTTACCTTCAGACTCAGGTTCTCAGTCTACTCGTACAGCTGATACAACTCAGAGTCAACTACTGCCTGCTAGACAATGACGAGGTGAGGATATGCTGTTAGTTGAGCTGCATATATGTCAACTGTAGGCTAACAAATTTACTCTTTGGTGTTTCCTGTTGAGTTCGTCCATTTATTTGCGTCTCATGTTGCTGTGTTTTGTGCATTATTTATTCAGTAATGTAGGCCAATTACTACTTATAAGTTGGATTTTAAGGCATGATAATTGCGACTTTGGTAAACTGATTTTTGTGTAAACATTTTTTTTTTGTATAAATGATTTACTTTAGTCTCTCACTCACTCACTACTCACTCATCACTAACTCTCTCGCTCATCCCTCGCTCACTCTCTGACTCACTCACTCACTCACTCACTCACTCACTCACTCACTCACTCACTCACTCACTCACTCACTCACTCACTCACTCACTCATATAGCTATATATTGAAATAAGCATGTTGTAGTGTTCTGGTAGTATTTAAAAGTTATTTTTACACAACTTTTTATGAAGCACTTCAGTGCATAATAGTATGTATGTTTATATGTTTTATTGCACTTTTAATTTTAGGTGTATTTAAAGTTTCTAGTGAAGCAGGTGGACATGATTAGTGAAGGACCACCAAGGTAATGCTGTATTTCTATAGCTTTTTTGCCTGAGCTTTCCTTCGCCATTATTGCTGTCAATGTACAGATAATACTATATACACTACAATGCCTTCTCTAATTGCACTGATATGCTGCTTTATAGATCAATGAATTTTTTATTTTCTCATCTCTTGACTTGTATTTATTTTATTGTCAACATAATTGCTAGATAATTGCTTTCATGGAGAGTTGTTTCCCCTTATGCCCTGTTGCAGTGTAAGAGTCAATAGTAAGTTTTGTTGGTAATGTATACGGACTGCCTACTTTATTCAACAGAGAGCAGGCTGGTCTGATACGCTCCATATTCCAGTTACTCCTTCTGCTGTCGTATGAAAAGCTGCACTCTAAGACTCTGATCACTGTGCCCACTATTATACAGCTGTGTGATGGAGTAATGGCCAGCGGGCAGAATCCCACTACACATGGTAACTCATGACTCTTACTAGTGTTACCGTCTATTTGATAACATTCTACTTCATTTTCGCATTATTTGTTTATTATTTTTAAAAAAAGTTACTTTAAATTGATAGTAGCCATTATTATGCAGAATATGCCATACTAATTGGCTGGACATCCTTTAATTTTATTGGATTTTAGTGGTTTGCAGTTTTACTTTGCATATCATATTTTTTGTTATGATGTTTAGTTCACATGGATTTTAGCATTTCCCAATTTTGGTGCAGCTATCACCTCTGCTAAGTGAATTATTCGAGTAGTGATGTGCTGCTTTTGAATCTCATGACCACCTGAGACAGGGCAGTTCTTGTTTCCTTGCAGCCATCCCAGCTCTAGAGATGCTGGTGAAGGACCTGTTTCTGTGTCGATCTCTCAACACGTCTGGAAATAGTGACACTGTCTTCCATGACATTGAGACTCAGAGAGAGGTCACGGCCTCCATGCTACTCCGTCTTATTCACCATACCAAGGTATGACGTTTTTGTCCGGTTTTTTCTCTCATCAGAAATGATCATTCTTTTCTCTTTATTTAAAGTGCCAGCTAAATTTATTGACTTGATAGATAATTCAATTTTTTTTCTCTCACTATGCCATATAAACTTTTTTTTAATAAACCTAATTTGTAAATTTGAATATATGCCTTTCTTCATAAAAATCTTGTAAAATCAATTTTAAAACACATTTAAAATAGTCAGTTTACTAAAATTTATTAAGCAGTTGCCGTACACAGTTGTTACTAAATTAATAATTCAATGCATTATTTAAGCAACCATTTTTCAAAATATTACCTAATTCTTTCAGTTTACTTTTTATAGTTATGCTAATTTTTTATTGCTTAGATCAGCATTTGTAAATAATTTCCAGGACAAAAGTTTTTGGCTGTCACTATATGATTTAGTTTGAGAAATAGTTTTGTAAATAATTAGTGTTTTATTGATAATTTCATTCATTCCCAAAAAACTGTTCATCTGCCAAATCACAATGCTTTGTTCTCAGTTTTTACTAAACTCATTCTAAATATGACTGTTGTTCCACATAAGAGTTACTTCTATTGTTAATTTAAAGAAGATATGCTTTGCCATAATCTCCTATAAGCTCTATTTTTCTAATTCCTTAAAATCTACAAAATTTCGAGTTTATTACCCATTTTCTAATTTCAAACACATTATATCGTATATTTTTAATGCAACAATCTTTTTTACAGGTTCTTGAGCTTCTCTCTCTTGTGCTTTACCAGCTGATGAAAGATAACGAGGAGAAGTGGAAAAAGTTGAGTCGTCAAATCATTGATCTCCTGTTTCCCTTAATTTCTAAGCAAAAGGTTAGAACTCGTTGCATTTCTCACACCTACTATGTTGTGCACTCACAACTTGGAGTTGTGTTCACGCCTGATTGATTGTTTTCTTACAGATTGAGTTGGAAAGTCGGGGCGCTATGTTCTCCCTCCAGAGTATTCTACTGGCTGTATCTCCCTCAGTCTATAGACCTGTAGACATGCTCCTCAAAACTCTGTTCACTCAGCCGGAACATCTGGTAAAAATACAAGTTACTTTATAGTGAATATTTATTAACTATAAATACAATACTTAGATTTGTTTTTGGTAATTTCCGAGCATGTTTTATGTCAATATGTTGGCATTCTATATAACATTTAGGAGTATTAGTGGAGAAATTGCGATAGCCTAAGTTTTTTGAATTTCTTTATAAATTTTGGTTTGGGGTGCGGGCTGAAATTTTTGAAAGAACATAACTTTTTTTCCTACATTCTTAATCTAGAACACAGGCTTTTCTCAATTTTTCTATTACTGCACCTACCTCCTATATAAGGAAGAAATAATATTGAACTCTATGTCTATGATCCAGGGAAGCAGGGCAATGCAGGAAAGATGGCTCTCTTCCGTTCTGGCCCTCTTCAGGGTGCTCCTGTCCATCGGCAAAGAGGAAGTGATCCTGTCTCGCCTCAATGAACTCGAGATCTCATTCGACCGGAGTCTTCTATCCAACAGCTTCATAGCTTCTGGAAGTTTCTACAGCTCAACAGATGAATTCACTAGCACCTTCAGGCAGATGTCAGAGAGCAGTGAGAGTGTAATAAGCTCATTGTGTGGTTCTGTGCTCCCACAGGAGCTACTAGCGAGGTACTCTCAATAGTCTATCGTTACTGGTGTAGCTGGGAAACTGGTTCTAAGGCTTACTGTTTTGTTCCGATAGTCTTTTCATCCTTCACAATAAAGTCTTGTTGCAATATAATGAATATATGCAGTTCGCTGTCACACAAATTGAGATTATATTGGGCAGTGAATAAATAACCGAAGTAGAAATTCTTATATTTGTAGTGTAGGCTGATAGTTAACAATAATTCTCCCCCATCCGATGCAAAAACCTCAAGAATTATTTTAAAATTATGTTTTTGCCGTGTTTTAATAATTCTTTCAACTTGCTTGTTGCTGTAGCACAGCTATTCTCTTAAGTTGCGTTTATACCTCTGCTGAAAAAAGTACCGAGTTTAAGTTAATAATGCTTGTCCGGGTACCCCTTTATAGTCAAACTGAAACTCGTTGAAATCATATTGATGCGGTTGCTTACTTTCTGAAATTGAAATTTGACTCGCATAATAGCTATTTGATGCCCTTTGTAAACGTCGTGAATTAGTGAAGCGGAAAGCATAAAAGCGATAATTGAGAAGGCGTAGGCTATATAATTATAACCGTATAAGTACGTTGTCTAATCGCCAAAGTAATAACTAAATAACGATGTTTACAAGGAGTTATTACTCCTATTCTAAAATTGGCCGATTAAGTTATCACAGTACAAAAATTTCAACGAGTGGCTTTTACAATGCAATGCAACTCGGAGAAATTTCAACCCGGCCAAATTGAAATTTTGACCGAAAATCGTGAAGGTATAAACGCAACTTTAATCACTATGTTTCCTAACTTCTTTCAAAATTAATACCTTTTGACTAATTAAAAACTGCTTTTGTTATAGAAAGCTATGTCTAATTATAAGATGCAAAATATTTGCAAAACTTCTTTTTATTCATCTTGTGTAAGTAGTTGAGAATTTATCAACTAGCTGTTATGTGAGAGGAAGTACACTTGGTACTAAACACATGTGGCCAGAAATCGGGTACTGATACACTGCAGCAATTCTTGTCATATTTTAGTTTCCTCACACAAATAGTGGGATTCTGTACAGAGAGGCTGTATGCAGACCTCAGCTGTCCTTACCTTAGCAAGTCAGACTATGAGTTCTCCCTTCAGCAGCTTACCCTGCTTCTCCTTTACACCAGCTACATGTTGCAGTCAGGTGAGTGATATACTGACAGCTGTAGTCAGGTGGGTGATATACTGACAGCTACAGTGAAGTGATATACTGACAGCTGTAGTCAGGTGAGTTATATGGTGACAGCTACAGTCAGGTGAGTGATCTACTGACAGTTACAGTTAGGTAAGTGATATACTGACAGCTGTAATCAGGTGGGTGGTATACTGACAGTTACAGTCAAGTGAGTGATATACTGACAACTATAGTCAGGTGAGTGATATACTGACAGCTATAGCTAAGTGAGTTATATAGTGACAGCTATAGTCAGGTAAGTGATATACTGACAGCTTATAGTCAGGTGAGTTATATACTGACAGCTACAGTCAGGTTATATACTGACAGCTAAGGTCAGGTGAGTGATATATTGACAGTTACAGTCAGGTAAAGCGTTCTAGAAAAGTATTTTGCTGTTTTAGGACATTTCCGTAAAGTAGCAAAGTTTATGACGGAGCAGCTGAAAGTGAAGGGATCTCATCTCCATCAGCTGGTTCTGGAAATTAATGATCAGATAATATTAGTGGGTAAACACTACCCCACCCTTACTCTGCAGTGGTCTTATATCCTCATGCTACTCAACTATGATAGCCATAGCTGGTGGGAGAGTGTCCTCAGAACCCCCAAAGACTCAGATGAGGACACAGAACTTGGGTAATACTCTTTGAGTTGTCCAGTACTTTGATTAACTTGTAATAATAGAGTCTACTTGAAGTCAATGTATGGAGGGTTAACCACATGGGAACAATTTAACGAATTTTGTAATGTTTATAAATGAATAAATATGTGGTTACAATGTCTGTTTCCTTTACTGTGGATGGAAATACTGTTGATTGTATCATAGTCAACATTACACCACAGTAGGGGTGGGAAACTGGGGTCCCCAGGGCCACCTGTGGCCCTTTGCCCATTTTTCAGTGGCCCTTTTAATGCTTAAGATAAGTAAAAACTGTTATATGTACTCTGATTAGCACAGTATAGGTTTGGTGACAAATTACTTTATTATAATAAAGTTTAATATGTGTACATGTGGCCCTTCGTTTTGGCTGAGTCCTGAACTTGGCCCTCATGCAAAAGAAGTTGTCCACAGTGTATCTGGTAAGTGACTGATCTGTTACAGCGTATCCCCTCTGCTAACACTGCATGAGAGGATAATCAAGTGCACGGGGCTGGCCATGTACTGTGACTACGTGGTGGAGAACATGCACGATGCCGAACACCTCACCTGGCTTACCGTCAACCATGTTAATGACATCATCGACCAGCTGCATGAGTCACCCGTCAGCGATTTTATGAGGTACTCTTTACACACTGTATAACTAATGTAATTGTTACAGCTAGTTGACCAGTGCACCTCTATCTAGCATAATGACTTGACTTGTGTAATGGTCACTACTCAGTCTAAATCTTGCATCACCGTAGCTGGTAATACTGCAATTAGTTCAAACTGCAGTGTAGTTATGTGTACGTCATTATATATTTATGTTTGTTTATAATATTTTTGAGTTTATAAGTATAGCTATGAAATGTTGATCCATAATTGCTGAACATTTTTCCTATTGACTTATATGTCAGATATTTCTTTTCTTGTTATTTTAATAAATTGATAAATCAATCTAACTCCAAGCAATTTTTCTACGTTTATTATAACAGCAAGCCTTAATGAAAAAAGTAGTATTAACAATATTATCATCAATTTCAAATCTAAATATGTAATTATGCAGAAAAAATCATTAGTGGCTGACTTTTCATTCCAGCACAGTGTTTGGTAACTCCTCTGCCAGTGGCCTGTTCATCTCAGCCATCCAATCACGTTACAACATGAACTCGACGCCGACTAAACTGTACAATGTAGTCTCCTGTCTGCGTAACATGCACAACGAGCAGAGTGGGGCAGTCACCGTGCTGCTTATCGACAAGATGATGTCATCTAGTCACTCTGGCATCAGCAGGCTGTGTGACAGCGTAGCTTGTCGGAGATTAGAAGTGCTCTTGTCAGAAGATGAGCAGGTATGATGTCATACTTTAGCTGGTATCTCAACGTGTGTGACATCGGAATGCAGGTGCTCTTATGCTGCTGTCAAAGTTACTGTAACATCTGGTTTAAATGCTCTACTTTGTAGAAAAGTTTATTCTTTGTCTTAGTGCAAGTAAGAATCTGTCACATATTGTGTGTCTTCAGACAGCTTTCACTGTGTTTTTATTATAAGTTTTTGTATATTTGCAGACGGTTCATAAGCAGCTGATGGCGGAAGATGTGCTAAAGATGATGGTAACCCTACATAACAGTAAAAGAACGTACGTATAGCTTTGACCCAGTGTCTCTCTCTTATATGTATCTTACATTTATCTCCATGCCAGCTGTCTATAGTAGTTTTTGCGGTGTATAGTTAGAAAATGCTGTATTTGTCTGGTGACAATCATTAGATACAATTAACTTATATATTACCTGTTTTCTCACTTCTTGGGTAATTTAGCTGACGGTTTTCTGCATGTATAACTAAAAGACTTGTTCTACTTTTAGCCACAGACGCTTGCTGTCTTTGGTTGACAAATTACGAGCCACATTCTATCCCACGGCTCTCTCTCCCATATCCCTCATTCAAGCTGACATACAGTCGGCTCAACAAAACATGGCTGATAAAGATTTCTACCTCCTTGTAACAAAGAGTGTGTGCAGTGATAATAGGAATTCTCCAAAGCTGTGCGCCTCTCTACTTGGTAATGACATTCTAAATTATTCTGTTCAACACAGTTTCTCTTGCTTCATGGTTTCCTTGTGACTTGAAACTTACCTTGCTTTGGCAAATAATATTCTTTGCATTATCAAATGATGTTATTCCTATTTGCTCCTCTTTTACTTGTTGTGCCCCAATCAGTACTTGGATGAAATGTTTAAATAATGTATATTTTATAATTAATGACCTCTCTTTGATGAAATATCAGTGTTACATAAAGACAAAAACGTGTTCCAACTTGGTCACAGTCATGCTCATAATTTATTCTATACAAAGAACTGTTGATGGTTTTTGCTGCATATATATTATTATTCTACAGGTAGCCTTGGGCTCAAAGATATCCTTGCTATAATGTCGGGGGAATCCTTCCAACTTAGTTGTCTGGCTGAGTGTATAAAACATGGTGCGGATAAAGCTGTGAGGTGAGATCTATATTATACTTGTCAAGTGCATAATTATGAGTCATGTATATGAGTCATGCTCTTATATCTCTTGACATGGTGTGTTGATATTCTGCTATTGTTTTTAATTGAGAAAATGGAGTGGATTACCATTTATCAAATGCTTTGCAAAGTGGTTTTTATTGCAGCGGTTAGATGTAAGGGTTTGTTTAGAATGAGTTCCTAATATTCCACTTAGGGCCGATACTGGAACTGTGGTCAACATAGCTCACCGAGTAGAGAATGAGTCCAACCAACGCATCTCACCGTTATTGGCCGCCTGTGAAACAACGCTAAAACAGATTTGGATGAAGTTTGCACCTGCAGCTGAAACAGATGCCACTCAGAGTAAGTTTGTTTTTAGCTCAGCAGTGACCTTAAAATCACCTTGAATTTTAGACTTTGTCCTTATGGTAGAGGTGAAATTGCAAATATTTTTTTTTAAATTGGCAAACATTTATCATGTACCTGTGTAGCTATTTATTGGATTTATGTAAATTATTATAGCACATAAAATTAAAATATTCTTATTTTAATTTCTCCAATAAACACATTCTTAAAAGAACTGGTAAACCTATACCAATGACTAATGATGCTAATTACAAAGCTGTTATAAAGTCACTTACTTTTATGAGTTGTCTCTTCATTGTACTTTCAGATTCCATGGAGGATTCCACTGTGTATAGCCAGCCTGTGATTTCTGTAGGCATAATAAATGCTATCTCAGTTTACCTCACGCACTGCCCCCTATTCTTGAGCAGACTGCAGCAGTCTGATATACTGGCTATCTGTCATATCGCTGTCTCATACTTTGAGGTACCCTACATTGCCCTGCATCATGTATTGTTTACTGAAAGTTTAATTGCTTAATACTTTTTAGCCTGTTTATATTTTTGTGACTATACATGGTATTGAATGTATAAATATATACTGTCCAGCTTAGCTTACTCTACATCTTACTGCTGTATTGTATAAAGAGCAGACAACTACCAATACCTTGCACATGCTGTTGACTTTACATGCACCTGTACTGTCTTTTTGTAGAGAGTAAAACTACCTGCGGACCACCCACTACACTCTAGTCAGATGATGTTCAGTTGGACCTCCCATGCAGAGGAAGGACCAGGAGAAATGGCACCTGCTGACATCTGCCAACTATACGCCCACCTGTCACTGCTGTGTCATGTTTTCAAGCACTCACAGTTCACTTCAGTGTTTGCGAGCAATCCCAGCCATGTTTTCACTGTCATTGACTCCCTCACCTACATTCTAAACAGCTTGAATGTGCCTGGACTGACTCCTGAGTTAGAAAACTACCGAGGTATGTTGTATGTGACAAATGTTTAAATTCCCCGACACACTTTATTTATGCAGTATTAAAATATTCATATATGTCTTAGCTATTGTCTACCTACTGTTTAAGGGTTGTATGCTTAAACAATTTTGTTTTATAATAAGTTTTTTGCAAACAAGTCTTGAATTAATTTGTGATTTCTGTTCACTTGCTAATGACAGCTGGCTCTGAAGTCCTGGTATTATAAAACTCACAGTAATTATTGCTGATTTTCATTGCATGCTATTCTTAGCTGCTGCAACACACAGCTTAATCACTGGGCTGGCTAGAAAGTGTAAATTTTAAGCTAATAAACATATAAGATAGTATATAATATAACATGTGATATTCTATATAATATAGCATATAGTATAACATATAATTTTTTCTATAATATTGCACATAATATTGCATATAATATAGCCTATAATATAGCAGAATATCTCATATAATATAACATATAATATAGTATATAATATAGCATATAATATATATATATATATATATATATATATATATATATATATATATATGATGAGGGGACAAATCCCGAAACAGCTGCTGTCCACAGATTGAGATATATATATATATATATATATATATATATATACTTGATTGCACACTATGCTGTAGAAACTCTGGCCATATCTCAAGATGGTTACATACAGATCTCCCAGCTAGTCACGTGTCTTTCTGACATCATACTTGCCGGGAAGGCTGGTTTACCGTCCTCCCTTGTCTTTCTGCTCAACAATGTTATTCGAGGTGAGGCCACTCTATATCTTGTCAATGCATTTGTAATCTTTTTCACAGTACTGGAAAATGGATAATGAACAGTTTTAAAGTTATTTTCAAACTAATTAATTATTGTCAAAAGTATTTAATTATTTCACCTTGCATTAATCTAGTCTTAGAAGTACCATATTATGTATATAGTACTTGTTCAATGAAATAGTGATCTTCAAACAGAAAAGCAGGTAGTAATTTTTAAAAAGGCTGTGCTTAAAATAAGAAACATTGCTAAAGAATGTATGTTCTTGTGAGACTTTTCTATAAAAAGGACCGAAACTAAAGAACTAAAACTATTGAAATTACACTTAAACTGCTTTCCTTGATCTATCTTCTTGTCAATACTGCTCCTATGAAGCCTGTATATGAGTATATCTGTTTACTCAGGCATGGCCAGGCTACCCTCAGTCAACGAACATGCGAGGATGCCAGTCACTGCGTTCCTAATGTCATCGGAAACAAGGGAAGACAACAATAAACCTCAACTGAAAGTAGATGCCCTGCAAGACACTGTAGTTCTTCGAGATTTTATTAAAAGAAACAATCTATTAGGTCGGCACTGCTTGTAGTCGAATAACAAAGAGTATTGTTAATTAATTATCAAGTCTAATTGATATTCCTCATCATATAGTATAGGATTGAAACTAATAGTTTATTGCATAACTTGATTTCTCATCATAATATGACATATATTTTCAAAATAGTTCTTTCTTGCGATTTCCATATTTCTGTGACACGCGACAAGTGGTACTTTACCTGTTGCTGTGTCACTTGACTCACCCATAGCTGATTGCCCAGTTAAACTGTCCAGTGCTGTTTGTAGGGTGGATCAGTAGACCTCAGTTTGAAGAGACGTGGGCGTGTCTGCTGCACCTCCTCAGTCCAGTGGCCGTCACGGGGAATGTAGATATTGCAGAGGAGGTTTGTCTCTTACTTTAACTATACAGAGACGGAAATATGTAATTGGGAAAGAATCCACTAATTAATATGAATTCATGTTTTAACATTTGTTGAAGAATCAATAATTTGTAACTAAAACAATGTATGTTGTTCTACATGCATCTATGTGTGGATATTATTAGGGGAGTGTAGGTATTTTACCTGTCGTAGTTGTCTTTCCTTAAATACCCGCCGGCACTTGTTGAGACTAGTACATTTTTCATCCCACTGAAACAAATTATAGTTTTGAAGCAATTAGCAACCTGCTTTTAGTTTCCTTTGTCTGTAATCCTATACTCTATAGCAGGATGTATGATAATGCCGGAGTAATTGTATATCACATGGAATATATTACTGGTTTAACCTTTTTATACTCATATATTCATATCTATTGGATAAGAGTTGATATTCATAAAGTGTAAATGCATCACAAAGCATTGCACAATCATGAACAATATAAATACTAATCATTGTTATTTATATGATGCCATCAATATTCTGGAAAAAAACTTGTCTGTTGAAGATGAAGCCTAAACCTCTATAGTACCTGGTTACTTGACAATAGCAGATTTCTGCAGCAAGTGACTAATTCTGTGAAACAAAAGTTGAACTTTGATTTACTGAATGCTTCTGCCATCAGTGGTTATATTAGCTCTTCTTTTAAGCTGGACTATAAAGTGTTATGGTAGGCTAGACTCTGTTACTGGCTGATGTTTACAAGAGACTGTTAATGTTTGTTAAAGGATGACGTGGAGAACATCGAGTGGATGGTGTCAGCCCTGAGGGGTATCACCGGACTGCTCTGTCAGACGTTGAACAGGGTTCAGCCCGGTAACCCCCTCTGCACCTGCTATAAGAACGCACACCGACAGAAACCAATTGCCTCTCTTCTGTCCTCAACGTGAGTTGGCTGTGCCATGATTATTTACCAACTAATATGTACGTTGTACTGTGTTATGTTATGTCTATACTTTACTCAGTATTCAATTCCATCAGGTCCGGGGAAAAGCTGTACCAGATTAGAATGTTTCTCAGGAGAAAAGTTAGCAGATGTGATTGTATGAAGGAAGTGGATTTATTCTGTGTGAATACGGAGAGAGTCAGCTGTGATATTGGCTACAATCAGGTAGAAATACTCAGTCTATAAACGTCTGCACCAATAGTAGTTGCTTGGCAACCATTGTATTTGATGGTCACTAATGTTCTGCTTTTGTCTTGTAGCTGTCTATTGGCCACTTAACCACACAGATGTCCACATTCAGTCCTCTGATCTCTAGCATAGAGAAGGCAGACGTTGAGTCGGCGGAAAAGTCTCAACCAATCAAGTCTCTTCAGGGTGTTGACACAGCGTCCTGTTTGAAGCTGCTCATTGATGTCTACAGTCACCTTCTTTCTCCGTCTGCTACTCCTAAGACACCGCTGATGCTGCTCAATGAGTGTGCGAAATCGGTATGTTGAATTATATACTCTGCTTTCACATGAGATTATATACTTTCTACCCTCTTGTTACTTCTGCGCTGTTGTAGTATGTAGGTATATGTAGGTACTGCGGCACCCAATACAGTTTATACTGTTACTAAAAACTCTCAACGAAGTTATAGTTGTTTCTGAGCCCTTCAATTTAAATTATATTTAAACTTTTTTTGAAATTATAATTTAAAATTATAATTTAAATATAAATTACGTTAAGGTAATAAATATGCCGTCTGATTTGTTGCACACATCCTTGTACACTGTCATATCTCTGTAGATTGTGATGCTCTCAGATCTCTTCTATGAAAAGAGTCAGTTTGCTTGGATGTTTTCTACTCTATATGACCTCTACCTTAACCACCATGCTGAGGATGAGTTGATGAATCAGTACGTGGTCCTAGGGCTATGTAAAGCTGCGGCAATACATCTGGTACGTACTGTATCACAGCTATTCAACGTCACAAAGTTGGTTTAGTAATTCATTAATTATCTTCTTTAATGATAAGTTTAAGGTTAGCTTAGCTAATTAATTGATCTGGTGAAATGAAACAATTACCTTACATAGTTTTTATGTTGGGTGATGATAATGGTTGATTTTTTTCTAAAATTGTTGCTGTAAAAGTATCGCTTGGTAAGATTTCAAATGGTGCAGCTGTGTGTGGTAGTTATGATGACTACTAAATTGTGTCAAACTTATTAACACACAAAAATATTTAATTTAGTTTCACTTTGCATTTACATGATTGTACGGCAATTTTTTGTGCAGTTTCACTTTCAAAATGACATCAAATAGTCCTGCCTTGCCGAATTTGAATTATTTTAATGAATTCAATTATTTCATGTTTTAGTTTAAATTTGAATAATTTTCATATGCTCTTTTGAAATAATTTGATGAATTTCACTTGACTTTGATACTATTTCTGGTCTACCGTTAAAGCTACCAACCAAGATGTACCCACAGATTCATTGAATCATTAGTGAAGGATTTATCTGATTAAATTCTAACACTGCGCTGCTATTTTTTATGGCACAGGATTCAAACATGGAGGAGAAGCTGTCCAAGCTGCTGGAGCAGTCCTTCAGGTCTATCCACATTCCCACCCGACTCGCTGCCATAAGTGGCGCCCTCTACCTCCTGGAAGCCGCTCCAGAAGGAGATTTAGTCAAATCACTACTTAACTTTCTCGTTGAATTTATCTCTAGGTCTATGGACCTGATTAACAACAAGTTAGTAGCGTTACAGTATCTTTATTTTGTGTCTCTAATGGCAGATATGGTAAAGAATTAGAGCGAATGTTTTGTGTACTGAATTTAATGGAGTTGTTAGCTGTTATTGTGGTGATGTACCAACAATCGTTACTTGACATAACAATGATTCATGTCATGCATTTTTCTTCTGCTATGCTATGCCCATGTGTTGTGTTTGTTAAGCCCACTCATAATATTTAATAGTCGCATATTGGTCAACCTATTCACTATCTCCATTTTCTGTCATATATCTTATATACCAGCAATATATAAGCTGCTACCATCTAGTGGACAGAAACACCTGTCTATTATGACTCACGTTATTCTAGTCTGGTATGACAACTCAAGCAAAGGTTAATAGGATATGGGACGGACAACTTCTCTTGTGCTGCTTTAAAAGTTCTCAATATTCTTGCTAGCATGATTTTAGGCAAAAGTAGTTCATAGCCTTTAAAAAAATTTTTTATCATCAACCTTTCCGAGGATTAAAGCTCTAAATATACTTGATTTTCTATTATTTAGCACTGTTGCATTATTTAAACTTAAAACCTGTTTAATTTGTATATGTTTTATCATACGACTATTGTAATTATTTTACTAGGAATACATTGATGTCGGAGTTATACCTCCTCAGTGTTTGGTCACTAACTTTCTATTTGATAGAACATTTTCAGGAAAAAGTGAAAACTGTCAACAATTTCATTCCCCAAGTTCTACAGGTAAGCGGTCATGGTACTAGGGCTAGCAGTTTAATATGTGTGTCACTCTTTGACCCCCCCCCCCCCACACTCCCACTTAATGGGAAATGTCATGCTATGATTTCAAGTTTCTATCAATATATCAACATTTATATAGGCATTAATACCTGTAGTTTCACATGTTCATATAACATAGCAACTTTTCCTGTTGACCTAATTCTGCTTGGAAACAGATGAAATAAAGTGGCCTTCATTAAATAAAATCTGCAAAGAATACAAAGAAAATCTTGCTCTTACTTTAAGGTGGTGTCGTAATCAAATTGACGGAGCCTACTTTCCACTCACTTAACAAAATATTCCTCCACATTAGTCTATCATGTTTAGACCTTTAAAAGGAGTGTGTGCAGATATATTTTTTACATTGAGGAATGTAATTCAAACTTCCAATACTTGCAAAAGAGCTGAAGTTTGTTTTTATAGACTTTTAGTTACTCTGTTTACTTGTAGACTGGCATGGAGGTCGTGAACTCCAGTGACAACAACTCTACCACAAGGCTTTGTTCAGCAGTACTTTTGGGATTTGAGAGATTGCTTTTAGTAAATGCCATCAGTAAAAGTGAATCTGTTCTTTTGCTTAAGTTTGCTTCCGACAGGTTAGTGCCATGTACAGTGACACTATAATAGATGTGCTTGATTGTACTGTGACACTATAGTACATGTGCTTGATTGTACCATGACACTATAGTACATGTGCTTGATTGTACCATGACACTACAGTACATGTGCTTGATTGTACCATGACACTACAGTACATGTGCTTGATTGTACCATGACACTATAGTACATGTGCTTGATTGTACCATGACACTATAGTACATGTGCTTGATTGTACCATGCCACTACAGTACATGTGCTTGATTGTACCATGACACTATAGTACATGTGCTTGATTGTACCATGACACTACAGTACATGTGCTTGATTGTACCATGACACTATAGTACATGTGCTTGATTGTACCATGACACTACAGTACATGTGCTTGATTGTACCATGACACTATAGTACATGTGCTTGATTGTACCATGACACTATAGTACATGTGCTTGATTGTACCATGACACTACAGTACATGTGCTTGATTGTACCATGACACTATAGTACATGTGCTTGATTGTACCATGACACTATAGTACATGTGCTTGATTGTACCATGACACTACAGTACATGTGCTTGATTGTACCATGACACTATAGTACATGTGCTTGATTGTACCATGACACTATAGTACATGTGCTTGTAATGTGTCATAGTAGTGCATGTGCTCGGTTTATGATATTGTAGTATATTTTAGTTCCCTCTTGTTTACTCTGAACTAATAATACCCAGATAATACACCTTTATGATTTTTATGGTCTGAGAACAAAATTTGAATTTGGAGCCTAACTTTTTGATGTTATTCTCAATATAGCACTTTTAAATTGAAAAAAAAGAATTAGAAAAGTTATGATTTTGCTATTCTATAGAATGCAGTATGGAGGCTCCAAAAACGAAGAACATTTCTTTTAAACTTTGTATTACAATGTTTATTATTTGCTTTCGAATGTTTGATTATAATTGCATACAGCATGTTGTAAATTTTCGCTCAGCTTCCGTTGGCATTTATTGCAGGTTATCCCTCCCTGCTACACATATCAACACACATTCCATACTAGGACTTCTGGTGACGTGCATGTACGCAGATATATCGGAGGCAGATGAAAACAGATTAGATACAGCAGAACTAAAAATGGAAGTCGTTTCTATACTTTTCGACAGGTGAGTTTAATTTTGTTAACTTGCAAACTTTACAAATTAAACTAATGTTGAGTCACAAAGCACATATTGAACTTTTTCTGCCACTTTTATTGTAGCAATGTTTCTAAAATGTTGTCTTTTGACCTGTTGACAAATTGAAATCTGCATTACCTAATTTTAGCTACTAGCTAATCAGCTACTCATAACGGGTACCATGAAGTAGTTTGAGTTATTCTATCAAAAAGACCCCTTGAAAAATTTGGTGTGGTCAAAAAACAAACATGGTTTAGTTTAAATCTGAATTCTAGTCATTTTAAATTATTTTTTATGACCACAATCTAAAGATATCCCACGTGAAAAGTACATCATTAAATAAAAAAACATAAAATAAAATATATAGATAATATCAATTTGTTCTACTGTCATATAGCATTGTTTGCAATGTGATATTTATGGCTAGGGTGCTACTTTACCTGTACTATTAGTTGTTGTGGACTGTAATAGATAAAATTAATTTAATAAATATATAATGAGATATATTGTTATATGATATTATCATTATTACATTGTATAACAATTTATATTATATAATAATATATAATATATATATGATAGTTATATTATATAATAGATTGTGTTATAATATATTATTATGTACTATAATAATGAAAACATATATTATTATAAATGATATATTGTAGAATCCGACGAGGATTGCCTCAGGAGTCTGAGGTTATCACCGGGATACTGCCTACGCTGATGTCAGATCTCTTCAGTTCTCAAGACATCATGAACAAAGTCATAGGAGAGTTCCTTTCAGAACAACAACCCCACCCTGTGCTAATAGCTAAAATGGTTTATGAGGTAACAGGCTAACTTTCTTGTTGATATTTTTACTTAATCACGATAATAAACCTAGAGTAATGTTACCATGAGTGGGAAGAGACATTGCACATTGATGTGTAGCCTAAACATTCACACTGGTGACATAGTAACCAATGGCATAGTTGTGTAGCATTTTTTCAATAATATATAACGCAAACATTATTCTTTGTAAACTTATTGTTGATGCAACATTTCTAGGTCTATTTTAAATCAAATACAATTCATACTGCCACATAAGATCATCTTTACAAATGAGTAACCATTTCATGGATATGTATATTACGCCCACAGGTGTTTGAAGAACAGGCTACTGTAGTTGGAAGCTCTTTCCTCCAGGACTGGGTGCTACTCTCCATCACCAGTTTCACCCAGAGGCACCCATTAGCCATGGCAGTATGGAGTCTCACCTGCTTCTTCGTGTCAGTGTCATCAAATCACTGGCTGAAAGGACTCTTTCCTTACGTTGCCTCTCGTATTGGCTGTTTAGATGAGGTAATACTTTAGTTTTGTTATGTTTCTTACAGCTAGATATTTTGCTTGAAGTTTAAACTTTGTTACAAAACATGGGCACTGGAGCATGGACGCTTTCAAGTAATTTGCTGCATATGCATTTGTTGTTATGCAAGTCTGATTTGTATAAAGGTTAGCATAGTCTGGTTCTTTGTACAGGTGGATGAAAAGATCTTCTTGCTGAGCTGTAAAGATTTCTATGACGGCATACGCCATGACAGCCATAAAAGTCAAACATTTGTCTCAGTGTTTCAGTCTGCAGGAAGAACTGAACTGATATATAAAACTGTACTGGAAGCAATAGCTGCCACATAAATTATTCTGTTATTAAGACCGACTTTGAGAGAATATGCTTTGCTAATTTATCATGGTTTTTATATTTTTAGATAAATTTCTTAGTAATTATCCTCTTATCTATATCAAGATTGATTATCTCTTTTATTTGAGTCACATGTACAATATAAATTATTACAAGTTTTGTTTTCTATGTTGAATCAAGGCATTTTTGTTCTTCAATGTTGTTACTAAATCTGTTGATCATGTGCAAACAAAATTATTTGTATAAATTTAAAAAACTGTATTTTTATTAATTTACACTCTTCCATACATTACAAAGTTTTAATAGGATGACCAGTTGGCAAGTTACCAAAACTAAACTACATCACAATTTAGCAGCTGGTTTGATCGAAACATTACATTCACCATGTTGGAATGGAAACAAAGCCGACTAAGTCATTCTCAAGTCTAACTCCACCACTTTCAACTTATCTGTACAGTTTCTGGAGCAGATTCATGGCAACAGCTATAAGTTTAGCACGAGTGATATAAACACCAACAGATTTTTGAGATAGTCTTAGTGTGCAGGGGTTTCAAGCACATCAAATTTATCCATTATATACTGTACTATCAAGGCAGGTGTGTGCATGTGCTCGGCATCCTGGTCAGGTATTTCAAAACCTGCAAACCAACAATTCAACTGTCATGATATATTCGAACACCAGTTACTCACTAATTTAAAAGACATTGTTTACAGGGATCACTCATCATGTAGCAAAAGATACTATAAATAACTTATAATATTTTATATAATTGGGGAGTATACATGTTCATATAGAGGTATAAAGTGATGTAATCATAAAAATGTGAAAATAAACAATCCTGCTAAAGGTACTGCGTGAACCATGAAATTACAAATTTTTACCTGCTAACAGCTTTATCAAAAAAACACATGTTCAAAAAATAAAAAATACATTTATTCCGCAGGTTTTGTAATTTTGATATAATAAATATGAAGGCCATTCAATTCAACTTGTAAATATTTAACAGAAACTGAAATTCTATGAAAACAGCCTCTTGTTTTGGTATAGTTCAGTTAAATGGTATAGACTATAGAATATATTTCAATAATAGTATATATCTCAATAATTAATATATAAGTAGTCAGTGTATTCATTAAGCTTTAAAACTTTCTTGTGCAAACCCTGGGAACTAATGCTTGTTTAATTTACATTTTACAATCTGTATTCAGATCACCTAGCAATAGAAATGCACTGAGAAACTGCTTAAAGACTATATTCTCATTCACCGAGTATACAACTCCCAAATGTGCCTATCCCTATTACACTCCCCTGCTTTCATTATGACAAGACTGTTTATTAGATGTCTGCTACTTACCAAATTCATCTTCTATGGCCATAATTACTTCCACATGATCCAGACTATCCAGTTCAAGGTCTTCTTTAAATCTACTCTCTAAGGTAACCTGCAGCATGACACAGTGTCCATCAAACATGCCAAGTAGCAGATGTATATATAAAATTATGATGAAAAAAGTTTTGGTTAACATGACATAAAGAGCTGAGGTTTAGGACTGCAGTTTTTTCAAGCCTGTTGTAATTTTATGGCAAGAAATTGAACACAAACTTACTTTTTCAGGATCAACCTTGTCAAACAACTTCAAATTCAGTAGAATTCTCTCCCCTATACTTTGTCTATCTAGCGGTGGTCCAGCTCCATAGTATCTCACAGGTACGACAGACTGAGTCAAGTTTGTTGCAACTTTCTGCACAAATAGTTTCAGTCAAAAAGTGAACAACACATATCGAGATAGTTGCAAGCTTAATACACATTTCAAGAAAGTTGAAGTACACCTATTTCAAAATCACTTCCGTGAGTGTAGATTTTTACTCCCTACTAGTACTAGTTGTTGCAATCAATTTTCCAAAAAAAAACTCAATAAGATGCCAATAATTGGGCCAATGGTATAAGTATAGAGAATCAGAATGACAGCATTTTTACTGGTAATTTTCATTGAAGATATTTTCATTTTACAATATAAATATTTGCAAATTTTATTACTGAAAGTGAAAGAGTTGAATTATACTTCAACATATTTTTATTATGAATAATCATTTCACTTTGCAGACACTGAGAACTTAAAGTTGATTGTGGGTCAAAATACAATTTATTATCAATATGAATACGAATATTATTATAAATTAGTCTTAGAGCCAAGGCGCTCCAGTATGATGATTATTTCGAGCAATTTCAAATACACTAAATATAAAGTTATATTTTATTTTTTCAATTTCATAATCGAAATATTCCTATTGATAGTGAATAACATTAATTGATAATATTAATAACATTATTAATATTAATTATATTGAATTTTATAATATTTAACTTTAAGTTTAAATATTAAAATGACACCAAGTCCAACAGTAACTCTCAAAGTCAAAGTCAAAGTCAAAGTCAAAGTCAAACGTGCAACAGAAATAGAATTTCACCATCCATCTATACTTACCACAGTAGTATTTGAGTAACCATGTTGCATACAAATACTGGGTCGTATTTCTGAAAGACTTGAGACACCTCTTGAACAGGCAATGTATAGTGGCCGGCAAAGCCTGACAACCTTCTGCACGAATGCCATTTTTGGAGACCGGATTACCTAATGCTACTTATTCTATCGGCATCAGCAGCACTTACGTTATAATTTTTGCAAAGTGCATGCAAAATAAATTTTGATAGTCAAAATTGTAAATTAAAAAAATTTAAATTTAAAATAATTATTATATTTATATGTTTTATAAATCTATTCAAAACAATGCGGTACGTGTAACTTGAGTTTCTCTTAATCCGTTTCTGACCCCTCATCAATAAGTCCTACCACTACTTCGGAGTTCAAGGGCGTTTAACTTGAAATACATTTTAATTTCCTTTTATTATTTCTCTTGTGGTACAAAGCAAAATTACTGACATCCATATCATAAAACTGTTAGTGTTTCCTATTTTTAATCGGAACAAACTAGTGCCATTACCATTATGCCTTCACGCGTAGATATTCACCCACCTCTTCCAGCCAATTCTCAACTGCAGGGTATAGCCACTTCACTGTTATATAACGGTTCACGTTTTCACGGTCATCAAAAAAGTAAAGGACATAGATATGATGTGGAAGTAGTTTTGCAGGTAATTTGTTTTCGATATTTTGAATGTCTCTATTCTATTGGTATAACTATAAATATAATAATAATTTAATATTTATTATTTACAAGTATAAAATTACAATTAGAATTACTATTAGTATAACTCTATAAGTATTGGTAACTGTCACAGTCACAGTGATTGAAAGGCACATACTGTCATGCATATGTAGCAAAGACAAGTTGGTTGTTCAATGTCTCTTTTTGTTATAATTATAATAATTTAGTATAGCTATAACTTAAAAATAAACCACTGCAGCATTGATGGCTTAAAATTTTGAAATTGATATAAAAAACCTTTCAGGTTGAAACAATCATATCATTATCAACTTCTGCAGTTCTAAGTGGCTTGTTATTTCTTTTTGGAATATACTATGCATGCACAGTAAAACATGCTTTAGCTGCAAATATCTTAGTTTTAACTGCTTATTGTTTTTTGTAGAATGTTGATAGAGAAAATTCCTATTTATGTGGCTATTTGAAAATTAATGGTTTGACTGAAGAGTTTCCGAATATGACCACATTTTTTGAAGGGGAGATAATAAGTCGGAAATATCCATTTTTAACTAGGAAATGGGAAGCAGATGAAGAAGTAGATAAGAAACATTGGGTAAGTTCTCCTGCGTTACGTCATTGTTCCAACCACCATATTGTCTTAGCAGTTTCCTTACACCAGCTGATGAGACTTTTTCAACACTGATGATGCTTATCTATGTTTGTAGAATAAGTTCATTTCCTTTTATCCTTTTGCAAAGACATTTAATGCAGATGACTTTGATTATGAGCAGCTAGAAAACACAGATTTTATTTTCATGAGATGGAAGGTAGGTTTATTATGTTTTTTTTTTATCATTTTTGTATTTAAGTTGTCAACATTCACTCTTGAATGCTTCTTTGTGTCTTTTAAAAATGTTTAATATTCATTTCATTTGCTGCTCGAAAGCTGACCTTGTCTACTTCTAGGAACATTTTCTGGTTCCAGACCACAAAGTCCGAGACATACACGGTGCTTCATTTGCTGGATTCTACTACATCTGTTTCCAAAAATCAACAGCTACTATAAACGGTTTCTATTACCACCGCAGTTCAGAAATGTATCAAACTCTGTCCTTGAAGCATGTCCCGGAAAAGAGTATTGGTGTGTACGAGTTCCGGTAACTATGGTTCTGCATGAAAACCAAACACTTTCGCTAGTTTTGTTGCAGTGTTTTGAGACCCCACAATTCATATCACTTGAAACATCAAACTGTCTCTGTCGTGTATTGGATAGTTAGGCAAAGATGGATTATTGCCACAAAGCTATGCTGCTCTGCCAACTGCTTTATTTATCTGTCAGGTCTATAAACTATATTTTTTTCATTTTGGTCACAAGTCAAAGCTATATTTACATCAAAGTTTAGCTCACTTTATTTAAATATTTTTTATTTATTGCTCGTGTTCTATGTGTAGAGATGAAACTTACTGTATTTTTGTATACTATTCAAGTAGAATTCAGTTTACATAATTTATTAGATCAAACTTAAAAAACATTTATTTACATTATTTGTTGAAATATTCTAATACATATCACCATTATAGTAAATCTTAAGTAAATGCAAATATACAAGCACATATTCTATGACCATTCAAACCAGATCAATGTATCTAGTTAGTCCTCCAACAATTGCGGTTAAAGCCAAGGTTAAACTGTGGTTGTCACTTGATTACTAGTACTGCTGAAGGTCAAGGTTAAACTGTGGTTGCCACTTGATTACTAGTACTGCTGAAGGTCAAGGTTAAACTGTGGTTGTCACTTGATTACTAGTACTGCTGAAGGTCAAGGTTATCAACTTCATCTCTCAAGTGATCTATGAAGTTGGTGATCTCGGCCACTCGAGCTCTATTCCGCTGCACTTCCTCTTCGTCGTGCACGCTGTCGATTAATCCTTTCATCCAGGTGTTGATCCGTGTGATGATGTCATCTTCCCTGTTGTCAATCTTAAGCAAATGGATGTCATGTGAAGACGTGACAGCATTTATCACCGTGTCTTTGTCCACCATGAGCTGTAAAAGCAGAAAATCTACCATTAAATTAGGTCACTTCTAACATGAATCAAACATAATAAAATAACTGGAGTTTTTGATGTGGTGTTTACAGAAAGCCATGCCATTCATACTATTATATCACTACTCAAACTTTCAGCTTCAAAGAGAATAACAGGAAGGAGAGATGAGCTTCTATTTAATACTCGCCATCCTTAGGTCTTCTGACACATCCTCGTCTAACTCATTCTTGATTGCCTTTTCTAGAGTTACCATGGATATCTCCAACAGTCTCTCGTGATGCTGGTTTTCAAGGTCACGGCATGTAGAGAAATGACCTTGAACTTTTTCTATGAAAACTCCCACCATGTCGGAAAGATTTCTCTCAAATTCTTTTACTGCTTCCTATAATTAAACACACTTTGACTCCATCAAACTAGTTAGTTAAGTATAATATGTATTTCAATTAGCTCTATAAGTGAGAAGTTGTGATAAAAGTTGAAGTCCAACTGCATGCAACTGACTCTCAATATAGATTAGTACTATTTACTATGGGCTCAATCTTGATAATCTTACCTCTAGTTGGTCTACTAGTTGCAATTCCAGACCCATAAGTTTGTCCCAGACTTCTGTGACTCGAGTGTTGAAGGCAGATATTTTCGTCTCAATAACTTGTGGATCTTGATCAGTTTGTAGTTCCACGAATAACTGACAAAACCAAAAGATAATTGTCTTCATGACTATAGTGTAAATCATAAGGTTGGCAATGCTGCAATGAGCACAACTAAAAATGTTTTATGACAAGGTGAATGCAGGGAAAACTAAATTAACCGAATTCTGCTCTAGTTTTCTCACAAATTGCTTACCTGCTTCTTGTACTCCAAGAAGTTGTTGATGAAATCCATGCCCTCTTTCTTGTTCTCAGTTTTAGCTTCATTGATACTTTCCCAGAACTCCTCAACTTCGTGGGCTCTCTCCTCGTGTTTGCTCAGACCAACGTCAAATATATTCTTGCAGGTTTCTGTAACATGTGATGTTGAAAGGTGAACCTCAAATTAAAATAAACTGTTGCAGATCAGCAAAAATCCAATCTTAACACTATGAGTTAAAGCATGACTGCTTGAATTCAATTTAGCAGTTCAAATATATATTTATATGTTATTAGTTAGAGATTTTATGCATTGTTATCAAGCTATTTTTTGTAAACAACTTACAAGAAAATAAAAAAGGTGAATTTAAATTCCTGGTTTTCTAGTTTCTCAACTGTAAGTGAGTGAATGTTGCATTAAATGTTTTATGAAAAAATTAATCAATGTTCTTAGTTAATAGTCTCACCTGTGAATTTCTTTCCATATTCTCCAAGCAGCTCATCCACTCCTGGCATTGTGTTAAGTTTCTGGCCCTCCACATCTTCTGTATACAGACTCTCAAACAGATCTGAGCCATCCATTCTTTCCACAAACGCTGCCTAGAAACAATTTTGATATAGCATAAGTTTTTTGGTTAATTAGGAAACTGACCTTAACTAGCAGAATGTATAAATTGAATAAGTTCATGATCTCTTCACTCACTCTTTCATTTAAAAAACTACAGTTGAGTTACTACATAGTGTCAATCTTCAAAACCTTTAAGTGTTCAACATCTAGAATCTCTTTTCAATTTTTAAAAATTACTTGGAAATAGTAATGCAAACCTAAAACATAGAAGTCAGTTATGTAACTACAGCAAACGTGTCAATTAATGACCATGTTATGAATCAGCAACGATATTAAATCGATGTGTTCATAAAGCAATATGAAAATACTTCAGCTTACTGTATGTAAATGTAGCTGCATTTCTTGGTCTTCTTTTTCTTTCTGCTTACGTTCAGCTCCCCGTTCATCATGAAGTAACTCTTCAATCGCCACATCAAATTTCTTTTCTGCTGCATCTTTCTACAATTTATAATAATAAAATGATAAATTGAATGTGAACTACATTAAAATATAATTTGCTAAAACAGCTGACACAAGCTGTAAAAGACTAATCAAATTGAAGACTGCAGTTGGCTACAAAATGGTTTACTAAAGCTGACTTACCGTGTCTTCGTCTATTAGTCTGTAATCTAAGTATTCCAAGTGTGGAAGAAAAGCAACCAGGTATGACTTGTAGCTAGGCTCAGTGTTTTCACAAAAAGGATTACCAGCTAGGTTTAGTGTTCGAAGGTTCCTGAATCGTCTCAAATACAAGATCTATAAGCATGCAATGCAAAGACAAATGAAAACTATCACAAAAATTGGTTATTCTTATTAGTTAGAATTAGTATTATAGTGACAGTTCATAAAGCATGATTAAACAACAACTTGCTTTTATGGGAATTGAGACTTACATTTTCTAGAGTGTCAAGGTCATTGTTTCCAAGAGACAAGACATGAAGGTTAGTGAGTGTATCCATATTCTCAATTCTTGATATTCTGTTGTTATAAAGTGTTAAATCTTCTAGCTTAACAAGTTTTTCCAAACCCTCAATGACATCAATGTTGTTGAAGGATAGGTCTGCAAGTCATTAAAAATTGATGAAAGTTTCAATAAAAAGTAGAAAAATATGCAAAATGTTTTTTATCGTTTTAGTAATTAATAAAACTAAAAGTTTTCAAACAATTTTGAATATGTATTGACATTGAAAGACTCAAACTGATGATCATATTGATAATTATTGTCATCCACGTACCCAACCAAACCAAATTCGTTAGGTGGTCTAGGCCTTCTATTCGTTCGATGATGTTGTTGTCAAGCTGCAGCTTTATTAGTGATTTAAAACACCACAAGTTATCAATTTTCAAAATGTTTTTATAGTCAAGTCTGAGTGACGCAACGTCAGCAAAGTCAATGCCTTCTGCTTTTGCTATTTTCCCAGCTTCTTCTTTAGGGCCCTGCTCTTCAACTGCCATATTGAGCATCTCATCATCGATGACACTTGGTTCAATCGTGTCATACAGTCGACTCATGGTGATACGTTGAGTTTTTGGCGCAAAGAACTTTAGGAATATGCTTCGTACTCAATATAATATGTTGTGTGTAACATTGAGTTTGACACTGTACAGAGACTTCAGACAAGTTCGATGCTTCAAACTAGTAGATTTCCGTTACCAACGTCGCTACGCAACAAAATATAACCTTGACCTGGGTAACATGTAGAGAGAGAACAACTCTGTAAATGTACGCATGGTTTATCAAACTGAACTAAAAGGTTCAACGACTTACCATGGCTTCTTTTGATAAATAATAATCATCCCTTACTATTTAGTAATAGCACCTGCACTAAATGAATAACGAAATTAACTAGCTTGCTCTACACTCAATCAGAAACTAGCTATATTTTTATGTACTAATAAAATCCACTTGCTTTTAACCTCATAAACTATGTACTAACATTGCATGAAAATAATTTATCCTAACTCTTGGCTATAGTATATAAAAAGCTGCTATATTATATAGACAATTCCTAAAAGCTAGTTCTAATAAGCAAAATAATAAACCATAGTTGATATAAGTTATTGCTCTGTACAGATACTCCTTTTATGTAACAACCTTGTAATTAACTCTATCCGTATATAATTCCTTCATTGCTTCATTGTGGATTCCTACTAATTATTCATTATACATTACTCTAATTTTGCCAAAAGGTGAAGTTATAATAGTTAAGCATGTGCACCAACATGATATTTTGTTGCTTTCAAAAAAAAAGCTAAAGAGGGGATAATTCTTACGGCTGAAGTAGTTGCACAAAAATCTTCTGCTATATAGACAGGAAATCTACTCCAACTATTACTTCGCGTAAGCTTTTGAGGTAGGACAGATTTATATTATTTATTCCTTATTTCACCTCAGCGTAATTACAACTTCAGTGCTTAATAAAGCAGAAATTTAGGTTAGTTACAGCTGTAAAAGAATAATATAGTTTATATTCATTGCCAGGATATAAGGTGAAAGCTTAGAGTGCTACTATCTAAAATACTCAATTTAAACAAGTAACTCATACTCTTTCTGCTTACAAACTTCTATATTATTGTTTATCTAATGAATCATGAAAACATTAAAGTTTACTTTCTCACTATATTATTGACTTTTATATAAAGCTATGATAATTTTATCTAACAAATAATCTGGCAAGTTTAGGTTTTGATTGCTTTAAGTTTATGTTTGATCTTTCCGACTCAAAATAATATTGTTGAGTAATTTGATTGCTTGACTAGCAAATGAATATTCACTGCTATATAGTTTTGTTTTTCTGTTTTCTCAAAATCTATGCTTATTTATGTTTCAAAAGTTATAGACAGGCATGTAAGCCTATATGGAGAAAATTCAGTAGACCTATTATCATATAATGAGACAGTGTATTGGATCATAATATAATTATAATATCAGCACACTAAATATAATCACTGGTGTTAACTTGTCTGGCAACTATATGGGAAGGTTTTAGGGCTGTACATATAGGTGAAAGGAATCCCCTCTTGGTTTACAATCCATGCTGTACTACTATCAATAATATGTTGCTTCTATAAGTGTTTTAGCTACCCAGTAACGCATAAGCTTGATTAAATCAATGTGGTATATTTCTCAAACTGTACACGCATTTTATTAGTATAATAGTTCATGGATAAGCTGTATTGATCAAAACAGTACAATTTAAAATTCTTTTTTAGTTATTAGCTTAGTTTGTAGCAATTGTTTAAAGATAGCGTAGGATTGGTATATATTAAATCAAAATTAAATAATTTAAAAATCGTAGAGGCTTCAAAAAACAATTGAGATAATTCTTTGGACATGCTCATAAATCTGATTAGATGTGTACAATCTGCATGTATATAAGTTGTGATTTTTTGCTTATAGCTGAAATATAAATGTTTGATTTAAAGAAATATGATTGCTTCATTTATTTCTGTAGTTATATAACTTCCCAAGCTACAAATTTCTGTAATTGAAAAGGCTGCAGTTTTACACCTGGCTGTCCATATGCACCACATTCTACAAACCAACCACATTATGCAGATAAGCTGTATATAACTGTAAAAGCTTGCGATACAAGGTGAGGTGTTGTATTGATTACTTACATTTAGGGATGGAAAGATTCCAATAGGCTTACTGGTTTTTTTATTTACTGCTACTTAAAAGAATATGCTATAACTGTTATCAGTCCATCCCTACATGCAATTATATATAAGCACTGTACATGCATTAGTATGATAATTCTCATTTGCTCCTACGCTTATTGCTTATAGTTTATATATGCTAATTTCTTAATAAGTTACTTTATAATCCCATAATTCTAGTCAATCAATATTTGGGCAAATTTAGGCTCTAGATAGAAAATATAAACGAATAGTAATAGCAGTAGCATGCTACATTTTATCTATAACTGCAGTAGCTTATACATTATGATTGTAAGATTATATGCTAAAGTTATTCTATTGAATACTACTGAGAGCATATTGTTTACTCCTGGATATTGAACTTTCAGACTGTGTGTAAACAAATGTAAATCTACTGTGACATCTCGTTCATGTAAGTAATATCATGCAAAGTAGGGATTGTTTGTGTTGTATTAATGCAGCGGCTGCCTATAGTTGGTCAGTGTAAGTCATTATTTTATTGTACAGGTCTTAGAGCATGAAGAAGAAATTCATGTTTAAAAATCCGCTGCAAAAGTTACCTGCTACACAAAGACCTTTCTAGTCAAAATGAAAGCAGTGATTAATTGTATTTTTCACTGAGTTTTATAAAATAGTTCAGTTTGAAAGTTTACTAGCTCGACTCAGTCAATTAATTTGGGATAAAAACTGAATTTCAAAAAAATTACTCAGTAATAATGTATTCAGGGATGGACTTGATTAATTCCAATTTAGTTGTGCATTCCATATGAACCTAGTCCAAATATTGTTTCAATATGAATGTGAATGCATTTTGCTAGTTCACTAAACGGCATTCTGAGTAAATGCATCAATTGTGTTCTCACATATTTATAAACCCGTAAGTAGCTACATATATGTAGGAGAAATTTATCTTAATATGGAGCAGAAGCAATGCCTGTATACATATTCATTAGTACATAAAATAAATTTGATTTTAAATACTTTCAGAACAGCATTGCAGAATATGTCGAAATTTGTAAAGTAGACTTGCTTGTTAGCTAATAAACAGAGTCTAAATTTTAAACTGTGCTTTAGTTTTAAGACCGTAGTGGTGTCACAGACAAATGGTAACAATATTATTGTAAATTATTATTACTTTACTGTAAACATGCTTATGTATATGTATATAATATTTTATCAAAGGCTAGACATCAGTAGAATAATAACGATTAAAATAGTTATGTAATTATCTTTATTACTTTCAATTCAGCTTTTCTCTAAAAGAAATTCAATTTTTAATTCAAAATATTTCAATCTCCCTGAGTTACTAAAATTTTATGTCAGAAGTTAAAAAAAAGCCAAAGACATTTTGAAATAATTCAGTTATATATTATGACTAAGGCAATCTTTCCATGTAAATCGTTTCAGGTGCAATCGAATTTGTTGAATATACAAAAAGGCTGAAACTAAAGCATGAATCAATACTTTTATACAAATATATATTTAAGCTATTATATATAAGTTAGAAATCTGAAATCTCATTGTTGTTTAAAGTTATGTTGTAATTTTTAATCTCTAAAACATTGAATAACAAGGATGACAGTTGATTGCATAGCCTATTGATGCACAGGTGTTGACATTTCAATCACCTAATGAATTCATTATTATTTATTGATCTGTTAATTGTAAATTCAGACGAAACATTGAGTTAGCTGCTGCCGATGCCGGACGACAATGCTCTCTTCTGAAGCTCAAAGTTTGACTTCCACTCTCCGCCAAAAGTTTAATCTAGTTGGGATTAATGGAAATGGAGCTTTTTACAGCCCTGAGAAAAGTTAGTAAAACTATCACTTAGTTGTATATAATTTCTAAAGCTGGCAAAATAGAAATACAGAAAAATAAATTAATGTATTATTTTAAACAGAGGAATTATTTATATTTTATGCATTGTTTCATAAATTCATTATGCATGTTTTCGTGAATGCAATTGCTTTTTGCGTGATACTGGCAGCTACTAGGTGATTCAACAACTTCAAAGTTTTGTGCAGTTAGAAATGAGACAGTTTTCCTAAAAATGTTTAGTGCAAATGTTTTTGTGTGCTGAGAAAAGCCAAAATAATTCTTTATGCATGCATGGTTATGAATATTATATAGCATAGTATATATATATATATATATATATATATATATATATATATATATATATATATATATATATATATATATATATATATATATGAGCATATATATTATTATTAATGGTACAAAAGTCATTTTCACAATTCTTGCTAGAAATTAGTGAATAATTACTAAATATGTATTTTATCTATGCCAAGAAGTATCATTGGAAAAAATTAAAATAATATCTATATATTTTATTTCTCTATATAAAAATTATAGTACTAGAGTAGTAGTTGATATTTCTCATAATTGGACATTTAGTGATTAACATATTATGCCACAACCAATTAGCTGTAGTTTCATAACAGCTTCCTAAACCATAGCTTTGATGTAATACTTGAATACTGCAAAATTAGCTGTCAATCTTTGAAAACATCTAAAGAACTTATCAGGAGTTGTTGTACTTTAACATTTGCACAGTTTTCTACCAGAGAGATTTTTTTTCTTTATTTTTTTCCTAAATTTTTCTACCACAGCTTTTAGGATTAAAATTAAGCTAGAAAGTTTTAAGGTTTCTGATTTAAATTATATATGATTAAAATATGGTCATAAGCAACTAACAAGCCATGTAGCTTGACCAAGCTTTAATAATCTCATACATCTAACATGATATGCATTACATAACAGCCAGATCACAATTTAGGGTCTATTCTTCACACTGATTAAAAACCAATATACAAAGTGAAATTAAACCACTTTCTATTCAATCCTGACCTTATTAATTAAAAACAAGGCACTTAGTTGTAGCAGTCCTGAACAATACATTTGATGATAATATTTATTATCTAATGAAAATGAGTTTACAATGCTCTTAGTTAATTAGTAAAATGATGCTGCTTTGCAGCTTTTCTTATAAATTTATCAATATTTTAGGTAAGGATATCATTCAATAGATTAGTGAGGAGGATCAGTATTATTATGTAATACTATATGTTTATCATAGAATGTATATGCAGTATTATAACGCAATCAGCATGCCATATGATCATAATATAAAAATGACCTTTGACATCGACAAAGTTTTACTCTTCAGCAGTGCTTGCTGTTCGTGCTCTTTCAATTCTTTAGCTAAGCTCACTAAACTTGTTTCATGTTGCTTATATACAAATCTTCAATTTCTTCTATTTTTATAAAAAAATACTTTGTCAAAAAATTACCTAATTTAGCCTTTAGGATGGTGAAGAAGCTCTAAAGATGTGTGATGTAAGTCACTAAAGACTCATGGGCTCCCAGAGCACGCAGCAAAACTTGACCTCGATTTTCTGATGCCATTGCGCCTTCGGGTTTCATCTTGCAAAATATTTAATTAACGTAATTATGCGAGAGTTATTCACAAGGTGCATACGCTAATCATTTAGAGCTCGTTGTGATTAAAAGGAAGAAACTCTAGCATTGACAGCATCAAGCTATCCTCGCTAACACAATCAATATTCATCTTTCAACACCCTTGGAGTGAGTTTATTAAATAAAATTGTGATTAGATTGTCTGTAAAAGCAAAATCTCCAAAGTCAATTGTTGCACTGCTGTTCAAATTCAGAGCTGAAGAGGGGGTTTGCAGTGTAGAGCGAGGAGTAAGTTAGTGTAGAACCAAAAGTAAGTCACTCAACATAATGTTCAATGCTATGACTCGTTCACTGAGCATTCTGTCCTCAAACCATAGTCTTGGAACCCCAAGCAGTTGTCTTTCCTCAGCGTTTCCATCGCGACAAGAAGTCAGCAAATTGTCCGGAAGGGAATGGTGGCAAGTGGCAATTGCTAAAGGTAAAGCGATTTCTTGAAAAAGTAAATCAAGTTTTGAAACTTTATTTATTAGGAACACTAGTTGTTCATGTTTGTTAATATGATGTCCAATAAAACCCTTTATTAACCAAGGTTCTAGGCTAATTCTTTATACCGCCTGTCTACTGAATTGGGGTAAACTGGCCTGTGGTTCTTAAAGTAGCTGCCCCACCTGCAATAACCTGGTAGTTCGTCATTATTATTAAGCCATTGACATTTATTACAATTATTTGAGTACCGTACTATAATCTTAGTTTAGTTTTCTTCAATTTGCTTTCTTTAACCTAAATTCAATAATTAAGCTAAATGCAATGCAAATTAAGGGCTATACCTTGTGTATTATAGTAAATGTTTTTGAAATCTGTTAGGTATGCAGCTATTATTGTTAGCAGTCATATACATATGTATATAAGTAGCTTATTATGTTTTTATAAACTCAGTTTGATTTTTTCTACTTCTGCTAGCATATTTATCTAAATGATCAGACAATAGACAGCTGAAGTGTTTTCATTGCTGACAAAATTGGTAGAAAAATATGTTTATTGAGTCTAACTATAACATTTATTCAACAAAGCAAAGAAAAACTCTGTAACTTTGCAAGGCAGGCATTTTTACTATAGAATAACTATTAGTAAAAAAATATTAGTTTGTTACAAGACAAATCAATGATCCTCCAATAGTTGTATCATGAGCAACATCACTAGACACGCTGCTCTAATGTATGGTTGTCATATTTCTTGTTACAATCTTCGGAGTCCCTTTGACCTCTCATGCAGTAAGAATTTAGATTCCCCAGAGCAATTAAAAAGAGTCATGCTAATCGCCCTGCTGCATGTATACACAGTGCCTATATAAACTGTGTATACTGTAGATCTTTTGGTTTAAAGATGTTATAGGTTCATTGGTCGATAATTATTTGTAATTATAAACTTCTTTCCAGTGAATACAATGGCTGATCAATTTAAAAAAGCTTAAAGCTTAATGCTAGACTATAAATTGTAAATGAAAGCTGCTGTAGCTCACACCCACAGTGGGACTAACGGGTTTAATTATTGGTGGAGAGTTCATAAAACTTGAATTGGGAAATAAATTAACCATTCACAAAGTTTTTCATAAAATGATTGTATGCATATAGTGAAATGTATTTACTACAATGCGATTAGGCCCAACTAGATATTATTAAAGCATAACATAAAAAGCCTTACAGTATTGAATAGGGGAGCAACATAAACACAAGGTGGTCCGAACTCCAGTAAAGGCTATTGATGATGTTAGGAAAAGCTTCCAGTCATAATTGCTCCTGTGCCCCACATTAATATAAGTACTTAAAGCCCTCTTTAAAAAGACCCTTTCAATCAGGGGTTCTTACATGCAAAACATGCTGTCTTTTATCTATCAATAAAAGTAATGACATTTAGATGTTGAACATAAATGTTGTCTTTTTCTAAAATGCCATTTCATATATAGCCTCAAATTCAAAAAAGTTTCAAATATAAGAAAAATATGCAGTAAATGCTTATAAAAACTGTAGTTATTACGTTGTCTAAATTTTGTGATAATAGAAGTTTGGAAGCTATGTATAAGTAAGATTTACCAAATCTTTTGATTTTAAATTAAAAAAGAAGTGATTGAAATACAAACCATCTTATAAAGTTGAGCATCAGGATACATCACTTTAAAAACTGGGAAATAATTTCTTAGTGCAAAGCATGTATTAAGTAAATTACTAAGTCTACACCATACAGCTCAAGCAAATATTGATTAAAGTTGCAATTCTTATATCAATTTTTGACATGCATCACAAGTGCTTGCAATGAACAAGTGCACTCTCATTATAGTAGAGAAAGTTGTTTAACACGATTATTACATGCATGTGGAAGTTCTTATACCTTGATAGATTTTCAGCATTAGCTGTCTGGGTGTATGGTGCTTATAAAACCAGTTGGTAGTTTTATTCAACTTTAATTAGGGAGTTTATGTTTATACTGATGTTACTATAGTAACAGCAAAGTATTTTCCCCTTTTATCTCAGCTCTGCAGGGCAACAGCTTATTTTGATCGAAAACTAATTGGTATACCTAGTTATATAACTTAAAACAATATATGGTACCTGCAAGCTGCATGCATGCAGCTAAAATAAATATATGTTCTATTATACCGGTCAATTTAGGTTTGTCTTAAATATAGCAGCTATTTATGATGCTATTTTCTACATTTACATCTATGAGATTATACTTTGTCTGAACCTAATGCAAACGCTATTAGTAAAGCTCTGCTTGCAATGCAAACTCTTGCACTGTTGATGGTGATGCCACTCCCCGGCTAGAACAACCTTTTGACCCTACACATTGAATATTCTCTCACTTTCCATTGATAGGTGAACCAAGGGTTTATCGCATATCACTGTAGGGGTGGAACAGTGATATCAGTACAAGTATTTGTATCTAGTTTCATAATGTTCAAAGTAAGCAATACCCTCCTTAGCCATTTCTAAATAATGCATAATCTATGACTTTAGAGTTCAGGAAAATTTTAATTTGCTACATTTGAATATTAAGATTGTTACATTAAGAGCAACAGGCTCTATAGAAATAATAATGATCACTATGTTATTATGTATGTATATTTTTGCCAGAGTGAAAGCTATGTATTAACAATTAAAATCAATATTTCTGTGCGACGTAATGTAAGATTGATACGTCAAATGTTATGCTTTTGTGGAGTTACTCAATGGCATTTGATTAGGGTTTAGCATAACATATAGTCATGTAAGTAATTGCTATACGATATACTTTACCTAATCACAATTAATTTAATTACAGTTTACAATATGACCCACTTGAAAATTATGATTTTACGAGTTAAGTCTTTAATTCCGATGCACTCAAAGTTGAAATATGTGAATATATTCAAAAACACAACTTGAGCCATTTTTCATCGCAGCTACAGAGTGCTATTTTATGTTTCCAATTTTTCATTTTCTAAACAAGACAGTTTATTGAATTTACAGGCTGAGCAGCAAAGAAAATGAAATAAGATCAATACATGATGAAATAATTTTAGAGCTCAGCCAGATTTAGTAATAAATTATAGTGCATTCATTTCTTCAGGGTGTATACAGTACTTTGTATGATATATAATTAAAAAGCCCATTAGAAAATATAATCTAAAATATAAAATCCCGATGAATACGTGCTACTAATTGCTAAAATAAAGTAGGGCAAAATCTTTTGCTCACCAGTGTTACATAGTATTTGGTTAACAATTGGCATAGAATATAACCTTCTGCTGCAAATAACTCTATTTTCCAAGTAAAATAGATTAGGAGTTTTCTCCACTATTGAAGAATTATCTTCTTACTATCTATGACATCATCACACATAGCAAATACATCGTGTCCAGGATATTCAAATGAATAAGTATAACTAGTAAAGTGATATGAAATAAGTAAAATGACCTGTAATTTGCTTATCTAAAGTATATCATCAAAACTGCAGCACAGCCTAAACTGAATATTTTATAGTTACTAACCAAAATAATATCATTACGAGAAATTAGTTTAATACTTAAAAAGCATTCTTTAATTAAAGCGAATTAAACAGCAAGAATGTATTCAATGGTTTTGTCATATTATTTCATTTTACAAGATTCATTAAGCAAAAACGTTTTGGCTTCCAGAGAATAAAAAAAATCAGTTTAGGAAGTTCACAAAATTCTTAATCTAAAATAACAGCACTAATATATAGTACCTACGTATTTACATTTTTCTTTATAATATTGAACGGTCTTAGCTTTCAATTTAAGACATTTAATTGTGTTTAATGCTTATTCTGGAAATGATGAAAAACACTCTTAATGCCATTGCTGTTATTGTTAAGAGAAATGCTCCTTTTTACTTTGCATTCTTTTGTTTATTACTGTTATCAGCCTCCTCTCCACTAGCTATTTGATATTATATTATAGCTTCTGCTTTAAGTGACAGTTGATATGTTCCTTATTTTTTGTTTCACTTCCTGCTTTGCTTTTTTAACAAATAGTACAGGGTACTTGTGAAAATACCTTTCACTGCATTTGTTTTGACAAAATAACTTCAACAAATAATTTTGTTTTCGAAAAAATTGCTTGCATTTTTTAAGTTAATGGCTGTTTTTTGCTAATCTTAGATTTATAGTATAATTATATTATAGTTGGAAATAGTAATTTAAAATTGTAGCTGCATGATGCATATGTTTGGTAGACATATACAGTGTACAAGGGGCAATTGTGTTGCAAGTGGTAGTAGTGATTGTTACTCCACTCACATACAACTGAAATATCATTATAGTTTATCAAATTATGAAACCCAATGCATAGAAATGGTAGGAATAGGATTTGTAATCTAATTTCATAATCATATTTTATGATACTATTTTCTTACTGCATGCAAAGTACAATGTAGTTCAACGCTGCCACGCTGACCAACGAACGTTCATCAGTGTCAGCATCAAACAACTTGACTCTTCATAGAGTTCAACGTCCTAGCAGTAACATGTTAAAAGTGATTGAAAATTTCACTTAGGTATATTATAGTGCTTTATCTGTCCGCACGCAGGACTGAAGTCTCATGACTACGTGGTGTGGCACACATAGCACTGGAAAAATATTACATAATTTTAAACGTCATACAGAAAAAACTCACTAGGTTTAAACATGAAGTTATCCTTTTCATTTTCTTGAACTAGTAACTGTGAACTGACTTAAGCCAGTGGTCGCTCACACTCGGTATGTTGAAAGAGTCTCTCGGTAAGTTTGCCTCTCAATTCCTTGCAGCTCTGAACCATGAAAATGGAATACGGAAAGGAAATAAAGGAGCATCTATCAACGGCAAGGGAAGCAGCATCGACAGCAGAATAATTGAATACAGGAAGTATTTCGAACAGTTGGCAAAGTTGAAGAAGGTGTTGGATCTTGTTAAAGGTAATAGGCATAAGCTTATAACATTCTTTAGCAGTTGCTGTATAACAAAACATGGAGCAAAATGTTTAATGTATAAAACAAATTTTAAATAAAAAAATAAGAGTTTATGAGTCAACATATCAATGTTTTTTCATCGTGTAAGAACTGCACCATATAATTATTTCTGAAAAAATGCTTGTGAAATTTCCAAGCTAAAAATAATGTAGTAAAATAAAAAATACTTTTAGGCCTACTAATAGTTTATCGCACACCAACAAGATACATTTTTAATGTGAAAATAAATTATATTTGCGGTTTTTTCATTAAATGTTGATTTACATTTATAAGTTGCTCAATAAATATAAGTTGAAAATTAAACTTGGATAGGTTATGATTTCAATGGTTACACAAAGCATATACGTGCTATTTTGCTAATTTGTAGCTTCGTTATAGGCTAACCTGGGAGAAAGCTTTTTTGAATTAAAATAATGCATACTTTATAATTGAAAACATTCAAGTGCAGCTAAGGGACCAACTTGTGAGTAATATTAGGCATGAATTATTAACCGATAGATTTAATTATGCATATTGTCAAGTTCAATATGTAACTACAGAGTAACATATTGCTGTGACTTTGAACTGCTGTTGGTATTATAGAAGAATTTTTAATTATTTTATTTTTTTCAATTGCTGCTACATAATTTAAAAAGTTGAATGACTCTTGATTTTTACTATTGCATGCTATCTGAAATAATTGAAGGTGTGAGCAATTCACAAGCAGTAAAATAGTTTCTAAACACTATATACACTCAGGAATTTACACCATTTAGGTGTATAATTAATGTATCACATATTATATGCATATTTATCACATATATGCATGGTACTCATATGTGATATGTATATAATATGTGATATGCATATCAAATATGTGCATACCACATAATATATGCATATCACATATGCATCATATATAGCCTACATATCAGATATAAATATTGTATATGCATATCATATATATACATATCATATATACATATATGATATTATCATATATACATATGATAATATCATATATACATATCATATATACATATGATAATATCATATGTACATATCATATATACATATGATAATATCATTATATATACATATCATATACACATATGATAATATCATATATACATATCATATATACATATGATGATATCATATATACATATCATATGATATATGCAGGAGAATATGAAGACAGTAAAAACTACGAGATCATAAGAAGATACACCAGACTGAAGGGGATGATCAAACGTACGGTGATGTACGCAAGACTTGAAGTGTTGCCAGAAGTATCACATGCTATTGGAGTTAACTCCCTTGTCCTCATGATGACACCAGGTGTCAGAAAACCTCTCAGTACGTACACAGGAAATTGTTTTCTGAGATAAAAGAAATACAAGTAGCGGTGTTAGTAATTTTAACAATATTTTACTTGAATTTTTTCCTATTTAATTAAGATACTTCAAGATTAAAGCATATGTCTAAGGAAGTCTACTCAAAGAAAATATAAAAGCAACGTAAATAATAAAATAACTACGTTGAGGCATAACACAAAGCGTAATTTGCAAAGATGAAAGCAACGAAATTGATACTAACGTTGCTAGGAAACTATGACGCATTTTGTTTATAGTTTTATTTTATAAGTTGTGCTTAGTTTCAGTTTTGTGATATTTGCTGTTGCAGTCAGCATTCCTGAGTGCCCAAAATCTGAGCTGTCCAACAGAATTCATCTGCTACAGAAACGAATATCCTTTATCAGGGCTCAGATCGACCAATTAGAAGACAGCTATCAGAGTAGTAAACAATACATCTTCTTTCAGAGATATAGACTCATGAAGGCCATGATAAAAATTCTGTTAACTAATTGCATAGATTTACAAAATAATAATTGAATCTGTCATTGCGTTTTCATTACTTCACATTATTGGAATGGATGCCAGTACAATGACCTTGTGGTTGTGGTTTGCATGAATTTATGGTAGTGGTTTCATTTGATGCAACTCCTTTCAAACCTCAAATGAAATATCTATTCGAATAATGTGAAGCTTGGAAAAGCAGTGTATGATTTTTGCTTTAAGTCTAATTTTAATGTTTGTCAATTACTAAGTTCATCGTTGGGGGTCACCATAACTTAAAAATAGACTATTTCAAAAGCTGATTTCTTGTAAATAAAAAAGTAAACACAATGACGAAGTAAAGTATTTGAGAAATTTTAAAATGTTGTCATTTTAAAAAACAAATCTGCTAACAAGTTATTTTTTTCATAAATCACATTTCTGAGGTAAGACAGTATTTTTATATTAACTGTAATAACAAAATTAGAGTAGGTACCAACAATTTTCATTGCTGAAGTTAAATGTGTAATTAATACAACTTACAACTAAATTTATTTATTTGATGTTGTTTTTGTACAATACAAATAACCTCCTTAAAATGTCTAACTAATTTTCAAAATTACATACCTTTTATGTGTATCATAATAATATATTAATTAAATTTGCTTTATTGTAAATCTTGTACATATGTTACACCATATGGTTCATGCCAATCATAAAGCCCAGCTGTGCAGCTAAATTACACCAGGGAGTTACCAGAACGAGTGCCGACATTTAGTTATGTCACAAGAGCTGATTTCTCTTGCTTTGCATTACTCAATGTTCTATAAATAGAGTGCTGTAACCATACTGGTATTACTATGAAACATTTATTAAATAATAAATTAGTGTTGGCATTTCAAATAATAATAGTCAATATTCTACAATTGATCTGTCATAGGCGTTTTCAAAGTTTGTTTGACTGAAGATAAGAAATTGCAATATGCGTGTGAATATAATCATTTGGGTAGCATAGAGTGTGGGACATAATTTTTCAAGTAATGCCTTACCAAGTTTAAGTTTTTATACTAAATTTCTGATAGCAAGTCATGTGAATATTCAATGTTTTTAAAGTCATTGGTTTGTAAGAAATGGTGTTGATTTTTAGTTACTTTTGTATTTTATGCTCAGAAAACTACATCACATAGGTTATTTACAAAAGATTTATGTATGACATTTATTGTTGGTGACTTGCATCATTTTTATTTGATGCAATTATCACTTTATACATTGAATAAAGCATAAAAAGAACATTTTTGTTATAATGATGATTATTAGGTGAATAATTGCAAGCCTTTAAAAATAATAAATAATATAGTATTTAAAATAATTTCAGTGAATACAAAAATAAACAAACTTTAATAGATTTGTTGTTAGCCGCAGGATCAAATAGATTTGGCACAGCAATTAAAATGAAAAAATCTATTTGGTTTAATAACTTATGTAATAAAATATTTCTACTTTTGTAGGAAGATTTGCTTCAAGTTTGAGAATCAATCAATAGATATATATTATACATCTGGTATCTATAGTTACAAATGCAAACATGTTTAGGTTTAGCTTAGGAGCTTTGCATATCCATAAAAATTGTGCGGGCTCTTTGTACAGCACCCTCTCTTGGAATTTCTTTCACATGCCGCGTTAAGTCAACAGTGTACCTGAAATCATAATAGCACGCATATACATACAGACTCACGTTTTATTATAGTAGTCACACTGTCAGTGTGACCATCTAATGGCAACAGGGTTTTCAGGTGTGCTTTAGATTACTTAGTCTCAGAATGTGCAAACATGTCCCAAAATATTTTTAAAGAACAGAAAAAACTTTTATGAGGCCACACCCCTACCTACTTGGCCACTCTCCTAACTACTAGGCCACATTCTTAACTACTAAGCCACACCCTTAAATACTAGACCGCACCCCTAACTACTAAGCCACACCCTTAAATCCTAGACCACACCCCTAACTACTAGGCCATGCCCTTAGCTCCAGTGGTGCCTTTTCATATAGGCATAGTAACTCTAAATAAATGCAAAAATGGCTAAGAAAATATGTACTCGACATTCAGTTGTAATTTGATATTATTGATTGGCAAAGTGGAACCTTTCAGTATTTAGATTGGAATGGTAAGGCCATTGTGATAAATCTATGCAAATTTGCAAAAAATATATTCAATAAACTGTAATTGCACATTTAATAGAAATTTAAAAACCAAAATTTCCATGAGAGTCAAGATTTCTTGTGCTTGTTATCTGCTCTTGATTAGATGAGAAGGCAACTCCCAACTAAGTTTACACACCTGTGTGACTTGTTAGCTTTACTTTGCATGAGTCTTTCTGTGATTTTCACCATTTGAGGTGAGGATGACACTGGAATTGCCGTTGGGCTGACTAGCGGTGATGAACTGTCGCTGCTTTGGGCATCAAACTTCTGTACCAAGTCTAGCACTGGTCTGTTTATTCGCCCCTTGGCCCTCAGGGCAACTGGTGACCCCTACAGAAGTATTAAGTTATAAGACAACTAATTGAACATAGGTAGTGAAACGCCATGAAAAAATATTAATTCAGGCTCAAAACTATATTGGGTTATTACTATTAGTTAACAATTTGAGAGAGAAAAGCAAATATGATTTAAATATAACAAAAATAGTATTATGTAAGATGATGGATAGAAAAAATTTACTAAGGTTTTTACTGAACTGCTAATTGATCAAAAAGTAATGTTCAAAACTTGCTGTTCATCTCATTTCAATTTCTTCGCTAAAATCACCAAATTTTTTAGCAGCAACAAGATAGTCAAGATAATGAGGAGTTATATTCACCTGATGAGAACGAGGTGAGACTTTGTTACTCCTATCACTCTTCTTTCCAGCTTTGTGACTGTCAATCTCTCTAGAAGTTATAGCAAATCATATGATTAGCTAAATGGTTTCATGCTAATATAATCATATATAAAGAGAGTGTACATACTTCTACAATAACAAGGCTTGTGTTTACATAAAATGAATTTAGGATAACAGGTGGTATACTGTATATACAGTAAAGCTACTGACTACGATGTAAGATAAACCTACTCTGATGAACTTCCAGGTTTGATTCTTAACTCTTCCAAACTGATATCTGAATCAAGCACTCCTCCTAATGACCTAAACAAAGTGTAAAACATATAAATAAGTTACAATTGAGTAGCTGTGACATATTCAATAACAATCATACTGTTTTTCAAAAAAAGCCTTTCAATATGAAATTTTTTTAATAATGAGGATTTGTTTTGGAGCAAAAGTTTTGAAGTAACACTTTTGATGAAAATAAATGTTAAAAGTTCTGTGACTTATAAAATATTATCATTGAAATACCAGTAGCTATAGGTTTACATGCTAGTTAAAGCGTGGAGCTCAATAGTGCCAAATATAATTTGAAAATGTAAAGAGTTGTCTTCTCTATAATATTATTTTCATTTAATATTAGTCTGAGTTAATTATCTTGAACATCTTTTATAACTTCAGTAGTCATACATTTTTATGCCTGCACAAAACTTTTTATTGCTGTAAATCATTGCAGCTAGATATAACCACAAGTAGAAGCACCTTAGTAATTAACAAGTAGATGTAGCACAAATTAGTGTTATATATATAATTCATATTGTAACTGATAATTTAAAATCTACTTTCAATTTTTTACCCATGCACACAAAACAACCAAACAATATAAAAGATCAAAAAATTCAATTCACTGGTATCAATTGCTATATCATTGACAGCTGCATTTGGTGAAAAAGTGCCATGCAAATTTTCAATTAGACACGGTGTACTAATGTTTAGCTGCCTCTGTTGACTTTTACTGCTAGAAAGAAAATGCAGTACACAACTTTAGCTGAATAGTTTACCTCGATCTAGGATGCTGATGCTTTTTTGGAGCTTTAAATACATCATAAGGACCGGATGGTTCCGCCATCTTTATCTTGAGATCCGTTCCATCATCGCGATCATACAGACAGCTCAGCCTGTCTAGCTTAGTTCTTAGTGGCACTGATTGAGAGCTCAACAGAGGTTCTAAGGGCTGATCTATAATTTTGTTATTTTCTCCAGCAAATTTCAATGGAACGCTTTCGCTGTGAGACCTGTTTTTCAAAACTTTTTTAGTGTCAGGGTGATTATCAACTTTTATTAGTTTAGCTTTGACAAGCAAATCTTCCGATGGTGCATCAGGATTGGTGTTCATCAATTTATTTACAAACTCATTTTGATTAGAAAACAATGGCTCTGTGCTGATTGTTATTTCTGGCTTTACAAATATTGCCGCTTTTTCAGCAGGTTTAGGTGAATATTGAAACTTTGAGTTCAAACCATCGGTGTGTTTATGAGACAATGAAGGGTCTGGGGTTGACTGGAAACCTTTAGGTGAAACCAGTGCTGATTCTGTTTTCACACCTGGACTTAAATGGGGTACAGAGAGTTGAGGTTCTACAAAAGGATCATTAAAGTTAGAACTTTGATTTAGAATGTCTTTTAGTAACTCATCTTCTCTGCTTTCTTTATTCTCTAAGACGTCTTGAGCTTGAAGACTGTGGTGCAGATGAAGTAGCGGATCGATAAAACTGTCTTCTTCCATAGCCAAGCCGCTGTCTACACAAACACTGTGGCTTGGCAGCGTACCTGGCAGTTCTTCAACAGTGAAATTCAACTTTTGCATTTTCGGGCTTATGCTGCTCACTATTTTTGAAGTCGAACCTTCGTGTGAAAACCTATCTAATGAAGTTTCTGAAGAGGAATCACTCTTCTGCGCCTTTTTCTCTCTAATTTTGCTAATGTCCTCGTTGATAGTCTTGAGCAGTTCTTTGCTGTCACAAGTTGGACTTATCTCAGAATCAAAACTTTGTTGTGAGGTCAGCACGGCGGGAGACCTGGGCTCAGCAGAGTCTAGCGAGCCAGTCATAGCTACGAGTGACAGCGGCCTCTTACCCTTAGCTTTACTGGTGGCTTCTTCTTCCAAGGTAACACTTCCATCTGTGCTTAAAAATGACTCAATGGATGCAGTCCTGTGTCTTGCCTCTCGACTTCCTAAATTTTCAGAAAATAAAACTAGCTTTGCAGACATAGCAAATAAAAACTATGATATTTCTGAAAGTTGAACAAATTACTATTTTCACTTATAGAAACTAATGCACTTATAGTATACAACTTGAAATCATAACAAGGTTATAAAATAGTGTATTGATTCATGAAAAACAGTTTACCATTCGTTTATCAATTTGAAGAATCAATAAATAGGCATTTGCTAGCATAACTATCACTGCATGACTCATTACCTAGTTGTTGATCTGATGGTAGAACATGGTTGATTGGTTCCAGACTTCCACTACTACTGCTGCTTGTACCATCACAGGACTCCTTGGAACTGACCTGAGATGTCCTGGATGTGTAACGCTTCACTCTGTGTGGACTCACTCTCCTACCTCTCTCAATAGAGACTGGGCGATGTAGTCTTGTAGCTGGTTGGCTAATTTTCTACAAAGTGCAGATCTTACTTTTTATAACAGTGGAAATGATAATCAATGAAGCTTAATATATAGAAACGAAACCTATGTGTAACATTCAAACAAAGCTTAGAGATGCATGGAGATAATATTTTACTGCTATATGCAATCTGAATGAAGTATTATAACTATAATGGATAGTCTTACAATTTCAGGAGTCAGTTTTTCAGATGATTGAAGAGGTTTGACTGAAGGCTGAGAGTTATCTTCCTGACTTATGAGTCGTGCAGGCGATTCTACTGACCTTTCAGAATTCCTTGACCTAATTGTATGATAAAATTTGATATTATAGAAACAAAAGCATTATTTACCAACGTTTGTTTACGGTCTCCAGCTCTGTAACAACAGTTGATAATGAACATTCTTAACCAAGCTTACTGCTATATGCTAGCAAAATAGTTTCATGTAACCCTGTTTGAAACACAAAAGTAAATCTGAACTTTTCTGACATCTTTCCATAGGCCCATAACCTGGTGCTCAAGTTTATTGAACTAATGTTGTAACCAATAGACCAAGCTGTTTCTTACTATTATTACAGGTAATACAAATATAAAAAAGGTTTGAATTGTGTATAGTTCTCATCAAACAATTGATTTGGTCAAAAATTCAATATATAATATTATTACTTAAAACTAATTCTAAGCAGATTATTAGGATAAAAAGCACTATATTTTGCAATAGGGCGCTTTACATTAAAAAGGCAAGTGATTTCACATGTCTTGGCATCTAATTACATAACTCTTCAAAAATATTAGCCCTTGATCAAGTTTTATAAAAAAAAACCTATTAACACTTACTGACGGCCCTCTAGGTAGTAGCCAGGATCACAGGCTTGCTTGATTCCCCACTGCCGAAGTTTCTCCTCAAACTCAGCATCATTCCTCCCGGCCAGCAAACCTGCTCGATCAGCTGACATAGATCGCTGCCGGTTGAAGGTTTTACCTTTCTTTTTACCACCTTTAGGTCTAGACTGGTTTGTTGACTGCTTCGATTGATTATCTAAACAATAAATAATCACAGTAATAAAACTGATAACAACAACATACATTACTTTGTTTTTTTATTTATAAATAATTTTCATTAACCTGAGCGTTTATGCTGTAAGATACCAAATGCCATTTGAATGTTCTTGCATAAATTAAGGAAAGAAAACTCCTTTCTATATAACTGTATTAACTTGGTCTTGCAATAGAAATATAAAAGTCACATGCAACTCAATGAAAACTAAATGAGTTATAGTTGCTCATTGATACTGCTTTGAAAACAATACAGACGCGAATGGTAGATGTTCGCTTCCGCAATGACCTGCCATGACCTGCACTCTGACGTGATTCAAGAAACGGAGATGAAACAAAATATATCACAACACATTGGCTTGGACTAACTTAATTTGCATAATTGACAGAGGCAAACTGTGCAATATTAAGGAAACATTTATCTAGAGTGACAATATGTTGAGTAGCCAACGCTATGAATGTCATTCACTGTGAATCATAAATGCAGCTTGTAATGAATGTAGCATCTAGAAAGCTAAGACTAGAATGCTATACTGAAAATATGTGCTGGTATGTACACTACTATATTAGACATATCAAGTATGCATATACTGCAAGGGCTATATCACAGCAAGCTAAGTCTAGTTATGCATGAATTTATAGATCTTTTAAGAAATATTTACCAACCTGAAACAGCTTTCAACATTTTATTCAACTATTTTCAGTAAACAAACTAATAGCAATTTATATCACTGCTTATCGCTGATTCCATACCTTTGTTATCAGGTTTAGACTTTGAAACCCATTTTTCCAACTTTTTAGCAAAATCTTTACTCAAATGCATAGAATTTCTGACTGCCTCAAGGTCTGTCTGGTCCGAATCTTTCTTCACTGAAACCTGACGTGAATGATCAGCCTCTTCTACAACAAGCAATGCTTTTGTAAAGTATAGTGTAGTGTAGTACAATAAATAGTACAGCATAGTATGGTACAGTGTAGTATAGTATATAGTGCAGTATAGTGTAGGGTAGAATAGTGTAGTATAATATAGTATAGTATAGCATAGTATAGTATAGCATATAGTATAGTATAGCATATAGTATAGTATAATACAGTGTAATATAGTATAGCATATAGTATAGTATAGCATAGTATAATATAGTATAATACAGTGTAATATAGTATAGCATATAGTATAGCGTAGCATAGTATAATATAGTATGGTACAGTGTAATATAGTATAGCATATAGTATAATATAGTATGGTACAGTGTAATATAGTGTAGAATAGTATAGTATAGTACAGTGTAGTATAACATAGTATAGTAGTATAGTATAATGCTATAGTGCCAAGGTTTGATGCCTGACCTACATTCAAACGAAGCAGGTCGCAGCGACAAGTTGCCCAATAATCAATAATCAATTAGATTGGCGAGTGTTACTTTGCCAAACTGCAAGCCAAAACATCACTTTCAACTCAAGTGGGAGTAGATTGGTGTCTATCAGCCAAGTAACCAACGTAGGCCTTACCCAAAACATGCTATGCATGAAAAAGCATGCACATCAACTCAATTTAAATGAAGCTTCAAAAACAAGCTGTAATATCTTAAATGAATAAACACATTCAGTTTTACAAAAAATTTAATAATTGAAAACAAGAATTGTTCTCACCAGGTATTGTGTTGGTAATCGTAGGTGTTTGGAGACCTCTAGAGTTGGTGCTTGCAGGTTGGGATCTGGGAGATGTAGTGGCCTTGTCATGGGACATAACTCTAAAGGACAATGAAACATGTTTTTATAAATCTCATGCCAGTGCAAAGCAAGCATCCAAACATTTAATATGCACATATTTCTTTAAGTTTTTTACTTATAAATAAAAATAGATTATAAATTATACAATAAACTTATATTCATTAAAAAGGGGACTTTAGCTTTCAACATTTAAACTGGGCATCAAACAAATTTTTAATGAACCTGTATTAACTTTCCAAATGTTGGAGTTCTATTAGAAACTAGAAAAAAATACCAAATTGGTACAGTTTCATCAGTAGCCTATCTGACTTAACAGAATAACTTTCCAAATCTAGATTATATGCTAAAAGTTTTGTTTAATTGGTGATATTTAAGAAATAGCTAAGGTTTTCTTTACCAACTACACGACGTACGGTGCAATATATGAAAAGATATGATATGCGTGATGTATATCTTATAAACTAAGTATAAGTAGTGCACATTGCACAGTTATTTCAGAGACTGTGATCATGTTGATAGTTGATAGGGATGGGCATTAATTATATTCTGCTACTTCCCACTATGCAATATCA
>OZ037766.1:3342500-3462521 GCA_964035545.1 Bugula neritina | reverse complement strand
AGATGCCAAGACTGAAATTTTACTGAAAGAAGAGCAAATAAAATGTTTTTTCTGTCACGTCATATGATTAGGTAACACTAATAGCATTCACATTAACACAGTCATCAAACCATATACATGTGTTTATTTACATAGCAAAATATTGCGTCTACTATAGTTGTATAGTTAATATTCATACTCTCGATATGGTTATTTACTGTATAAAAGACCTATAAAAAAGAACAAAATTAGGTGTTATATGTAAATTGTACTAATCAAACTGTAATTGCAAAGAGTTTGTACACTACAGGAGAAAAACTTCTACAATCACTCTCTCCTTTCAACAAAATAAGAGTGTTGGTGAGTGGGTGGGGAAGGGATAAGGTGGAGGTGTGGTATGGATGTAGATTTATTTGCCTTAGGAATATTAAGTAAATAATGAGTCATTCAAAATAATGATACAGATTGAATGAGAAACTGAGGAGATCATACTAATTACAGCCTAAAGTTGGTGACGAGTGTGTTTTGTAACTTGTAACCATTAAAACCAAAACTTATAATAAAAAAACTCAAAATGTGCTGTATGACACTCAACCAGCTAGAAGTTTTCAGGAAAATGATCTGTAATAGTTTGCATAATATGTTTTTAGAATTTTGGTAATACTTTCATTAGTATGACTATCAAATTTTTATATGGCATTAACTGAATAAGAAAGAATATATTTTTAATAGTGTTATTTACAAAATGCATGTAGTACTTTAAAAATAATATTACAATAATATGCTAATGAAATGACTAAACTTACATACCTAAATGTTTAATGCATTTGTTTACTGCAGAATTCTCCAATTTGACATATTATTGTTATTTATATTGATTGATTCATAGAATTTCTTCCATTAATTGAATAACAATACCAAAGTGATGCGAATGTCGTAACTCTTTGAAAGAGTGGGACAAATGAAATATCCTATTTTAGCAGCTGCATAATTGCTATAATTGTAAAACAAAATACATTCTCTTATAACTTCAATAACAAACAAACCATCAAGGGTCAACTCTACTATGCTAGAAAAATAAATTATTTATCACTATGTTGTAAAGGAAATCAAGCAAATTAATTTTTTTTAAATGCTCTTTCAGTTTTCAAATTGTTGCAGAGCTTTAGTGATATACCTACTTACTGTAAATATCAGAAGCTACTATATAAAAGTAACGGAATTTTCACCCTATTGTTATACTATTGTTTAACATGTTCATAAGAGAATGACAGCTCCTTTGACTTTCAAACAGTTAATTTAAACAATCATCACATCAAGATTTCTCAATTACCACCAGAAAACTAATTGCTTATTCTGAGACTTCTGCCCCCACCAGGAACCAAACCACAGACAAAATTACAGCTTGCAAGCTAGCATGCTATCATATTATACTATGGGAACTACTGGAAAATCTAAAGACTACATTCCACCCAATTCTCCAAAACGTCACTGCCCCCTCCCTTACTACTCCATTAGTTCTTAGGCTCCACCAGCCCCTCAACTCCCTGCAGTAATACTACTCCACCACTGAAGACCCAAATCACTTGTAAAATAATTGCCCCCACCAGGAATCAAACCAGAGACTTACAACCTGCAAGACAGCATATTACCCACTACACTGTAAGAGATACTAGGAATCTCAACATTACAGCTTACCTCTTCATCATTTCCAGACTGATTTGTCTTGGGTGCTTCAGACATGTGCCTGTTATATGAGGTTCTCTGAAACCCATTGAGGGAGGATAATCCCCCACTTCCTACTGTAGCTAAAGGAAAAAACACAGTAAACTAAATTATTTACTGATAATATAAACAAAAACTTCAGCTATATACATATATTATGTCTAAGTAGTATGGATAGGAGTTGAATAGCTAGTTGTACTAGGGTACTTTAAAACTTGAATTTTATAGGAAGCAAATACACGAATAAAAATCAAGAATGGAAACAAGAAAAATGTAGAAATAAAATTGAATTACTTAATATATTCATAGTCTGTAGCCATCACTTCCAGGAACAAAAAAAAGCAACAATGTGTTTACCAAACAGCTGTTAGAGCAAACTGAAATTAAGCAGGAATGTGCAAAGGAGCATTAGAGTTTTGTTTAGTATATGTTAGTAGAGAAGAATAAAGGTTGAGCAAAGCACAATAAGCTATAACTAAATCACCAACCACAAACTGGATCTTCTATTGTAATAGGATCTACAGCTGACTCATCAACCATGGAGCCACACCACACACCCCCCAAACTTGAGGGTGTAGGCGGTGTTAGCAACCGTCTCTGATAAAAGCTATTGCAGTTTCTCTGGCTACACGAACAAGCACCCTGACAGTCACAAAACTCGGCCAGTTTGATGCTTATTAGTGGTAGACGTAGTCGATGACGACGGTTAGACATATCTGCAATGACTGTATGCAATTTGCACCAAGAACAAACACAGCTATAACATGTAAGCGGGCATCCAACAGCCCCCCCCCTACCGCTTATCTGAGTGAGATGGTTATTGGAGAACAATGTGGAAATACTCTCATAGCTAAAGTGGTTAGTGTTGACATCAAAAGCTAAGCTGTTATCCAAACCAATCATTTTGATATAAAACCTTTACAAATACATTTCCAGAAGTTAAATCTCTGATTTCCATTAATGTTTTGGTACATATGTAACGTCAAAACCTAAGTTTAGACATGAAACTCACTCAGTAATTCATTGCTAGATGTATGCACCAAACCAGCAACTCCATGAGGTGACTGACCGTACTCTGAAACATGATTAGGTGCATAGTATAAGTTATATCAATCTATCAATATATATTTCAATTAATTAAAACTTCTCTGATATATACTTCATTTGAAAGATTTATATGCACCTTGGCCAGTTTGAGGTTCAAATTTTTAAGCTGTGTGTTGCAGCAGCTAAGAATAGTATGTGAAGAAAGTGAGTAATAGGTACAGTACATGTACTATTAGTCTTATAAAAACACAGAGTTCTGGGCCAAATAAAAGCATGAACACAAAATTTGTTTGTTCGAGCATAGAACCTTCAAACAGTATGTAGATGATAGCTGAAATACATATAAATATTTTACTATACTGCATAAGGGAAGTGTGTCAGACATGCTTTAATATACCAGCATGGTTTTAAAATGATATAAACAAAGTAGTGGAAACTGTGCAGCCCATTCCGGTGGCCAATGTTTCTCTCCTGGAGCTGATGGAAACCCATGCAAGTAGAGCTGCATGCGTCATAATTCCCTAACTATGGTTGTAAGCAGAGATATTTCAACATGTCACATGCCTGTATTTCATGCTAGTTAGTATACTTGTTTGTAAAATAGAGGAATTTAGCTTCAAAGATGCAACTAGTCTTTGAACTAACCATAATGTTTGTTCTTTCGCTGACCAAATGCTGAGCTGCTGCTGTTTGGTGTCACAGCCGGGTATTTCTTGTTTTCAATGGTCGGCGACTCTTTGCTACTTGCAGACGTCTTTAGGAACTTAGTCTTTACCCGTCCGAGTGTTCCTGACAACATTTGAGTGCCAACTCGCAGAGACTAGAAATCACAATAGAATACCATGTATACCACTTTAATTCACTTGACTCTACTTAGTGCAGCTATCATTTTTCGAGATAGAAGGTGACTTATGACATTAAAACATAAAGAAAATAATACTTAGAAAATTCAATTTTGTATGGCTAAAACTTTTACTAACTTGTTCTAAAAATTGCTCAAACTTGACATATGTATTCTTTCGATTTCATAGCAGATATAATCTGAAAATCATTGGTCTATGTCAAGTAGGACAAATTATTATTTTACCTTAGTTTTATGGTTATCATTGTGATCTTGATCGATTTGAAGACGACTTGATCTGTAGTCTTCAATAAAAGATTGATCATCACTGTTGTTCCCTCCTTCGACTGTGGGCGAGTCAAAGTGAAAATTTTTATGATCTATCAGACTCTACAAGAGCAAAACTTTCAGATGAAGTATGTGACAGGTCACGTCAAAACTTCCATCATTTATTAGCTAATAGCTTTCTTACATTATATTATATAATATATTAACATAAACCAATAGTTGTGTATATTATATTATGATAATACAAACTGATAACTGTGTACACTATATTAAATAAATATACTAACATACACCAATAGTTGCACCAATTCATTATAAAACAAATATAAATTATTACCATCAGTAATGCATGGGTTTGAAGTTAAAAAATAACAAACTATTGCATAATGTTATAGCTCCAAATGATTTTTCCTTGTACAAAATAGATGTGATTCAATGTATAAATATGTTGAAATTAAAAAAAAATGTAATAAAACATTTGGCAAATCCCCAAGTTACTGCATATTGATATTTGATTCAAGGGCATATTTTGTCAAACGACTTACAAGACAAACAACTTAGTGACTGACCACTGCTAAGCTCACAACTAAGTGACCAACGACTATGTGGCCCGTAGCTGCGTGACCCGTAGCTGCGTGACCCGTAGCTGCGTGACCCGTAGCTGCGTGACCCGCAGCTGCGTGACCCGCAGCTGCGTGACCCGTAGCTGCGTGACCCGTAGCTGCGTGACCCACAGCTGCGTGACCCACAGCTGCGTGACCCACAGCTGCGTGACCAACAACTATATTCTCGACAAGTCAAACTAAACTACTAATTACTAAATAAAGATATAAGCCAAGCAAAAAGCTGGTTGCATAAGCCTCAATGATCTGAGTCATAACGACTGAATCATTAGTCTGTGAATGTTGACCAGGAACCAGTACTTGAGGCTACAATTAGAACTTTCATTACTAAGCTACTAGCAACTGGTATCTTATGAAGTGACAAATTATAATTCTGTTTCAAGTTACTTCCTAAATGAGTTGTTAGAAGGTGAAATTGAAATGACATTCATACTGAAACACAGACCTACAGTTGTCTAGGTGAGAACAGTGAAGCAATCAGTTCAACAACTAATGCCCAGGTCAATTGAAGATTAAAAAAGTGAAATGCAGCTATATACACATCAGATATCAATTCTATTGAGTAGATGACAATCACTAAAAAGCATTTCTGTTCTACTAGTTATACAGGGAGCAAAATGAAACTACACCAGCCTTCCCACTCATTGCAAACCTCAGTTCGTAATATGTTTACTGCAAGCTTCAGTCATACAAGAATAGAAAATATAGATCATAATATGTATGATGGTGGTACATGAGTTGTGTGATTCAAGCATTCAATATATACAGCTGATTTCACCAGTACATGCAGTGTATATACACATATTGTGCTGGGTTGTAGAAAATTTGGTCAAATTAAAGATGATGGTGACAACATGGTTTACCAGAAAATGGTTCTTCAACCAGATTAAGTTCTGAGCTTTTATGTTGCAAATGACAAATTTTGGGTGTTGTATAGTAATGGATTAATTAACTTTTTCTCTACTGAAATATTTTACTTCCTGCATGTAAAGTTGCTTACATTGAAGATTAACTAGATATAATATATGAGTTCTGCTTAGCTAAGATTGAAAGTTGAGTTTCACACTTAATATATACAGAGTTCTATTTGAGCAATACTAAAACTATAACACTAAGAATTGTGGATTTATGCTTCTCTCTTTAAAATTGATGATGTTGTCAGGTTCAGCTGCATAGGCTTTAACATGTATTCTAAATTACTTATGCAACATTTCGGCTCATCAAATTGCAGCTGCGGTACATTTAGTTTTACCAGAGCCGCTCTCTTCTTACTATAACTAACTTAACCAAACCAAATGCAAAACCAACATCATATTATGGCTAGCACATTATAGATTCAGCATCCAATTCAGCAGCATTTGACATATCTTTGAAGATCTGCTGCCAATAAATTCCAACCAATACTATCTTGTACACAAGTTCTGTAACATACCATTCTTTCTGCTTGTCTGCGCAACTCATTGAGATCTTCAGAGTCTTTGATAGAATTGATCTCCGCTTGCTTCAGTTTGACTGTTTCTTCCAAGAGTTTAGTAAGAGCGAGAAGACACTGAATGCCCTTTGGGTGAAGAGGTCTTGGCGCTGGTTGGTCTGGAGTCACAGCAGTATCTCTCTCTCGTCTGATGTGATTGATGAACTGGAGAAAGTCTTGCTCTTTTTTGCCGTACTCCAACATTCGAAGTTCATTTTCACTGATGTGAGGGTCTAGTGAAACTTCTACACCAGTTTCCATAGCTGTAGTTGCAGACTGTGAGTGAGTGTAGAACTCGTACTATGGCTTGGATAGATCTACTACTAAAATAGAACAAGTAATAATATAAATGAAATCAGATTATTTATACCAACCCTGCAAACTGTCATAATAAATCACAGATCTGTCACTATCCATAAAGCTGTGCTATAAAGCATTGACTATGCCACGTTATGTTTACATTTCTAGCTAATAGGTTTTTTATTCTTTCAAAACATTGACTTTTAGTCCTACATAAATAGTTCTAGATACCAGATAATGTTTTTGCCAAAAGACTAGCTTGGCGAGGCTATTATGAACCAATTATAAACACTAGAATAGGTTTTTCTAGTCTCAGCTGAAATATTTCCTGCATCATTCTGAACAATGTCTGATTCAATATGTTTATAGCATTAAAATTGTTGGTTGAAAAACTTGTTTGAAATCTTTGCTGTGACTAAACTCTGAACTTAAATTGGATAACTATAAACCATCCATAACGAGATTCACATCAACTATCATAATTGACATAAATTCAGGTTGCCTGGGAGATTTGCACATTATCTTTTTAAAAAAAGCCTATACTTCTATGCTACTAGTTTGACGCAATGTAAAAGCTTTCATCTGCTGAAGAATGTTGGAAAATGCTCATGGTTAGAAACTGTAAAGTGAATCCAATAGAGTTCAGAAATGATTAAATCACACTCTGTCAGACTAACATAAATCTTATCTCAATCTAATAAATATGATTGTATTGTCAGTTTGAACTTTTAAACATCTAAATTCTGAAAGTAGTTGGCTGCAAAGAGAGTATGCGGTCTCTATTTAAGTTATGCACTAATCATCTACACATGGCCAAGTATTACTTTATTTGGATTCATGGTTCTTGTGCTTGAATGTCACTGAAGGAGATAATTTTAGACTACAACTGTGAATTAATAACAGACATTTTTGAGAATCCCCACATTCCTTCTATAGTAGCCTATTTCAGCTTATTATAGCTAGTAACACTCTTCTAGGAACACTAGTAGAATTAAGATAACTGCAACTGATTGCCAAGAAATATAAGTGCTGACTGCTATTTCAGCATTTAACAGCTTTGTTTATGGTATCTATATCAGGAAGTAAAGCTATAAATATAGTAGGATTTTAAATAGTACAGTAATGAATAATAAAATTATATTAGTTATAAGTTATTTTCAAAAACAGTAAAGTTGATAAGTTTCTTGACCAAAAATCAAGCTTTGAAGAAGAAATTTGAAACATTTTTCTTCATGAAAATTGAAAATAGCTAATAGCTATATTTATCACACTCATAAATGGTGATGAGTCATCGCCAAAAGCAAACTAAGACAAGCTCACATGACAAAAAATCAGAACATCTACACTTCATACATTATTTGTTGTTATAAGTATAACAATTTTTCAGTAACATTTTTTCAAAAATAAGTGTTAGCAGCAAAAACATGGAGTATACAGTTTAATAATAAAGTCTCTATATGATGTTTTAGCAAATATAATGTACTGCATAAATTATCATTGTCATTCTAAATGAATTCATTTTGATCATTGTTTATTGATGATTACATAAAACTTCATGTAAATACAACATGCATATAATTTGAGAGAACTGCACTTCCGAGATACTCCCATATTAGATGCACAGCCTAAAACTATTCATGCACTATGCATGTCTAGTCTAATTTACAAGGATGCATTGAACATCAACATGGCTAACAGAACACTGATCAAGCTTTCTAAAATTGTAATTCACTTACCCCTGTTGACTTACACACTACTAGGTAAGTACCTACACTTCTCTGGTGCGCTCAATCACAACACATATGTTCCTGTTCCACCAGATGCTATACAAAGCCAACTAGCTTCTGAAATATTTATTGCACACAGGAGTAATCATATGAAGCATGATATAAATCAGCCAATCCTGTCGCATTAGACTATTATAACATGTAGTACTACTCTACTGAATATATCACTGCAGATGGCCCTATGTGTGACCTCAAGTATGTGGACTACTAATGATATTATTTTTTACATATTTTACTGCGATAATAATTAACCATACTTGACACGCTTTACTGAGCACTAGCAATGTAGCTTGTTAACTGCTGGTTGTTGGAGGAAGAGCGCATTGATTGACCACCCGTTGTTCTGATACACGAAAACAGAGTGGTGCTGTAATATTTCTATCTATTCCAGAGTTCACCAGTAAGTTATTCTTGCTTATCTGTTGTAGGGTGTCAGTTTTTTTGGTTGAAAATGAGACACCAGTGCATGTGGTTTTACTGGTGGTTATAATTCCACATTCATTAGTAATAGTTCACTGTCAACTACTATCACAAAATATGAGCTAAAACAACACAGATGACGAGGGACAGTTTTGCCAGAAGATACAGGAGTTGAAAGCAGTCATTATAGTTAAATAAAGGATGAAAATCTCTGTAATGCAAATTGTCAAGCATGTAAACGCTAAGATGCATCATAGCTTGAGTTTTTATAGATACTGATCATATGTAAAAGGTAGTTTAACTTTCTGTACACATTGTATATATAACCAGCAAATACAATTGGACAAACAGTGAATCTTTTCCAACAGCGATTAAAACATTTTATATACAGGCAAGCAATGCGAGACAAAGACTATCAAAGCTAAGTCAAACCTAGATATAGAAAAATTAAATAATATCCACGCATCTATAGATTTTTATCCCTGAGTAGAAACTGTACTCACAGGAGATGAATTGTATTGATAGCTTTCAGTTTGTTTTTACTATAAGTATGTAATACAGAAGTTCTTTTAACTCTGCTAAATATTTATGGGAAAACTATAGAGCAAGTTCAAGCAGTAAAAAGCAACTACAAAAATATGATTTTGATAAAAAATGACAGGCTAAAATATAATTGTTTTTATTTATTTACTGATTTAATATTTTAAGACTTGGAAAGTGTATGATCATGAGTTGAAATGACATTTTCCTACAAATCAGCGCTTTAATGCTGTGACAAGGAATGATTACTCCTGATGGTGAAACCTTAGGCTATACTAATACATATCTTTATACCATAAGCTACATATAACAAGCTTCAGAAAAGATGTATATTGCCAAAATTGCCATATAAAAAAATGTGGAAACAGAAGGAAGATTAGTAAAATACATAATTATATCTAATCAAACTGAAAATTTAGATAATTTATTTTCTTTAATTAGATGTGAGAAACAACGTCTTGAATAACTTTGGTTGAGAGATTTAAGGCTTGTGCTTTATTTAGTTCCTTGATATGAGCACGATTGCATGTGTAGAAACTGCTTTATCTTTCAACTTTTCTCCTATAGAATACAATTTACACGATTAAATTATATTAAGCACTTTATAACTAACAGGTAAAACTATAATAAGCATCTAAAGCTTGTTGTACTAAAGTTGTCTGCTCCTACACTTCAACAAGTTTAGAGTTAAAACTCTATTCCCAAATGTACTACAAACTATGGAAAATATGTAGTTATGTCCATTGATTTTACCAATCTCTCAACTAACTTTTGGGGTAAACTAATTAATATCAGTGATCAGGGTGCAATATGTTCAGGTGGGCAAGTTAAAATAAATGTGAGTTAAAAATATTATTTTAGAATCTGTGCTAGTTTATATAAAAAAGGCGAAGACAGAATTTGACTTGCTTCTTTAACATATAGATTCCCTATAAGTGTTGAAAATACAATAGCTGAAAAACAATGTCCTATCTATTTTATTTAAGAAAAATATCACAACTCTAACTCAACAAGCTCTCTTACTAATACTTGACGCTGTGCCCCCCTCTCCTCCTTTAATGTAAATCTGATCATAGGTTTATAAAACACCAGTTGTTGTTTTCCAACTCTTTGTCGACTCAGCTTTGTACTTGTATGTATATTACATGGATTGCTAGAGTTCATTGAGAAGAAAAGATAACTCTTACTTAGAGACACAAAAACTGATGTAACCTCTCAACCCATTTTAAATAACTTCAAATTTTTTTTGCTGCTCTGTTTTGGAACAAACTGCGTTATTTTAGATTGAACTGTGTTGCTGTTTTATATTGCGCTCAATGGTTGATTAAAAATACAATAACATTGAACATAGCTGAGGCCATAGAAAGCCAAATTATTGCATTATGTTAAGAAATAGTAAATTAGTAAACGAGTAAATCATAAAAAATTGTGTTTATAGTAGTTAATTACAAATCAAATCTAAGGTGTATTAATATACTGAATTCCCCCTCAAAAATTGACTATTAGCCAATTTAAAATTGATAGGTACCCTTTGCCAACTTTATAGAATTTATTGAAACATATTGATATAGCAATAGTAGGAAAAAATACCTTTTGATATCAATACATGAAATCAAATTGTCAATGCATTATGCTGTAGCTACCATACCTAAAGAAAAAAAGCTTTGCATTTCAGTACGCAGGAATTTACAAAATCAGTAATAGGTGGTTTGTGAACAGCATTTTATTTATCTTTTTATTTAATTACAAATTTAATTACAAATTTACAACTGAAAGCTATAATTAGAATAACAGGTTATTTAACTACTAGCCACAAAAAACTAAATATTATTCATAGTAATTCAAAATTTGCTACTCAGGTTGACCGTAATTTAAAACAAAACTAAAGGTTACGATCATTATAGGCTTGAATCTTGAGACTCTAAGGCAGGCACCTCTTATCCTATGTTAATTTGATCATTCAAATTGGATTGAGGCTTTGGATACCCACCAAAATGTCCGTATGCTTTGGTTGGTAAACAATGTTGACCAACGAAAGTTCTCCACTTTGAACGAATTTCTAATAGATACCCAAACTTGCAAAATATTTCAGTTTTTATAGATTCCACGTATTCTTTATGTGCATTGGTATTTCTGTCTCTCAATTGCCGAAATGTTCCTGGCTTATAGACATTGTTGTAATACCCGATATAGTCAATGAATTTATCATTCTCTTTCATTTTGTCTGTCCAATAAGCTACAAGTGCAATGTTTCTGTCATTTTGAGGAACGTAGAAATCTAACTGAGATATCATTGCCAATCTTTGAGTGTTGATATCTTGAAAGCACTTTTCCAAGCGTCTAGCATAATGTTCAGAAGTCTCAATCATAGTTTCGTAATACACAGATTGCGTAGGATGTGCTACTTGTGGGTCTAGCACTGCAGCGTCTTGGAGAAACAATAAGTGGAGACCAGTGACAACAGCAAGCACCATGACAGTGCATTCTCTAAATCTTTTAATACTCCATAGTAAACTCAAAAGAGGTTCAATGCCTATTTGTATGTGTAAACAAACCCACTCGAATATCTTTACTCTGTCATCGGAGTTCTTTCGGAATGGTAAATATTCCTCTTTAACCCATTTAAAAAAGTTTTTTAATTCATTGTTAATTTCAAAATATGAGCTTTCTGGGATGGATTGCTTCATAACTTTTTGAATATACCTGGTGTCAGGCACTGAGAGGAAGTCGTCTTCTCCAAGAACTTCATTTAATGTAAGATCAAGGGAGCCAATCCCCTCATTATGTACCAAAGACATAGAAAGGTCTAAGGCTAAGCCTTCTAGATCTAACTCTTCTTCTATACTCCCTTCACTGTCTGACAGGGTATGTGAATAAACAGCTAAAACACAAGAATATTTTCAAGCCAATACATTATAGTAATTATATAAATATTATTTCTAATAAGTTTTCAAATGTAAATTTATAACTTAGGCATTTATATATCAATTCTAGCTTGATAGGTTATAAACATAGATAAGCAAGATGTGATCAGAATAAATCTGAATATATAGTCTTACCTGCCATTGCAAACTCAACTGATGGGACTTTAACCACTAAATAAAAACTTCTCTAAACCGACAGCTACAGCTTTAAAGCTTACAAAAAACTTTCACATATAGCTTTATCAACAAAATATCCTTTCTCGTAATCAGTGAATAGATATATATTACTATAATATTATATATTTTTTTCTAATCACAAAACACTGCATACATAACTATTAATAGATATAGTTTCTGCACAATTTAGTTTTTACCACCACCACCACCACCACCACCACCACCACCACCACCACCACCACCACCACCACCACCACCACCACCACCACCACCACCACCACCACCACCACCACCACCACCACCACCACCACCACCACCACCACCACCACCACCACCACCACCACCACCACCACCACCACCACCACCACCACCACCACCACCACCACCACAACCAACACCACAACCAACACCACAACCAACACCACAACCAACACCACAACCAACACCACAACCAACACCACAACCAACACCACAACCAACACCACAACCAACATGGTAAAAAAACATATATTCAATCAAACTGAAAGTAGAATATTAATTTGCTTGAATTTGATGTGAGAAGTTAACAGTCATAGTTAAGAGATTTAGGGTTTGTGCTTCATTTATTTCCTTGATATGAAAAAGGTTGCATGTGTAGAAACTGCTTTGTCTTTCACAAATTTTGTTCTATAAAATACAATTTACACAATTAAATCACAGGCAAAGCTATCATAATAGTTTCATAAAATAATAAATACTTGTCATATTATAGCATAATTGTGCGAAACCTTGTACTAAAACTTTAATGTATTACATCATAATAATTGGCATCTGCAAAGTGTTACAGTGAAGTTGTCTGCTCCTATACTTTAATGAGTTGAGAATACTACTCTATTCCAAAATGTATTACAAAATATGGAAAATATGTATAGTTATGTCTACAGATTTTACCAATCTCTCAACTATAGTTGAGAGAAATATAACTTCTAAGACAAACTAATTAACAACAGTGATCAGGGTGCAATATGTTCAGGTGGACTATTGTGACCAGCATGGGCAAGTTAATAAAATATATGTGGCTCAAAATTATTATTTTAGAATCTGCTACTATATACTAGTTATAAGCATGGCGGAGAAAGATTTTGAGTTGCCTCTTTAACATTTAGATTCCATATAAGTGCTGAAAAATCATTGGATGAAAAATAATGTCCTATTCATTAAATTATTTAGCAAAAAAATCACATTTTTAGGTCAATAGTTTATCTTCCAATTTGACCTGCCTTTTGCACCCCTTATAAGACTATAGCAGCATTGGTCTGGGGGTTAGAGCGTTTGCCTAGTGAATACGAGGCCATGGGTTCGAGCACTGAAAAAGGCCATTGGTTATGTTAGGAAGAGCATCTAGTCATAATTGCTTCTGTGTCTCATTTAAATAAGTCCTTAGCCGGTTCAACAAAAACCCTTTACAGCAGAGGCTTCTCACAGGATGGTGACTTTAAACTTTTGTGAGTTTGCTCCCTTATGATTGCTGTCCCCTGTATTGTAAAACGGATCAGGTTTATAAAACACCAGTTGTTGTTTTCCAACTCTTTGTCGACTCAGCTTTGTACTTGTATGTATATTACATGGATTGCTCGAGTTTACTGAGAAGAAAAGATAACTCTTACTTAGAGACACAAAAATTGATTTAATCTCTCAATCCATTTTAAATGACTTGAAAGTTTTTTTGCTGCTCTGTTTTGGAACAAACAGTGTTATTTTTGATTGGATTGTGTTGCTGTATTGTATTGTGTTTTCTAGTGCTTTATTATGCTCACCTGTTGAAAAATACAATAAGATTGAACAGTATAGCATAAGCCATATAGAAAGCCAAACTATACATTGTATTAAGAAATTGAATTGAAGTAAAGTATCCCAAACTGAGTTTATGGTAGCAAATATAAATATATTATTTACAAATTAGGTCTATAAATTGCATTTATATACTAAATTCCTCCCTCAAAATGTTGACATTTAGCTAATTTAAACTTGATGGGCACCCCTTTCTTAGTTGGAATTTATTGAAATGTTTTGATATAGCATTATAAAGAAAGAAAACCTTTTGATTGCAATACATGAATTGAAATTGTCAACGAATTATGCTGTAACTATCTAAAGAATAAAAGCTTTGCATTTCAGTACCAGGAATTTACAAAACCAGTAACAGATGGATTGTGAACAGAATTTTGTTTATATTTTAATTGAATATTTATTCACATTTAGTTTATTAAAGTTATTATAAGAAATTGTTTTATTTACGATTAAAAACTATAATTAGAATAGCAGATTGCTTAATTACTCCAGTCACAAAAAACTAAATATTATTCATATAGTAATTTAAAATTTGCTACTGAAATTGACCGTAATTTATGATACAACTGAATGCTACTCACAGGCTGGAACCTTGAGGCTCTAAGGCAGTTCCAGGTACCTCTTGCCTTACGTCACTTTGATCATTCAAATTGGATTGGGGCTCTGGATACCCACCAAAATGTCCGTATGCTTTAGTTGGTAAACAATGTTGACCAACAAAAGTTCTCCACTTTGACCGAATTTCTAAGAGATACCCAAACTTGCTAAGTACTTCTTCTTTTATAGACTCTATGTATTCTTGATGAGCTTTCTCACTTCTTTCTCTCAATTGCTGAAATGTTCCCGACTTATAGACATTGTTGCAATACCCGATATAGTCAATGAATTTATCATTCTCTTTCATTATGTCTGTCCAATAAGCGACAAGCGCCGTGTTCCCTTCATCTCGAGGAACGTAGAAGTCTAACTGAGATATCATTCCCAATCTTTTAGTCTTGATATGATGGAAGCACTTTTCGAAGCGTATAGCATAATGTTCAGCTGTCTCAATCATATGTTTATAAAACACAGATTGTGTAGGATGTGCTACATTTGGGTCTAGCACTGCAGCGTCTTGGAGAAACAACAAATGAAGGTTAGCGACAATACCAAGCACCATGATAGTGCATTCTCTAAACCTTTTAATACTCCATAGTAAATTCCTAAGAGGATCGAAGCCTATTTGCATGTTGAAACAAGCATCCTCAAATATCTCTGCTTTGTCATCAGAGGTGCTTCGCAGGGGTAAATATTCCGTGCTAACCCATACAAGGAACTTTCCTAACTCATTGTTAATTTCAAAATATGAGCTATCTGGGATGGATTGCTTCGTAACTTTTTGAATATACCAGGTGTCGGGTGTTGAAAGGTAGTTGTCTGCTATAAGGAAGTCAGATAAATTTTCTAGGCAGCCAATCCCGTGGTTCCCTACTAATCCTGTAGTTAGGTCCAAGGCTAAGTTTGCTAGATCTAAATTATCTTCTGAGCCATGTTCGCTGCCTGGCGGTGTATGAGCATTAAAAACTAAAACACCAAAATAATTTTTAGCCCATATAATACAGTAGTTAAATATTATTTCTAATAAGTTTTCAAATGTAATTCTTTGTAGCCTATGCATTTATATTAATTAGTTTGACATGTAAACATATAAATACAAAATATTAGAATTAATCTGAACATATAGTTTTACCTGCCATTTCGAACTCAAGTTATAGATGACCTTCTCGTCTGAATGAAAACTTTTCTGAACCAACAGCTACAGCTTTAAAAAAGCATTCACACAGCTTTATCATCAAAACAACCTTTTGTATACTCAGTAAATCTATAAAGATTTTACGATATATTTTTTCTAACCGTAACATACTGCATATAGTCTTTGTACAACATTGTTCCGAGAATGTATGCTGCTGCTGCTGCTGCTACTGCTACTACTACTTCTACTACTACTGCTACTAATAATAATACTTCTTCTACTACTGCTACTAATAATGATAGTACTACTAATACTACTTATACTATATAACTAATAATACTATAATATATACTACTATACCACTAATGCTATACTACTACCAATACTATTACTACTATATACTAATGCTACTTCTACTATAATATAACTAATACTATATACTGCTACTAATACTACTACTATTATAGTGTTATGTTTACTAACACTATATAAGTTATAGAAACTGACCTGAATAAAACCCAATCCATGAATTAATGTTTACAAGTAAAATACCAATCACACTTTTCCTTTTGTACCAATTTATTTTTCAACTTTTATAATAAAATGCAAGTATATGGATAATCCAAAGTTTGTCACTCAGTACTAAAGCTGGTTGAAAAAGTAAAATAATTGTATAAAATATTATTTTAGCATGGAGGGCCAACATTATTGAATTACAGTGAGGTACACTGCGTGCATTGCTATATTGTAGGAACAATATTGAACATCTATTTTAGAAAATTTAAATTACTATAACATAAATATGGTGAAGGTTTTGTTAATTGTATATTTATGCATGAATTATTTTTTTAAAAGGTGATCTAAGCATGGATATTATATCTATAATTAAAATATTTTAATACAATATAAAAATTTGTGAACAACAAATAGAAAAATTACATTTTTATACAAAATAACATTGAAACAAAGGAGGATATATTTAAAGAAAATAACATATATATATTCATAGTTAATTAATAAAAGTTGTATAATATAAGTATAATGAAGAAATAACTAATGTTCATCAACAGAACTATTGCAAAGATGCTCTTAAAACTATCATTCGTTGTAAATCATTAAGTGGATTAACAAAACCACCCAAACTATTAAGATCCATGCTACTACCAAAGTCTTTCGGAGCGATATGGTCATCACCCACACTATTCAACCCAACAAAACTGTTACCAATGCTATTCAAACCTCCAAAGTTACCTGTCAGACCATGAGCTTTCTTCCATCTGTTGTAGTGATTCATGCTTTCATAGATATTCCCATTAACTGCTGGTTTGGAAAGATAACTTCTAAAGTTGGACAGGCCATTGCTGCGTGCAAGAATCTCATTACCCAAAGTTTCCATGAAAACCCCTCCTAAGTTTTGGGTTGCGGGCATAATTTTGTTTCGTTGGTTCATCCTGATTGGATAACTTAGAGCGGCAGTGATAATGAGGCACATACCCAATAACCCTTTTTCAATTCGCATCTTGTTTTGTCTAAAAACAGAAATCCTTACAATTAATATACTATATTATTATAACAGCAATCATTGCAAATCCATAAAAATACTTTATTAAAATAAACGAATTGAATTAAAGTTTTTGCAGCAGGTATTCATCACAGATTGTAAAAACTACACGTGAAGCATAAGAGGTATTTTATAAGTGCAGATCAATAAGCTTTTGATTAAAATTAAAAATTTTTTTTGCTATTTGGCATATTATTAAAATTCACTGAATTTCTGGGCATTATAAAATAATTGTTTCATGGTTTGAAAAGATGCATGTCAGATAAATGAATTGTGTAAAAAATAAGAAATATTTAAATACATTTTGTTTTTTTTCTTTATTGTGAGATTAATTTACAGCATAAAACAACCCTACATGATTGAATTTTTTATTATAGAGCCTAAAAATTTAATTAATACAAAAGAATGATACATCGCAAAAAGTCAATAAGAGTTTTAGTAGCAAACCCCAAGCCTCGGTTAACTTTTAAATATTTTAGATAAGATTATGAACTATTTTATCAACAAATGAAGTTTTGCTAAACTTGAAAAATATTATAATTTGCATTAAAATGTTGTCCAATAAATTCGCAATCTACTAAAATATAATAATTATATTACGTAAAACGGTTCATATATAGAAATCACTGATCGCAAAGCTATAAAACTGACTGAAACAAATTGATATGTTACCTTGGCTTTGAAGCAGCTCTAAAATATACTAATTTCTTTGCCTTGGACTAAGAACAGGGTTGTCTGAAAATATCTCACTTTCGAAGGTTTATATATACAAAAACCAGGTGATTAATTCAAAATAATTGTAAAAGATTAGATAAGAACAAAAGGATTATCTTTTTTAATCTTACTTTCAATAGGTTGAATCACTGGCTGTTTTATTAAAAATGGAGGATTAAGTATTGTTTAAGGAGTGAAATATACATGTAACTTTGTAGTCTGCATTACATAAAATTTATTGTCTCTTGTAGTGATAATCTGAGTAAGAATATCCCCAGTTATAGTTACACACTTATTGGTTGAAACAAATGTCTTTGAATAGTTTTCGCCTTCTTGAACTTTAATTACCAACAAAGCTAGAATTTAACTGCAAAATAATCCTAAACAGTTTTGGATTCATTGTTTAATAAATGCAAATGCATAATTGTTTCAGTGATACAGTAACCTGGTACCAACAAGTAGTTGTGGATAAGTAGTCTAGAACAATGACATGTTGCATAATAATAATACTGTATATGCTGGTTTTGTAAAAATTATTATGCGAATTTATTGCTTAGAAATTTGTTCAACAATAAATTTGGTGGCTGCCTTAAATTCCTAGCAATTTTTCAGAGGTTCACATTACATCGCAAAAACCTATCATATAAATATTCAAACATATTATTTTGCACACCCAAAGTTTGAATTTGAAGTTATCAGTTTTCTGATTTATTTTGAATAAGCGAGCCTTAAATTAGCTTTATTTGTAAGAGTAGTGGTTTGTTTCAAAATATTGCAAAATATAATCTCATGATCAGTTTACATATTTTCAACTGTACCGTATGATTTATTATAATTATTTTATTGGGGAGACAGAAAAAATAACCAATCTAATAAAGAATTACGAATTCATTCAAAATAATGTTTTAAATAATTGAGATTTGAAATAGCACAAATTGTAGCTACAGTTTATAAAGATATGGCAGCTGAATAATAACAATAAATTTATCAAAGTTCAAAAATTATAATATGAAATAAACTATAAGTTGAAAGTAGGCTTGAATATTTCAAATAATATCAAGTAATTAAACAACAACACTCTGACATCAAATTTTGTGCTAGTAAAAAAAAGTGTTTTTCAGCATAATAGTGATGTTAGTAGTGACATCATGCAAGTACATTATTTTTCGTATGAATCGTTTAAAGGAAAGTTGAACTGCTCAAATGTTTTAGAGCTGGAGAACTTTGTCTGAATGCAGGACTTCCAAGTGTCGACTACCATCAACGGGTTGTTCAGGAGAAACTCCAACTCAGACTCAACTTTTGTAATGTATTGGTAACGTGAATCCATCACCGCAGATAGAAAGTCACTCAACTTATCACACTCGCTCCCATCGTCACCGCCATGTATTGTAATGCTATCTTCATAATCGTATTGCGGTGTGTACATTCCTGAGAATGGCTCACAGAATTGGTCTTTCCAACTGACAGTAAACGTCTGACTGTTCTCTCCAAAAGTGTTTGATTCCATATTTGGGTTGGATATCCAGTTTTCTCTTTTAACCCAGAGTTCTTGATAGCAAATACTTAGATGTTCAGCATATACTTCAGCCGACTCTTGAAGCTTTGGCCAAAATGAGGAGTTTTCTGGTTTTTCTGCTTCTGGATCTCCGTTCACCAGCTCTTGCAGCATGCTGATGTAAATAGACCCAACCATGGCAAATACACACATGACGCTGTGTTTGGATGAGGCATTATACAGCTGATGGACAATGGGTTGAGCATAATTTGCCAAACCACAGGCTAGTAAGTTATGCACTTCCTGCTTATTATCACACGTTGAACGAAATGGCAAGTAGGTATTCTGGAGCCAGTCTAGTAGTGCATGAATCCCTCTGTTGAATAGATCCAGATCTCCCTGTTCAATATGTCGTTGCATTATGGCTGTTATAAGCATGCTTTCTCCAGTAAAGTAGTTTTCAACTCTACTAGCAAAAAGGCTATCAGATACATTTAGTGGAGTGTTCTCCATTATTAACCACATTAGATTGCCTGTAATGTTCCCAAGAGGACTTAGGCCAAACATTTTATCAAAAAACTCAGCATCAGATCCAACAAATGGTTCAACATCTGGTCCAACAACTGGTTCAACTAGTTCAGCAACTGGTCCAACAACGGATCCATCAACTGGTCCAACAGCTGATCCATCAACTGGTCCAACAACTGGTCCAACAACTGATCCAACAGCCGATCCATCAACTGGTCCAGCAACTGGTTCAACAAATGGTCCAGCAACTGGTTCAACAACTGGTCCAGCAGCTGGTTCAGCAGTTGATCTAACAAGTGTTCCATTAACCGGTCCAATAACTGGTGCAATAGCTGATTCAGCAGCTGGATCAACGGCTGGCTCTACAACCAGTCTAACAGACAGTTCACCATCAGGTCCAACAGCTGGTTTGGTAGCTGGTTCAACAGCCGGTTCAACAATGGGTTCAACAACGGGTTTAACAATGGATCCAGCAACGGGTCCAAGAGTGGATCCAGCAACTGGTTCAAAAGCCAGTCCAACAACTGGTCCATCATCCGGTCCAACAGGCGGCCCAGTAATTGATCCAGCAGTTGATTCAACCGCTGGTCCATTTTCCGGTTCATCAACTGGTCCAACAGTCAGTCCAACAGGTGGCACCTTTCGATGAAGCTCTGCAAAAATTGTTTTTTAAAGATGTGAGCTAAACCAAAACCAATTTATCAGGCAATGTTCACAGATATTCAAGTGAGTCTTGAAACACACAACTTATAGTAATTTAGGCTGAGGAAGAAAAATAGAAAACATTTACCAAACAAGGCTAATTCCTATACTTGCATAATGGGAAAAACTAAAACTTCTAAAATAATAAAATTTTTGAAAAAGAAGACAATAGAATTACCAACATTAATATATAAGCATGAATCATTAGTGGTGCTATAAAGTAACTTTAATAATAGTAATATCTGCATAACTTTCTGTACCAGAAACATGTTAGCTGTCAATTGAATAAACAGATAAAGGTGTATAGTTGTCAATTGCGAAATAAATATTTAAGACATCATATACATCGCGAGATATAGGTAAGGGAGAACATAATAATATAAACAGAACCACTAACCTGCCATGTTGATGTTGAGGAACTTCTATAGGAACAGTGTCTTTATCGTATAAAAGCTTTCATCTAAGGCTTTTTCATGCTATACATCTACAAGCAAAAATAGCTTTTCCAGTATCTAAAATAGACGAAAATCAGGCTACATGAAAATAGCAATGAGCTTAGATTTTATATTCGTAGATATTTTAGGTAGCCAAACACCCCCCCCAATGCTCAAGCATGGCAGAGGGTTTTTAATGTTTCCACAGCAATGTTTGCCTTGGTTACTCAAACAAATATAATAGTTGAAAAACAGGCTTGTAGAAAAATATAACTATACAACATGACTTAATTATTGTTACTTTGAGAAACTTTTTAATATCTTAAATTTATTTGAAAAAATCTTTGCAAGCTTTTGCAATTCTACATAGAAATATTTTGAACATTATGTGATTTGCACTTAATAGATAATTAATTCAAAAGTTGATTATAAATATAATAGTTTATTTGTATAATATGTACAATAATGTCATCGAAATTTTTTCTTAGAAAATAGCTTTATTCAGCTCGAAAGTATTTTTCCAAGCATATGATTTGTAACCCAAACATTGTTTATAGTAATGCAAGCTGATGAATTCACGCTATATGTTTGACCACTGACTATTATATGACTTATGCAAATATATATTTATATTTTTAGTTAACAGGCAGATGCAAAATTAAACAAAATGTATAAACCCTATAAAAAACTCATGTTTGGTTTTTATGACATGCCTATATAAAGAGTTGAGTGCAGTGCTTATATGATTGCCAAGTTGCTCTTGGATCGTATTATATGTCTTACATAGTCAAGTTTTCACTTTTATGCACTATGTAATTTTGTTCTAAAACTTGCTTAAAAACTTTATGAAAACCATACAATATATAAACTAATTTTTTTCTAATAAAGAAATGAATATAATATGGTCTAATTAGTTTAAATAGCTAAATCTTATATAATTCAAGTAGTATTACTGTAAGACAAAAGCAGTTTTATAGAAAAGCTTTTATCAATAAATTCAGTTTATTTTTCATTCAATATTATTATTCTGGCAGGACATTTCTGCTGATACTAGCTTTTACCAATTAGAAGTTGTGTTTTCATGTTGGAAAGCAAAAAGGAGTTATGTTTCCCTGCTGAGTTCTAGATAATTTGTACTCGTATTTACACTGCAATTGAACATGTGTTCAGAATATAGAAATATTATTCGAACAAACGTAAGCCTATCATTTTTGCAGTAAATTTTACCTATACTTGCAAAAGTAAATTGGATCACCATTCTATTTACTACTTGTAAGTTGTAACTGCATGAAATACAAAAAACATATTTACTACTGTAAAGGATTGTTTTATTTACAAGTTTGACTATAAAAAGTTATGTTTTTAATGCTTATTAAATATAAATTATATTAAACAATAACAACTTTCTAAAAGCCTTAAAAAATAAACTATATATGCATTTTGTAATGGGAAAAAATTTATAAACACACACACACACACGCACACACACACGCACACGCACACGCACACGCACACGCACACGCACACGCACACGCACACGCACACGCACACGCACACACGCACACACGCACACGCACACACGCACACGCACACACACACACGCGCGCACACACACACGCACACACGCACACGCACACACGCACACGCACACACACACACGCACGCACACACACGCACACACACGCACACACACACACAATTTTTATTTTTTTATATGCAGTTTTATAATTTTTTAAACTGAGTAAAAAACAAAATTATATAAATATTATAGCAGGCAATTTTTTGGAGAAGTCATGCTATACATACAAAGCATTTCAACCAACATTGACCTAAAAATTTTGCTATAGCTATACCTGTATTTCTTAAGTTTGCATTTAAATAATGAATAAACTTCCAGTTATGTTATATTAGTTTTAAAATTAATATTTAACTGATGTATAAGTATAAATAAGAGAGTTTATGTTTTTAAGACGCTAGAATATTGTACCTAAAAGGTTTTATGAAGATATTCTTTTGTGGGTGAAAGTTATGCAAATTTTTCAACGTCAATTATACATGTTTATAAACTCATATATAGTTGAACCTTCCTAATGCCTTGTTTCAGAAACTGTCTCAAGTTAATCAGTTAGCAAATAAGTGATCAACAAATTCATAATTGAATAGCTTAGCAATATGTGCAGTTTTGATGGCTTGAACAAATGTTTGACTATAATTGGTTAGACATTAATGGCTGGGTTGAAATGATTATTTAAGTGTTTATTTTAAATCTAAATAACTAAATTAAAAACTAATGAAATATTTAGGTAAACTTTTTTGTGTTTGATGCTAAAAGTATTAGGTACATAATTTTAACAAATAGTTGAAACAATAAGTTATAAATTGAATTAGTATGATTATTGCTCTCAGTCAACAAAGAAATATACTAGAACTATATATATAATTAGCTGAAAATTTAATTTAATTTTTTTTAATGTTTGAAAATATTATCTTTTTAACAAACTATTTTTCTAAAATTCTATGTGAAAACAAAATTAAATCATACAAAAGATATATTTATGTTTAAAAATTTAATCAGTACGAAGTATTATAAAATCAACCGTGATATAAAGATGTTAAAGTATTATAAATATATATTTTGTTCTCAAGCTTTTAGTAGTTTAGAAAAAAGCATAAGTTACTTTTTTGTTTTTCCGTTTATTTTTCACACTCTTTGCTTGTTTCGAACCTTCTGCACTCGTTGTTTGTTCTTCACCCTCTGCACTCTTTGATTGTTCTTCACCCTCTGCACTCTTTGTTTGTTCTTCACCCTCTGCACTTTTTGCTTTTTCTTCCGCACTCTTTGCTTGCTTGTCATCTTTGATAGTTTTTGGTTCTATTTTACCACTAGTTCTTGGTTCCTCCCCAGGAGATGTGCCTTGAAGCTCGCTGTTCTCAGACCATTGGAATTTGGGCAATAATTTGTAGCAGCTTTTCCATGCCGACCAAGCAATTAATGGATTGTTTAAAATCCTCCTGAAGTCATCGTCAACATTTCGTAAGTAATTGTGACGAAATTCATGTGCTCTATCATTCAACTGCTGCACATCACCAAAAAGATACTTTCCTGGCCCAATACTAACTGTATAGTCAATAAATACTTCCGGTGGTACAAACCATTCATCAGTCCAAACTCTCAAAAATATCACTCCTGGTGTACGTCTCTTTGGTGTATCTTGTCTCTTTTCTATGGCTATATTACTCACCATTTTACGTCGTACTGACGAAATGTCTGCATAGCATGCATACACGTACTTAGAATACTTTTCTCCGTCTTCTTGAAGTCGTGACCAGAACTCTGATTGGCTTGGAAAAGCTACATTCACATCCACTACAATCAACTCCTGTAACATCAACAGATAAAGATTGCATACAATGATAAACACTCCTAGTAAGGCATGCTTTTTAGGACCATCAAACAGCTGAGCTAAAAGTGGTTCCGCATAACTAGTCAGACCATTGGCTAATAAATCGTAAACTTCTTGCTGATTGGTCCAGCTTGAACGAAATGGTATGTACGTGTTCTTGAGCCACTCAACAAGTTCGTATATCTCCTTATTAAGAGACGCCTTTTCCTCGCCTTCAATATATTCATCCATTGTTGCTTCTATATGATTATTTTCACTATCAAAATAATTTTGGAAGCAATGCATAAATATCTCATCTGTGCTGTTCATTCCAGCTCGAAAGGAGAGGTTCATGCACTGCTTAGAAACTGATTTTCTCAACAACAGACTCTTCTGGTAAGAACCTATGAAAATACAAAAATACTTCTAAGAGCAACCTACCCATTCTATAAATTGTGAAAGCTGCAGAAATTAAAAATTTGAATAGTACACTAGGTTCAGTTTATTATAACCAATTTAATCTTTCAGAGTTAATTAAAAACAAACTAATAGGTATGATATAATAGCTGTGCAGGTAATTTTATATGATATTGAAATGCTAAAAAATATTTTTTGCGGTAGCAGAAAAGCAAGCTTTATATTAAGAAAAATATGAAACAAGTTTTGTTAATATCTTTTTTATTAAAATATTGTAATCATTTCTTGATCAAAAAAATTATTTTATATCTGCACAGATTTTTCTGAACTTTGAAAATAATGAGAAACAAAAACAAAACTGCTTTAAGCAGTTATTCATATATACAGGTTACAAATATAATTATACAAGTTACAGAACTTTTTTTTGAAAAATGCTCTGATAAATTGCACTTGCTTTACCACACCCTTGTTTTTAGAGTTGTTTCTTCCTGCCAAATAATTTGAAATAAAACTTTTATAAATGTTATCAACAGCATGATACTACTTTTAAAGTGAATTAATGTGGATTTTAGCTAAAAATAGTCAGTTTTATTTTGATATCAAAGTATTAGTAATTATAAGAAAACTTACGTTCCATGTTGCAATCTTCTGCAGAACTAAATAAAGTAAAATTTAAAAGTTTGAAGGCCTTTTAAAGTAGAAAAAGCCTTTCTTTTTATTAAATCTTAATGGCTGCAGGAAAGCATATTTAATGTAGCTATTATAAAAACATAGCGGCAGCTACCTGGCATTCATACGCTGTCAAAAGCTATGTTGCTGCTGTTTTAAAAAAATATTAACTTAGTATAGTTTAAGCATATTCAAATTTTTGTTGAAAATGACGTATAAACATAATTTTTTCTATTATTTATTTTATCAAATCTACTAAAACCATCATAATATATAAGAATATTCAAGATAATAAACATATTTTGAGTTCAGGCAGCTATTGCTATGTACAACCTATAATATAAAAACAATACATTATAGTAAAAGGTGCATTGTCTTATTGACTTTGCATTATTTCTGTTAACTTTCAGTAAATAGTATAGAAGTTTACTTTAGAAGTCTGAGATGTTTAGCATAAGGTGTTTTACAGGGCAATTCTAGGAGAATAAAACAGTCAACAATCAAAAATAACTTTTTGAGTGAAGTAAAACTAGATTTAATATCAAAGTATAAGGAGTTGTGTTTGCAAGTGTCCACAAAACTTAGATTGTAGAATTCTTTACAATCAGCGACCAGAGCCTAAAACTTACATTTTCTTAAAAGATAACTAAATAAAATTTTCTATAAACTTTTAATTATGACAGCATAAACTAAGATTATTCTATTCATCTCAATATGCATATATATAACTGATAATTGCATGATTTACTCTTTTGACAATCACTATTTAAAGAAGCTTATGAGTTGCGATATTATTTGTTTTAAAGCTTAAATAAATATTCATTGTTAACGTTATATAGCAAGTTGATTTTTGAAATGCCCGTAAAACAATTTTAAGTCAGTTTAAAAAAGCAATGACTGCAAAACTAAAGTATGAAAACATGCCAAGTAACTCTTGTTTATAGCCTGAGAAAGACCTTACCACATAGTTTGCGTGTAACTAATGAAGTTGGGTGCGTAATATAACTGTGTATGGATGTATGAAAAAGTTGGGGGGAACAACTCTGCTAAGCAATTTAAGGAATGTCTTTCAAGGACAACTTGGAATTATCTAAATATCATTGTTGGCTCAATATGGCACTTTTTAAACAGCTTTCACTTTTTGCAGTTTTCAAACAAATTGGGCTAGTGAGAGTATCAGGTGTTTCTAGAATGCTGGACTTCACAATCTCTAAAGTATGAGTTAATTTTAATGAAAGCTGCTATTATGATATTTATATATATATACATGTGCTTTACCAAGCTTGCTACTTATCTTTAATTGTTTGCTACTAAAACTAATTTATACATACAGTATAGCTAAAATGAGGCAGTTGCTAAAATGATATACTGGCTAGAGTACATAAACATAAAATAGAGTTTTGCAGGAAGAAAAAATATATTTTATTTCAACTTTCAAACAATAACAAATTTAACACAAACAGTTTATTTTAAAATTAAAAAGCAAAAGAAAAGGGCTGTTAGAAAATCATCAGGCGGGTTTGTGAGAGAAGGTGAAAAGATCCATGGTTCTTGAATCTGCAAAAACAAATTAATCAGTTTTTAGAAAAGAGCATTGTTTCTATTTGACAAAAATAAAAAAGTGACAACTATAGCAAAACTATAATAATATCTTTATATCGAAATTTTAAACAGTTGAATCATAATTATACTGGACTCACTTAACTCAAATTTAATTCAAAATAATTCTTAATTGCTCAAAATCAGTATGTTATGCAAAAAGTGCAATAAAACTGTTTGCAAGACTATTAACATATTAAGTTTGACATGTTTAGCATTGCTGTACTCTATATTTACAATACTATTCTTGCGAGTTAAACTAAATTGTTAGCAAATTGAATTGCTAATATATTGAGTACTTACTTAGTAGTAGATTCCTTTGTTGTATTTTCCATAGACAGGTCGTTTGTAGACTGGCTTGCGGTAGTAGGACTTACGGTGAGGTCTGTAGCTGGCAGTAGCAGCAGCAATGATGAGGAATGCAACCAAGAAAAATGCAAGAACCTTCATGTTGATAGTTTGATTCTAAAATAGTCATCAAAATAGTTTATTATAAAAGAACTGAATACAATATTGTTTATATATGACAGCATTTTTTAAAATTTCTAATAATTAACAAAAATATGCTAATATAATAAGGCACTGAAATAGGAACTTATAAATAACCAAAATATTATAAGCACAAAAAGTGTATGTAATTTTTATTTAAATATAATATTATGAATTGTATCATTTTTATCAAATACTGATTTCTGATGAAAGTTATGCTTAATTAATAGAATAATATAAAACTCATGTACTTAAAAAACAAGCTTCTTATATGCTAATATGTTTGTAGGCTAATATTATGTTAGTGTACTTACCAACTGTGTTTGTAGAGAGTATAGAACAGTTTGCTTTCACCAACCAAACTCCCTTCTTTATATACACAATTTTAGCATCATAACTGACCACTATGTGCGGTATATATAGGAAGCAATCATTGGACAGACATTTAATGATTTCACTTTGTGGGAGAAGAAAATATGATAATTTATGTTTCCAATTCTATATTAATACACGCGTTACACAGGATGCAGCGGTCGAAAATTTGGCAACAAAACTACCTTGTTTTTAGTTAATATATTTCAACATTTTTTGTAAACTTTATACACGAATATAAGACACTGATTAATTTAAATCTATCATCTTTAGATATTAAAATGTACTTCCACATTAGCAAAAAGCAAGTCATGTGTCGACTATAAATAAAACAGTGACGCAAAATTCTTTCAGCTCGGCATTATAGAATTTCAAATGCTGAAATAAAGAGGTATAACTTTTTCAAAGTTCAAGTAATCTATCAGACTAACAGCTATACAAAGTTGATCATAAAAATAAAAAAAAAGGAAAGATTATAAAAAATGAGCTGCCACGAAATTTTCGAACAAATATCTTTTTATAACATATAAATTAGCAGTAAATTTGAGTAAACGAATATTTTGTTTTACTCACGGTGCAAACTAATCTATTTTTATGCTTGTTATTCAACTATGTGCAAGCTCAGGATATAAAAATAGCAAATAAGAAAAAAAATATTTTGAATTTTTTAAATAGAATTTTAGTAGAAAAGTTCAAAACTAATCTGAAAAACCATATAAGACTACAAATTGTCAAAAGCTTTTGAAACATTTGTGCTATATAAACTCACATTGCTTTGCCTAGTATAAGTTTTAGCTCAAAACAGTTTGTAACTTATGTAATGAAAATTGCAGCAAACATTATACCTATAACAAAAACTATTGCTTTTTTATGCAAACGGGTTGGTTAACAAGTTTCTAAACTATATCTAATTGTCTCTATATAGAATTATTTTACTAGAATTCAATACATTATCAGATTACTGTTTTATTTATTTAAAGCAACTTAAATTAATTTTATATGTTATTTATTTATTTCAAATCCATTCATATGACCTTTAATTGAATATATTTGTATCGGATTAAAACATTAAATGGTTTTTTGTTAGTTATATTACAATTTTAATGAATGGCACATTATCCCTAACTCTATGCTGCAAAACACTAAAAAGATATTAAAGTTTTAAGCTCACTATACATTAATAATAGAATGATTGTTTTATCAGATATTCAATATCAAATAAAAAAATTAAATCTTAACTTTTTTAGTTACCTAATCATTTAATAATTATACTTGAAGCTTGAATTTTAAATTATTTTGGTTCGTAATTATTGCAAGTTCTGCACTGTAAGACGCAAAACTTGCAAGGCTTTATAAAAGAGCATCTTCCCCTTCTTAAAAGTTAAATATAGCATATTGTTTATGAAATATGATAGTGGGCTAAATGTGACAGTTCAAAAATATGTAATAATTCTATTTAACAAATCTTTTTAACAGTTCAACAGCTTTGATATATTTATAGCTTAATGAAATAATCTTGAAGTCTAATATCATATTAGTATATAAATTCACTTGATTTGATGCTCTATAAAAAATGTAAAAATATCTCTGAATCTTAAATGTTTTGCTTATAATATGAAATTACTTTTGCATGTTTGAAAAAAATGTTTCAACAATAAAACTGAATTATAGGGCCTATTTTATTGTATATCACATAAAATAAAGTTGTTACCCAAATTTCATAGTCTAAACCTAGGTATTATGAATGGGTTTCAACAATAAAACTGAATTATAGGGCCTATTTTATTGTATATCACATAAAATAAAGTTGTTACATCAATTTTATGGTCTAAACCTATTATGAATGGGCTCATAATTATTATCAAATGTAAAACTTTGAAATGTGCTAACATTTGCTGCAACACACAAAACATTATTAATTATAAATATGTATATAAATAATTTCTGTAGTTACAAGAACAGCGATACAACCCGAGCTAAAAGTTGGCATAAACATAAGAATTTATGTCCAAATAAAAGTCATTAAGTTATTAAAATAAAAACCGGCATTGCTCAATAATGTTTCAACTTCTGTGTCCATCCAATAAGGAAATCTATTATAATATGGCAATAAACAAATTTTATTTTTATGTCTATTTACGAGGTAAACTTTATGCTGTTTATGTTCTAATTTAAAGATTTAGATTTGATATTTATGGCTATGTTTGGTAGCAGAAAACTGTTTATTTAAAACTCACTTTGGCGAATTTCTTTCATAAAGCTACACTTGACCATAGTATGTATACGTGAATCATGGCACAATTTTTTTCCAATAATGTAAAAAGTAATCGTAATTGATTAATTTATAATTAAAAATAAAAACAAAGCTGTCTACTGTAAGCTGTCTACTGTAAGCTGTCTACTGTAAGCTGTCTACTGTAAGCTGTCTACTGTAAGCTGTCTACTGTAAGCTGTCTACTGTAAGCTGCCTACTGTAAGCTGTCTACTGTAAGCTGTCTACTGTAAGCTGTCTACTGTAAGCTGTCTACTGTAAGCTGTCTACTGTAAGCTGTCTACTGTAAGCTGTCTACTGTAAGCTGGCTACTGTAAGATGTCTACTGTAAGCTGTCTACTGTAAGATGTCATGCAAGTTGCTTATTTACGCAAAGTTATTTGTGCAGATGATTCTAAATTGAAATAACATGTGTGCAATAATTTGGTTTTCCAAATTGACAGCATTCAAATTTTGAATACTGCCATTGTTGGAGTAAATCTGATTTATTTTTCACACAACATAGAGGCTTTTCTGTTGAATCTATGTTGGTAATTTTAATTACGGCTGCAAAAACATAATTAGTTGGCTGTTTGTATTTTAGAAATTATGTTGAACATGAAAACAAAACTTTAGCTGCTTTTTAAAATTAAATGAAGAATGAGTATGTTTATGTGCAATTTTTGAGGTGCTGCAAACGCATAATGTGGGAATTGAAGAAAAATTTATATTACATGCCACTTTATTTAGTGGTAAATCTGTAGCTTTACACAACAGTTGTTTTATTTGTTATGAAAACATATCAAAATGAAATTCATATTTGAAACAATGAAAATCAGACTGCAAAATTACAAATATACACTTTCTGTCAAACCAAGTTGATGTAAACTGATTTCTCAAATGACCAGTAACTTCTCATGGTATACTGAGGATTGTCTTCTCTACTATTAAGAGTTTGCCAGTTTTCCGTAACTTATTAACGCTTTGCAAAAACAACATTTTTTTCAAAAATGTAACTATACATAGGACAGCTTTTTCAATATTAAAAGCTGCTTTCATTCATATAATTTTAGCAAATTGATGCAGTTTTCAATATAATAAATATAGCTGATCGTGTTATTTTAATCATCTTAATGTGTTTAAACAATGTTTTGCTATAATAATAATTAAGTTATATTTGCTTGATGTTAAAGCAAAATATTTTTATGTAAAGTTAAACTACATACATATATAACTTTATTATGGCTACTAAATTTTTCAAAACAAATGTAGAACTTATCACTTTTTTCTTTAATTTTAGAGTTTTCACGGGTTGTGTTGCATGTTGTATTAAGTTTCAAACAATTGAATGCTATTAAATCTATAAAGTCATACAGTTTTTAAATCTTTAAGTTGCAGTTTATGCAAAAGAGAGTAATTCACCTTATATGGTATTCAAAATACAAATTTTAGGGTTTGCTTATTTATATATTTTAATTCTCAAACTTCAACAATGAAAAACAAAAACGAATTTATGTGAGCAATTATATATTAGCTGTAAGGTGAGTGGTCAGATCATGTCAAGGTCATTTGGAGGCTGTGTGAAGGTCCGTGTTAGTGCATGAACTACAAAACATTAAAATAATCAGCTGTTTATAACCACTTGGGTTACTGTTACTACATTTCATAAGTTCAAAAAGACTCGATAAAACCGCATAATATAAAGTTACATATAACAGATAACGGCTGTTGTCACATACACACAGATAAAATATGATAGATTGAAAGTAAACTTGAAAGGTGTTAAATTATGCAATGTACAGGAAGTTTAAAACAAACATTCACTGTAACCGGTAAAAATTGAAAAGAGTATACAGTTTATGTTTTTTATATGCAGATGCTTATTACTGCAACTTGAAGCATATAAATTGAATCCTAATGTAAAAAGTGCTTATATGTTATGGCGAATCTATTGTATTCAACATGTATGCAAGCACCTGGAATACAAATAATATCATGAATATAATTAAATGTTAACATATTAAGTACTTACTTAGTAGTAGATTCCTTTGTTGTATTTTCCATAGACAGGTCGTTTGTAGACTGGCTTGCGGTAGTAGGACTTACGGTGAGGTCTGTAGCTGGCAGTAGCAGCAGCAATGATAAGGAATGCAACCAAGAAAAATGCAAGAACCTTCATGTTGATAGTTTGATTCTGAAATAGTCATCAAAATAGTTTATTAAAATACTCTATACAGTATTGTGTGCATATATAGCAACATCTTTCATACATTATTATACTTAATAAAATTGTGCTAATTATAAAGTCACTGAAGGAACTAGAAAAACAAAACATAAAACCAGCATATTTACACAAACGATGTAATATAATTCAAATTTCAATATATATTTTTAATTGAATCCTTTTTTATCAAATACTGATTTTAGATGGATTAAGTCCAATTCAAAATAAAGCAACGTATACTTAAAAAACAAGCTTCCTATATACTAATATGTTTGTAGGCTAATATTATGTTAGTGTACTTACCAACTGTATTTGTAGAGAGTATAGAACAGTTTGCTTTCACCAACCAAACTCCCTTCTTTATATGCACAATTTTAGCATCATAACTGACCACTATGTGCGGTATATATAGGAAGTGATCATTGGACAGACATTTAATGATTTCACTTTGTGGGAAAAGAAAATATGATAATTTATGTTTCCAATTTTATTAATACACGCGTTACACAGGATGCAGCGGTAGAAAATTTGGCAACAAAACTACCTTGTTTTTTAGTTAATATATTTTAACAATTTTTTGTAAATTTTATACACGAATATAAAACACTGATTAATTTAAATCTATCATCTTTAGATACTAAAATCTACTTCCACATTAGCAAAAAGCAAGTCATGTATTGACTATAAATAAAACAGTGACGCAAAATTCTTTCAGCTCAGCGTTATAGAATTTCAAATGCTGAAATAAAGAGGTATAACTTTTTTTAAGTTCAAGTAAACTATCAGACTAACAGCCTTACAAAGTTGATTATAAGAATAGAAAAAAAAGGAAAGATTATAAAAAATGAACTGCCACGCAATTTTCGAGCAAATATCTTTTTATAACATATGAAGACCTCAAAAGAAAAACGACATTTGTCCATTTTCAAAAAAAATGAGATTTTTCTTCCCTTGGATAGCTCAAGTATTAAAGTTTTAGTCATAAAATTATCAAAGAGAAAAACAAATTTTGTCCATGGTTTTAAGGCTGGATTTCAAACCCACCCCAAAGCAACAAAGACCTATGTCCAGTCATCACAAAAGAAAAATAACTTATGTCCAGTCATGTGATAACAATTGACCAATGACGGTGCGCATGTGAAATATTTTTAGACTAGCAAATTGTGTATTTTATGTAAACTTGGTCAAATTTCTTTTTGTCTAGTTGTTTGAAACATGTTCAAAAACCATAATATCAAATTTGGTTAGAATTGATTCATATCGATAGCAGTTGCAAGTTTCCAAATTTTAATTTTCAATTTGTGAAAATTCGCAAAATTGGACATATGCCATTTTTCCTTTGAGGTCTTCATATATAAATTAGCAGTAAATTTGAGTAAAAGAATATTGTGTTTTACTTGAGAGCAAGCTAAGTTATTTTTATGCTTGTTATTCAACTATGTGCAAGCATAAGGATATAAAAATAGCTAATAAGAAAAAAATAATTGTTATAAATTTTTTAAACAGAATTTTAGTAAAAAAGTTTAAAACTAATTTGAAAAACCATATAAGACTACAAATTATCAAAAGCTTTTGAAAAACTTGTGCTATATAAACTCACATTGCTTTGCCTAGTATAAGTTTTAGCTCAAAACAGTTTGCAACTTATGTAATGAAAATTGCAGCAAAGATTATACCTATAACAAAAACTATTGCTTTTTTATGCAAACCGCTTGGTTAACAAGTTTCTAAACTATATTTAATTGTCTCTATAGAATTATTTTACTGGAATTCAATACATTATCAAATTACTGTTTTATTTATTTAAAGCAACTTAAATCAATTTTATATATATTTCAATCCATTTATATGACCTTTAATTAAATATATTTGTATCATAATTAAAGCATTAAATGATTTTTTTAGTTATATTACAATCTTAATGAATGGCACATTATTCCTAACTCTATGCTGCAAAACACTAAAACGATATTACAGTTTTAAGCTCACTATACATTAATAATAGAATGATTGTTTTATCAGATATTCAATATCAAATAAAAAAAAAAATTTTAACTTTTTTAGTTACCTAATTATTTAATAATTATACTTGAGGCCTGAGTTTTAAATTATTTTGTTTCGTAATTATTGCAAGTTCCACTGTAAGACTCAAAACTTGCAAGGCTTTATAAAAGGGCATCTTCCCCTTCTTAAAAGTTAAATATAGCATATTTTTTATGAAATATGATAGTGGGCTAAATGTGACAGTTCAAAAATATATAATAATTCTATTTAACAAATCTTTTTAACAATTCAACAGCTTTGATATATTTATAGCTTAATGAAATAGTTTTGAAATCTAATATCATATTAAAGGATATAAATTCACTTGATTTGATGCTCGCTATAAAAAATGTAAAAATATCTCTGAATCTTAAATGTTTTGCTTATAATATGAAATTACTTTTGCATGTTTGAAAAAGATGTTTCAACAATAAAACTGAATTATAGGGCTCAATTTATTGTATATCACATAAAATAAAATTGTTACATCAATTTCATAGTCTAAACCTATTATGAATGGGGTCATAATTATTATCAAGTGTAAAACGTTGAAATGTGCTAACACTTGCTGCAACACACAAAACATTATTAATTATAAATGTATATAAATAACTTCTATATTTACAAGAACAGCAATAAAACTCGAGCTAAAAGTTGGCATAAACATAAGAATTTATGTCCAAATAAAAGTCACTAAGTTATTAAAATAAAAACCGGCACTGCTCAATAAATTTCTGTGTCCATCCAATAAGGAAATCTATTATAATATGGCAATAAACAATTTTTCTTTTTATGTCTATTTATGAGGTAAAGTTTATGCTGTTTATGTTCTAATTTAAAGGTTTAGATTTGATATTCATTTCATGGCTATGTTTGGTAGCAGAAATCTGTTTATTTAAAACTCAATTTGGCGAATTTCTTTCATAAAGCTACACTTGACCATAGTATGTATACGTGAATCATTGCACAATTTTTTTTTCAATAATGTAAAAAGTAATCATAATTGATTAATTTATAATTAAAAATAAAAACAAAGCTTCAACTCTAAGCTGTCTACTGTAAGCTGTCTACTGTAAGCTGTCTACTGTAAGCTGTCTACTGTAAGCTGTCTACTGTAAGCTGTCTACTGTAAGATGTCTACTGTAAGATGTCTATTGTAAGCTGTCTACTGTAAGCTGTCTACTGTGAGCTGTCTACTGTAAGAAGTCTACTGTAAGCTGTCTACTGTAAGCTGTCTACTGTAAGAAGTCTACTGTAAGCTGTCTACTGTAAGCTGTCTACTGTAAGCTGTCTACTGTAAGCTGTCTACTGTAAGCTGTCTACTGTAAGATGTCTACTGTAAGATGTCATGCAGGTTGCTTATTTACGCAAAGCTATTTGTGCAGGCGATTCTAAATTAAAATAAAAAGTGTGCAATAATTTGGTTTTCCAAATTGACAGCATTCAAATTTTGAATACTGCCATTGTTGGAGCAAATCTGATTTATTTTTGACACAACATAGAGGCTTTTCTGTTGAATTTATGTTGATAATTTTAATTATGGCTGCAAAAACATAATTATTGTTGGCTGTTTGTATTTTAAAATTTATGTTGAACATGAAAACAAAACTTTAAAATTTTATAAAATTTTTTTAAAATTAAATAAAGAATGAGTATGTTCATGTGCAATTTTTGAGGTGCTGCAAATGCATAATGTGGGAATTTAAGAAAAATCTCTATTATATGCCACTTTATTTAGTGGTAAATCTGTAGCTTTACACAACAGTTGCTTAATTTGTTATGAAAATATATCAAAATGAAATTCATATTTGAAACAATGAAGATTGGACTGCAGAATTTTTCTGTTACTACTAGAAGCTTGCTGTGGTTTTTGCTGCTGCTGAAACTGGTTTCTACTTCCTAAAATACTCCTTTGTTCTGTAATAATGTTATGCACGCATATGTCTATATTAATGCTTTTTATGTGCACAAGATTACTACTGGTCAAACCTTATATAATTTTCTCATGCATTATCTTTAATTAAAGGTTTTACAGGGAAATTCCTGCAGAGAAAGTGTTTAAAAATAAATTTTGTTATATCTCTTTTTCACAAATAACTTAGCTATATATACACCTATTGTCTAAATAAGTTGATGTAAACTGATTTCCCAAATGACTAATGACTTCTCATGGTATACTGAGGATTGTCTTCTCTACTATTATGAGTTTGTGAGTTTTCCATGTGACTTATTAAAGCTTTGCAACAACATCATTTTTTTTCAAAAATGTAACTACATAGGACAATTCTTTTTAATATTAAAAGCTGCTTTCATTCATATAATTTTAGCAAATTGATGCAGTTTTCAATAATTATATAATAAATGTAGCTGATTATGTTATTTTAATCAACTTAATGTATTTATAAAATGATGTTTTGCTATAGTTTGTTGTATTTGCTTGATGTTAAAACAAAATATTTTTACCAGATGTAAAGTTAAATTACATAACTTTATTACGGCTACTAAATTTTTCAAAACAAATGTGGAACTTATCACTTTTCTCATTGGTTTTAGAATTTTCACAGATTCTGTTGCATGCTGTATTAAGTTTCAAACAATTGAATGCTATTAAATCTATATAGTCTTACAGTTGTTAAATCTTTAGGTTGCAGTTTATGCAAAAGAGAGTAATTCACTTTATATGATACTCAAAATACAAATTTTAGGGTTTGCTTATTTATATATTTTAATTATCAAACTTCAACAATGAAAAACAAAAGCGAATTTATGTGAGCAATTATATAGTAGCTGTAAGGTGAGTGGTCAAGGTCATTTGGAGGTCGCGTGGAGGTCAGTGTTGGTGCATGAACTACAAAACATTATAATAATTAACTGTTTATAACCACTTGGGTTACTGTTGCTACATTTCATGAGTTCAAAAAGACTAGATGACAAACACAGAAAATAAAGTTACATCTAGTGCAGATAAACAACTGAAATATACACACAGATAAAATATGATGAATTGACATTAAACTTAAAAGAAACTAAGTTATGTAGCGTACAGGAGGTTTAAAACTGAAATTTACTGCGTGTAACCATGCAATGAAATTTGAAAAGAGTATACAGTTTATGTTTTTTATATGCAGATGCTTGTTACTGCAACTTGAAGCATATAAATTGAATTTTAATGTAAAAAGTGCTTATATGTTAAGGCAGATCTATTGTATTTATAAACATGTATGCAAGAAGCCATCACCTGGAACACAAAAAATATTATGAATGTAATTAAATGTTAACAGATTGAGTACTTACTTAGTAGTAGATTCCTTTGTTGTATTTTCCATAGACAGGTCGTTTGTAGACTGGCTTGCGGTAGTAGGACTTACGGTGAGGTCTGTAGCTGGCAGTAGCAGCAGCAATGATGAGGAATGCAACCAAGAAAAATGCAAGAACCTTCATGTTGATAGTTTGATTCTAAATTAGCCATCAAAGAAGTTTATTAAAATACTTTATACAGTATTGTGTGCATATATAGCAGCATCTTTTATAAATTATTATACTTAATAAAATTGTGCTAATTATAAAGTCACTGAAGGAACTAGAAAAACAAAACATAAAAGCAGCATATTTACACAAAAGGTGTATTATATAATTCAAATATATTCTTAATTGAATCTTTTTTTATCAAATACTGATTTCAGATGAATTAAACCCAATTCAAAAAATAATATAAAACAACGTACTTATAAAACAAGCTTCTTATATGCTAATATGTTTGTAGGCTAATATTCTGTTAGTGTACTTACCAACTGTGTTTGTAGAGAGTATAGAACAGTTTGCTTTCACCAACCAAACTCCCTTCTTTATATACACAATTTTAGCATCATAACTGACCACCTGTGGTATAGGAAGTGACCATTGGACACACTCTTTATGATTCTACATTGTGAGAGAAGAAAATATGATAATTTATGTTTCCAATTCTATTAATACACGCGTTACTCAGAATGTGACAGTCAAACTGTTTTGTCTTTTCTAAATTTATTTATATCTAACCAATTTTTGGTAAATTTTAAACACGAATATAAGACACTGATTAATTTAAATCTATCATCTTTAGATATTAAAATCTATTTCCACACTAGCAAAAAGCAAGTCATGCATTGACTATAAATAAAACAGTGAGCCAATGTTATTCTAACTCAGCATATCACATATAATTTCAAAAACTGAAATAAAAAAGCAGCTCTCTTTAAACTTAAATCGTCTATGAGACTAACAGCTTTTCAACCTTATACAAAGTTGATACTAGAAAAAGTAAAACAAGAGAAGATTATGAAAACTAAACCACCACTCTATTTCTGAAAAATATCTTTTTGCATATATTAGCAGTAAATTTAAGTAAAATAATATTGCGTTTTACATACAAAAGCAAACTAAAATCTTTAATTCAAAGCTATTTTTATGCATGGTTTTTATTCAAACATGTGCAAGTTTATAAGTATATATGCAAATAGCTAATAAAAAATATAATTAACTTAAAGTTTTTAAACGTAATTTTAGCAAGCAAAGTCTAAAAGTAATCTGCAAAACTATATTATATAGAACTAAATTCAAAAGCTTTGAACCACTTATGCTAAAAGCTCACATTGTTTTGTCCAGTAGCGGTTTTAGCTTAATGCAGTTTTTAATTTACAATATAGAATTTGCAGCAAAATTTATGGCCACCCAAAAACTAATGAAATTTATAAGAACTTCGTGATTAACCAGTTTCTAAGCCATAACATAGTCTTTGCTGCATTAATTCAAGACATGATATAACTGCTGTTTTATTTTATATTTAAAATCGAGGTATAAATCAAGTTTATATTACATTTGCCTGCTTCATATCTACCTATATAATGTACATATATGATCTTTCATTGAACATATTTGTATCAAATTTAAAACATCAAATTGTGTTTTTAATTATATTTCAGTCTTTGGAAGTGGCACATTATATACTGTATGCCGAAAAGCATTGAACAACTATTGAAATTTTAAGCTGACTATAGGCCTATATATAACATTAATAATGGAAAAATCGTTATGAAGATTACTCGATATAAAATAAAAGAAGTCAAATTTTAACTTTTTCAGTTGCTTAGTCATTTGATAACTTTTGTTTTGCAATTAGTGCAAGCTGGAATGCAAAACTCAAAAGTTGCAAGGTGTTCAAAATGACATCTTTCACTTCCTAAAATTTAATATAGCTGATGAAATATAATTGTGGTAGCAGACTAAATGTGGCAGTTTACAAACTTTTTATAATTTCATTCATCAACTCTTTTTAACAGCTCAATAATTTGACTGCATGTCTTTATAACTTAACAAAGTGATATTAAAGATTAATGTCAGCATTCGCTGGATTTGCTATATTGTAGGTGAAAATATTAAAACTTAAACTTGTGGCATGTGATTTGAATTTACACTTATAACATGCATGAGAAAATATTTGTATCAACAAAATGTTAGAGCTCATCTTATGACATTATCTACAATTAAGTTGGTGCATCAATTTTATTGTTCTCACCAAATACAAAATATTAAAGTGTGCCAACATTTTCTGCAACACACAAAACATTAATAATTATACATGTATGTAAATAACTTGTATATATTTACAAGAACAGCAATACAACCCGAGCTAAAAGTTGGCATAAACATGAAATCTCATGTCCTAATAAAAGTTATATTAAGTTATTAAAATAAAAACCGGCACTGCTCAATAAGGAAATCTAGTAATATGGTAATAAACAATTTTTATTTTTTGTCTATTTATAAGGTAAACTTTGTTTATTTTTTAATTCTAAAGTTTAAATTTGATACTTATGGTTATGTCTGACAGCAGAAATCTGTTTAATTGAAACTCAATTTGGCACATTTCATTCATGCTTGACCATATGATATAGTATGTATATACGTGAATCATTGCACACATTTTTTTCCAATAATGTAGAAAATAATCATAATTAATCATAAAATATTAAATGCAATTTATAATTAAAGATAAAAACAAAGCTTCAACTTTAAGCTGTCTATTAAAATTAAATGGAGAATGAGTATGTTTATATGTGTGATTTTTGAGGTGCTGCAAATGCAAGATATAAAGTAGGAATTTAAAAGAAAATTTGAAATTTAGCATAACTGAGTTTTATATTATGTGCCACTCTATATAGCTTTACACAACAGCTGCTTTTTTATTCTGAAAATATACCAATTAAAAAGAAATCCATTTATAAAACAATGAAGAACTGCTGAGTATTTTTTGTTACTACTGGAAGCTTGCTGTGGTTTTGCTGCTGTTGAAACTAGTTTCTACATAATGTTCTAAAATGCTCTTCTGTTCTGCAATCATGTTATATGCACACATATGCTTATATTAATACGCATTATTTTCACCAGATTACTGCTAATAAAACACTACATTTTTTATGCAGTCTCAGTGATTAAGGGTGCTGCAAGAGAGTCTTTCCAGAGAAAGTGTTTAAAATCAATTTTGCTATATCTCTTTAGCTATACACCTATATATTGTCAAATCAAGTTGATGTAAATTCATTTTCCAAATGACTAATGACTTTTCATAGTATGCTGAGGATTGTCTTCTCTACTATTAAAAGTTTGCGAGTTTTCCATGTGACTTATTAAAGCTTCATTTTTTCAAAAATATAAATAAATCAGACAGGTCTTTAAAATATTAGATTAAGCTGCTTTTATTCATATAATTTTAGCAAATTGATGAAGTTTTCAATAATTATATAATAAATGTAGCTGATAATGTTATTTTAATCAACTTAATGTGTTTAAACAATGTTTTGCTATAGTTTGTTATATTTGCTTAATGTTAAAAAATTTTTTTATCTAATTTAAAGTTGAAATATATAACTTTATTATGGCTACTAAATTTTTTCAAAGAAGTGTATAATTTATCACTCTTTTCGTAAATTTTTTAATTTTCACAGGTTCTGCTGTTGTATTGAGTTGTGAACAACTGAAAGGTAATAACTCTATATAGTCGTACAGTTGTTAAATCTTTAGATTGCAGTTTATGCAAAGGAAGGTAATTCACCTTATATGATATTCAAAATACAAATTTTAGGGTTTGCTTATTTATATATTTTAATTCTCAAACTTCAACAATGAAAAACAAAAACGAATTTATGTGAGCAATTATATAGTAGCTGTAAGGTGAGTGGTCAGATCATGTCAAGGTCATTTGGAGGTCGTGTGGTGGTCGGTGTTGGGGAACTACAAAACATTATAATGATTAACTATTTATAACCAAGTTTGGGTTACTGTTGCTACATTTCATGAGTTCACAAAGACTAGATGACAAACACAGAAAAAAAGTTACATCTATAACAAATAATGGCTGTTGTCACATACACACAGATAAAATATGATAGATTGAAGCTAAACTTGAAAGGTGTTAAATTATGCAATGTACAGGAAGTTTAAAACAAACATTTACTGTAACCGATAAAAATTAAAAAGAGTACAGTTTATGTTTCTTATATGCAGATGCCTGTTACTGCAACTTGATGCATATAAATTGAATCTTAATGAAACAAGTGCTTGTATATTATGGCGGATCTATTGTATTCAACATGTATGCAAGAAGCAATTACCTGGAACACAAATAATAATATTATAATAATATATAACTAAATGTTAACAGATTGAGTACTTACTTAGTAGTAGATTCCTTTGTTGTATTTTCCATAGACAGGTCGTTTGTAGACTGGCTTGCGGTAGTAGGACTTACGGTGAGGTCTGTAGCTGGCAGTAGCAGCAGCAATTATGAGGAATGCAACCAAGAAAAATGCAAGAACCTTCATGTTGATAGTTTGATTCTAAAGTAGCCATCAAAGTAGTTTATTATAAAAGTACTGAATACAATATTGTTTATATATGACAGCATCTTTTTTAGATTTTTATTTTCATGAAAAAATTGTGCTAATAAAGTCACTGAAGGAACTATAAATGCGAAACATAAAAGCAACATATGTACACAAAAGGTGTATTATATAATTCAAATTTCAATATATTTTTAATTGAACCCTTTTTTATCATATACTGATTTTAGATGAATTAAGCCCAATTCAAAGAATAATATAAAGCAATGTACTTGTAAAACAAGCTTCCTATATACTAATCCGCTTGTTGGCTAATATTCTGTTAGTGTACTTACCAACTGTGTTTGTAGAGAGTATAGAACAGTTTGCTTTCACCAACCAAACTACCTTCTTTATATACACAATTTTAGCATCATACCTGACCACCTGTGGTATAGGAAGTGATCATTGGACAGACATCTAATGATTTCACTTTGTGGGAGAAGAAAATATGATAATTTATGTTTCCAATTCTATTAATACACGTGTTACTCAGGATGAGGCAGTCAAGCTGTTTTGTCTTTTCTAAATTTATCTATATCTCAACAATTTTTGGTAAATTTTAAACACGAATATAAGACACTGATTAATTTAAATCTATCATCTTTAGATATTAAAATCTATTTCCACACTAGCAAAAAGCAAGTCATGCATTGACTATAAATAAAACAGTGAGCCAATGTTATTCTAACTCAGCATATCACATATAATTTCAAAAACTGAAATAAAAAAGCAGCTCTCTTTAAACTTAAATCGTCTATGAGACTAACAGCTTTTCAACCTTATACAAAGTTGATACTAGAAAAAGTAAAACAAGAGAAGATTATGAAAACTAAACCACCACTCTATTTCTGAAAAATATCTTTTTGCATATATTAGCAGTAAATTTAAGTAAAATAATATTGCGTTTTACATACAAAAGCAAACTAAAATCTTTAATTCAAAGCTATTTTTATGCATGGTTTTTATTCAAACATGTGCAAGTTTATAAGTATATATGCAAATAGCTAATAAAAAATATAATTAACTTAAAGTTTTTAAACGTAATTTTAGCAAGCAAAGTCTAAAAGTAATCTGCAAAACTATATTATATAGAACTAAATTCAAAAGCTTTGAACCACTTATGCTAAAAGCTCACATTGTTTTGTCCAGTAGCGGTTTTAGCTTAATGCAGTTTTTAATTTACAATATAGAATTTGCAGCAAAATTTATGGCCACCCAAAAACTAATGAAATTTATAAGAACTTCGTGATTAACCAGTTTCTAAGCCATAACATAGTCTTTGCTGCATTAATTCAAGACATGATATAACTGCTGTTTTATTTTATATTTAAAATCGAGGTATAAATCAAGTTTATATTACATTTGCCTGCTTCATATCTACCTATATAATGTACATATATGATCTTTCATTGAGCATATTTGTATCAAATTTAAAACATCAAATTGTGTTTTTAATTATATTTCAGTCTTTGGAATTGGCACATTATATACTGTATGCCGAAAAGCACTGAACAACAATGGAAATTTTAAGCTGACTATAGGCCTATATATAACATTAATAATGGAAAAATTGTTATGAAGATTACTCGATATAAAATAAAAGAAGTCAAATTTTAACTTTTTCAGTTGCTTAGTCATTTGATAACTTTTGTTTTGCAATTAGTGCAAGCTGGAATGCAAAACTCAAAAGTTGCAAGGTGTTCAAAATGACATCTTTCACTTCCTAAAATTTAATATAGTTGATGAAATATAATTGTGGTAGCAGACTAAATGTGGCAGTTTACAAACTTCTAATAATTTCATTCATCAACTCTTTTTAACAGCTCAATAATTTGACTGCATGTCTTTATAACTTAACAAAGTGATATTAAAGATTAATGTCAGCATTCGCTGGATTTGCTATATTGTAGGTGAAAATATTAAAACTTAAACTTGTGGCATGTGATTTGAATTTACACTTATAACATGCATGAGAAAATATTTGTATCAACAAAATGTTAGAGCTCATCTTATGACATTATCTACAATTAAAATGGTGCATCAATTTTATTGTTCTCACCAAATACAAAATATTAAAGTGTGCCAACATTTTCTGCAACACACAAAACATTAATAATTATACATGTATGTAAATAACTTGTATATATTTACAAGAACAGCAATACAACCCGAGCTAAAAGTTGGCATAAACATAAAATTTCATGTCCTAATATATAGAAGTTATATTAAGCTATTAAAATAAAAACCGGCACTGCTCAATAAGGAAATCTATAAGTAATATGGTAATAAACAATTTTTATTTTTTGTCTAGTTATAAGGTAAAATTTGTTTATGTTTTAATTCTAAAGTTTAAATTTGATACTTATGGTTATGTCTGACAGCAGAAATATGTTTATTTGAAACTCAATTTGGCACATTTCATTCATACTTGACCATGATATATAGTATGTATATACGTGAATCATTGCACACATTTTTTTAATAATGTAGAAAATAATCATAATTGATTATAAATTATTAAATGCAATTTATAATTAAAGAGAAGAACAAAGCTTCAACTGTAAACTGTCTATTAAAATTAAATAGAGAATGAGTATGTTTATATGTGTGATTTTTGAGGTGCTGCAAATGTAAGATAAAGTAAGAATTTAAAAAAAAATTAAAATTTAACACAACTGAGTTTTATATTATATGCCACTCTATAAGGTAATAGGTATATAGCTTTACACAACAGTTGCTTTATTTATTCTGAAAATATACCAATTAAAAAGAAATCCATATATAAAACAATGAAGAACTGCAAAAATATATTTGTTATACTACTGACAGCTTGCTGTGGTTTTGCTGCTGCTGAAACTGGTTTCTACTTAGTAAAATACTTCTCTGTTCTGTAATAATTTTATGCACACATATGTCTATATTAGTACACATCATGTTCACAAGATTACTACTGGTAAAACACTACATACTTTTTTATGCAGTCTCACTAATTAAAGGTGTTACAGGAAAATCTTTCTAAAGAAGATGTTTAAAATTAATTTTGCTATATTTATTTTTCACAAATAATTTAGCTATAATACACCTATTGTCAAATCAAGTTGATGTAAATTCATTTCCCAAATGACTAATCGCTTCTCATGGTATACTGAGGATTGTCTTCTCTACTATTAAGAGTTTGTAAGTTTTCCATGCAACTTATTAAAGCTTTTGCAAAATCATCACTTTTTCAAAAATATGCCTAGCAGGGTTATTGATGTTAAAGCAAAATGCTTTTATCAGATTTAAAGTTTGACTAGATAACGTTATGATGGTTATTAAATTTTTTCAAAAGAAATGTAGAACTTATCACTTTTTTCCTTAATTTTAGAATTTTCACAGATTCTGTTGCATGCTGTATTGAGTTGCGAACAACTGAATGCTAATAACTTTATATAGTCATACAGTTGTTAAATCTTTAGATTGCAGTTTATGCAAAGGAAATTAATTCACCTTATATGATATTCAAATTACAAATTTTAGGGTTTGCTTATTTATATATTCCAATTCTCAAACTTCAACAATGAAAAACAAAAACGAGTTTATGTGAGCAATTATATAGTAGCTGTAAGGTGAGTGGTCAGATCACGTCAAGGTCATTTGGAGGTCATGTGGAGGTTTGTGTTGGTAAACTACAAAACATTATAATAATTAGCTCTTTATAACCACGTTTGGGTTACTGTTGCTACATTTCATGAGTTCACAAAGACTAGATGACAAACACAGAAAATAAAGTTACATATATAACAGATATGGCTGTTGTCACATACACACAGATAAAAAATGATAGATTGAAACTAAACTTGAAAGGTGTTAAATTATGCAATGTACAGGAAGTTTAAAACAAAAATTTACTGTAACCGATAAAAATTAAAAAGAGTACAGTTTATGTTTCTTATATGCAGATGCCTGTTACTGCAACTTGAAGCATATAAATTGAATGTTCAAGAAATACTTGTATATTATGGCGGATCTATTGTATTCAACATGTATGCAAGAAGCAGTTACCTGAAACACAAATAATATTATAAATATTACTAAATGTTAGCATATTGAGTACTTACCTACTTACCATAGTAGTAAACTCCTTTGTTGTATTTTCCATAAACAGGTCGTTTGTAGACTGGCTTGCGGTAGTAGGACTTACGGTGAGGTCTGTAGCTGGCAGTAGCAGCAGCAATGATGAGGAATGCAACCAAGAAAAATGCAAGAACCTTCATGTTGATAGTTTGATTCTAAAATAATCATCAAAGTAGTTTATTAAAGTACTTTATACAGTATTGTGTGCATATATATAGCTGCATCTTTTATAAATTATTATACTTGATAAAATTGTGCTAATTATAAAGTCGCTGAAGGAACTAGAAAAACAAAACATGAAAGCAGCATATTTACACAAAAGATGTATATAATTCAAATTTCAATATATTTTTAATTGAATCCTTTTTTATCCAATACTGATTTTAGATGAATTAAGCTCAATTCAAAAAGTAATATAAAGCAATGTACTTTTGAAACAAGTTTCTTATATACTAATACGTTTGTTGGCTAATATTCTGTTATTGTACTTACCAACTGTGTTTTTAGTGAGTATAGAGAATAGTTTGCTTTCACTAACCAAACTCCCTTCTTTATATGCACAATTTTAGCATCATAACTGACCACCTGTGGTATAGGAAGTGACTCTTTATGACTTCACTTGGTGGGAAAAGAAAAATTAATATGATAATTTATGTTTCCAATTCTATTAATACACGTGTTACTCAGGATGTGGCAGTCAAGCTGTTTTGTCTTTTCTAAATTTATTTATATCTCAACAATTTTTGGTAAATTTTAAACACGATTATAAGACACTGATTAATTCAAATCTATCATCTTTAGATATTAAAATCTACTTCCACATTAGCAAAAAGCAAGTCATGCATTGAATATAAATAAAACAGTGAGCCAATGTTATTCTAACTCAGCATATTACATAGAATTTCAAAAACTAAAATGAAAAAGCAGCTCTCTTTAAATTCAAATTGCCTATAAGACTAACAGCTTTTCAACCTTACAAAGTCGATACCAGAAAAAAATAAAACAAGAGAAGATTATGAAAACTAAACCGCCACAGCTCTATTTCCGAAAAATATCTTTTTGCATATATATTAGCAGTAAATTTAAGTAAAATAATATAGTGTTTTACATACATGCAAAAGCAAACTAAAATCTTTAATTGTAAGCTATTTTTATGCATAGTTTTTATTCAAACATATGCAAGTCAAGTATATACAAATAGTTATTAAAAATATAATTAACTTAAAGTTTTTAAACATAATTTCAGCAAACGAAGTCTAAAAGTAATCTGCAAAACTAAATTAGATAGAACTAAATTCAAAAACTTTTGAACCACTTATGGTAAAAGTTCACATTGTTTTGTCCAGTAGCAGTTTTAGCTTAAAACAGTTTTTAATTTACAATATAAAATTTGCAACAAAATTTATGGCCACCCAAAAACTAAGGCAATTTATAAGAACTTCTTAATTTACCAGTCCCTAAACCATAACATAGTCTTTGCTGCATTAATTCGAGACATGATTTAACTGCTGTTTTATTTTGTATTTAAAATCGAGGTATAAATCAAGTTTATATACATTTGCCTGCTTCATATCTACCTATATAATGTACATATTTGATCTTTCATTGAGCATATTTGTATCAAATTTAAAACATCAAATTGTGTTTTTAATTATATTTCAGTCTTTGGAAGTGGCACATTATATAATCTATGCCGAAAAGCACTGAACAACTATTGAAATTTTAAGATGGCTGTATAGGCCTATAACAATAATAATGAAAAAATTGTTATGAAGATTACTCGATATAAAATAAAAGAAGTCAAATTTTAACTTTTTTGGTTGCTTAATCGTTTGATAATTTTTGCTTTGCAGTCATTGCAACCTGGAATGCAAAACTCAAAAGTTGCAAGGTGTTCAAAATAATATCTTTTTTTCCTAAAATTTAATATAGTTTATGAAATATAATTGTGGTAGCAGACTAAATGTGGCAGTTTACAAACTTCTAATAATTTCATTCATCAACTCTTTTTAAAAGCTCAATAATTTGACTGCATGCATTTATAACTTGACAAAGTGATATTAAAGTTTAATGTCAGCATTCGCTGGATTTGCTATATTGTAGGTGAAAATATTAAAACTTAAACCCGTGGCATGTGATTTGAATTTACACTTATAACATGCATGAAAAAATATTTGTATCCATAAAACGTTAGAGCTCATCTTATTACATAATCTACAATTAAGTTGGTGCATCAATTTCATTGTTCTCACCAAATACGAAATATTAAAGTGTGCCAACATTTCCTGCAACACACAAAACATTATTAATTATATATGTATGTAAGTAACTTGTATATATTTACAAGAACAGCAATACAACCCGAGCTAAAAGTTGGCATAAACATGAAATCTCATGTCCTAATAAAAGTTATATTAAGTTATTAAAATAAAAACCGGCACTGCTCAATAAGGAAATCTAGTAATATGGTAATAAACAATTTTTATTTTTTGTCTATTTATAAGGTAAAATTTGTTTATTTTTTAATTCTAAAGTTTAAATTTGATACTTATGGTTATGTCTGACAGCAGAAATCTGTTTATTTGAAACTCAATTTGGCACATTTCATTCATACTTGACCATGATATAGTATGTATATATACATGAAATCATTGCACACATTGTTTTAATAATGTAGAAAATAATCATAATTTATTATAAATTATTAAATACAATTTATAATTAAAGAGAAAAACAAAGCTTCAACTGTAAGCTTTCTATTAAAATTGAATGAAGAATGAGTATGTTTATATGTGTGATTTTTGAGGTGCTGCACATGCAAGATAAAGTAGGAAATTAAAAAAAAATTAAAATTTAGCACAACTGAATTTTATATTATGTGCCACTCTATTAGGTAATAAATCTATAGCTTATTTGCACAACAGTTGCTTTATTTATTCTGGAAATATACCAATTAAAAAGAAATCCATATATAAAACAATGAAGAACTGCGAAGATTTTTCTGGTATACTACTGACAGCTTGCTGTGGTTTTGCTGCTGCTGAAACTGGTTTCTACTTAGTAAAATACTTCTCTGTTTTGTAATAATTCTATGCACACATATGTCTATATTAGTACACATCATGTTCACAAGATTACTACTGGTAAAACACTATACACACTTTTTTATGCAGTCTCACTAATTAAAGGTGTTACAGGAAAATCTTTCTAAAAAAGATGTTTAAAATTAATTTTGCTATATTTCTTTTTCACAAATCATTTAGCTATAATACACCTATTGCCAAATCAAGTTGATGTAAATTCATTTCCCAGATGACTATAATCACTTCTCATAGTATACTGAGGATTGTCTTCTCTACTATTAAGAGTTTGTGAGTTTTCCATGCAACTTATTAAAGATTTTGCAAAATCATCACTTTTTTCAGAAATATTCCTAGCAGGCTTATTGATGTTAAAGCAAAATGCTTTTATCAGATTTAAAGTTTGACTACATAATGTTATGATGGCTATTAAATTTTTTCAACAGAAATATAGAATATGTATCACATTTTTCGTTAATTTTTATAATTTTCACAGGTTCTGCTGTTGTATTGAGTTGTGAACAACTGAATGCTAATAACTCTATATAGTCGTATACAGTTGTTAAATATTTAGGTTGCAGTTTATGCAAAGGAAAGTAATTCACCTTATATGATATTCAAAATACAAATTTTAGGGTTTGCTTATTTATATATTTTATTTCTCAAACTTCAACAATGAAAAACAAAAACGAATTTATGTGAGCAATTATATAGTAGCTGTAAGGTGAGTGGTCAGATTATGTCAAGGTCATTTGGAGGTCGTGTGGAGGTCCGTGTTGGGGAACTACAAAACATTATAATGATTAACTATTTATAACCAAGTTTGGGTTACTGTTGCTACATTTCATGAGTTCACAAGGACTAGATGACAAACACAGAAAAAAAAGTTACATATAGCGCAGATGAACAACGGTTGAAATATACACACAGATAAAATATGATGTATTGACATTAAACTTGAAAGAAACTGAGTTATGCAGCGTGCAGGAGGTTTAAAACTGAAATTTACTGCATGTAACCATGCAATGAAATTTGAAAAGAATATACAGTTTGTGTTTTTTATATGCAGATGCTTGTTACTGCAACTTGAAGCATATAAATTGAATCTTAATGTAAAAAGTGCTTATATGTTAAGGCGGATCTATTGTATTCAACATGTATGCAAGAAGCAATTACCTGGAACACAAATAATAATATTATAATAATATATAACTAAATGTTAACAGATTGAGTACTTACTTAGTAGTAGATTCCTTTGTTGTATTTTCCATAGACATGTGGTCGTTTGTAGACTGGCCTGCGGGGCTTGCGGTAGTAGGATTTACGGTGAGGTCTGTAGCTGGCCGTAGCAGCAGCAATGATGAGGAATGCAACCAAGAAAAATGCAAGAACCTTCATGTTGATAGTTTGATTCTAAAATAGTCATCAAAATAGTTTATTAAAATACTTTATACAATATTGTTTATATATGACAGCATCTTTTATAGATGTTTATTTTTATGAAAAAATTTCGCTAATAAATTCACTGAAGGAACTATAAATGCAAAACATAAAAGCAACATATATACACAAAAGGGGTATTATATAATTCAAATTCAAATATATTCGTAATTGAATCTTTTTTTATCAAATACTGATTTCAGATGAATTAAACCCAATTCAAAAAATAATATAAAACAACGTACTTATAAAACAAGCTTCCTATATACTAATATGTTTGTAGGCTAGTATTATGTTAGTGTACTTACCAACTGTGTTTGTAGAGAGTATAGAACAGTTTGCTTTCACCAACCAAACTCCCTTCTTTATATACACAATTTTAGCATCATAACTGACCACCTGTGGTATAGGAGGTGACTCTTTATGACTTCACTTGGTGGGAGAAGAAAAGTTAATATAATAATTTATGTTTCCAATTCTATTAATACACGCGTTACTCAGGATGTGACAGTCAATCTGTTTTGTCTTTTATAAATTTATTTATATTTCAACAATTTTTTGTAAATTTTAAACATGAATATAAGACACTGATTAATTTAAATCTATCATCTTTAGATATTAAAATATACTTCCACATTAGCAAAAAGCAAGTCATGTTTTGGCTGTAAAGAAAACAGTGAACCAATGTTATTTTAACTCAGCATATTACATAGAATTTCAAAAACTGAAATAAAAAAGCAGCCCTCTTTAAATTTAAATCATCCGTCAGACTAACAGCTTTTCAACTTTACAAAGTTGATACTAGAAAAAATATGACAAGAGAAGATTATGAAAACTAAACCACCACTCTATTTTGAAAAAATATCTTTTTGCATATATTAGCAGTAAATTTAAGTAAAATAATATTGCGTTTTACATACAAAAGCAAGCTAAAATGTTTAATTCTAAGCTATTTTATGCATGGTTTTTATTTAAACATGTGCAAGTTAAGTATATATACAAATAGTTATTAAAAAATATAATTAACTTGAAGTTTTTAAACATAATTTTAGCAAACAAAGTCGAAAAGTAATCTGCAAGACTATATTATATATAGAACTAAATTCAAAAGCTTTTGAACCGCTTATGCTAAAAGCTCACATTTTTTGTCCCGTAGCAGTTTTACTTTAAAACAGTTTTTAACTTACAATATATAATTTGCAGCAAAATTTATGGCCACTCAAAAACTAATGCAATTTATAAGAATTGTCTGATTAACCAGTCTCTAAGCTATAACAATATAGTCTCTGCAGATTCATGCCACTGCAATTCAAGACACGATATAACTGCTGCTTTATTTCTTTAAACCGAGTTAAATCAAGTTTATATTACATCTGTCTGCTTTATATCTATAACCTATAAGATACATATAATATGATCTTTCATTGAACATATTTGTATCAAATTTAAAACATCAAATTGTGTTTTTAATTATATTTCAGTCTTTGGAATTGGCACATTATATACTGTATGCCGAAAAGCACTGAACAACTATTGAAATTTTAAGCTGACTATAGGCCTATAACATTAATAATGAAAAAAATGTTATAAAAATTACTCGATATAAAATAAAATTAAAAGTCAAATTTTAACTTTTTTGATTGCTTAGTCAATTGATAACTTTTGTTTTGCAATTATTGCAAGCTGGAATGCATAACTCAAAAGTTGCAAGGCGTTCAAAATGACATCTTTCACTTCCTAAAATTTAATATAGTTTATGAAATATAATTGTGGTAGCAGATTAAATGTGGCAGTTTACAAACTTCTAATAATTTAATTCCTCAACTCTTTTTAACAGCTCAATAATTTGACTGCATGTATTTATAACTTAACAAAGTGATATTAAAGTTTAATATGTCAGCATTTGCTGAATTTGCTATATTGTAGGTAAAAATATTAAAACTTAAACTTGTGGCATGTGATTTGAATTTACACTTATTACATGCATGAAAAAATATTTATATCAATACAACTTTTATAGAGCTCATCTTATTACATTATCTACAATTAGGTTGGTGCAGCAATTTTATTGTTCTCATTAAATAATACAAAATATTAAAGTGTGCCAACGTTTTCTGCAACACACAAAGCATTATTAATTATACATGCATGTAAACAACTTGTATATTTACAAGAACAGCAATACAACCCGAGCTAAAAGTTGGCATAAACATAAAATTTCATGTCCTAATATATAGAAGTTATATTAAGCTATTAAAATAAAAACCGGCACTGCTCAATAAGGAAATCTAGTATAATATGGTAATAAACAATTTTTATTTTTTGTCTATTTATAAGGTAAAATTTGTTTATGTTTTAATTCTAAAGTTTAAATTTGATACTTATGGTTATGTCTGACAGCAGAAATCTGTTTATTTGAAACTCAATTTGGCACATTTCATTCATACTTGACCATGTGATATAGTATGTATATATGTGAATCATTGCACACATTCTTTTAATAATGTAGAAAATAATCCTAATTAATTACAAATTTTTAAATGCAATTTATAATTAAAGAGAAGAACAAAGCTTCAACTGTAAGCTGTCTATTAAAATTAAATGGAGAATGAGTATGTTTATATGTGTGATTTTAATTTGAGGTGCTGCAAATGCAAGATAAAATAGGAATTTAAAAAAAAAATTCAAAATTTAGCACAACTGAGTTTTATATTATGTGTCACTTTATTAAGTGATAAATCTATAGCTTTACACAGCAGTTGCTTCATTTATTCTGAAAATATACCAAATAAAAAGAAATTCATATATAAAACAATGAAGATCTGCTGAGTATTTTTTGTTACCACTGCATGGAAGCTTGCCGTGGGTTTGCTGCTGCTGAAACTAGTTTCTATATAACATATTAAAATACTCGTCTGTTCCGCAATCATGTTATGCCTATATTAATATGCATTATGTATGTTCACCAGATTACTGCTAATAAAACACTATACATTTTTTACGCTGTTTTAGTGAATAAGGGTGCTGCAAGAGAGTCTTTCCAGAGAAAGTGTTTAAAATCAATTTTGCTATATCTCTTTAGCTATACACCTATATATTGTCAAATCAAGTTGATGTAAATTCATTTTCCAAATGACTAATGACTTCTCATAGTATGCTGAGGATTGTCTTCTCTACTATTAAAAGTTTGCGAGTTTTCCATGTGACTTATTAAAGCATCATTTTTTCAAAAATATAAATAAATCAGGCAGGTTTTTTTCAAAATATTAGATTAAGCTGCTTTATTTAATATTAGGGTAAGAAATACTTGTATGTTGTGGCGGGGCCTATTGTATTTAATCACTCTGAGACAATCACTTGGAAAATATTAAAAAAATATTACTAAATGTTAGCATATTGAGTACTTACTTAGTAGTAGATTCCTTTGTTGTATTTTCCATAGACATGCGGTCGTTTGTAGACTGGCCTGTGGTAGTAGGGCTTCCGGTGAGGCCAGGGGCTGGCAGTAGCAGCAGCAATGATGAGGAATGCAACCAAGAAAAATGCAAGAACCTTCATGTTGATAGTTTGATTCTAAAACAGTCATCAAGAAAATAATTTTACAATATATATAATACAAATCACAATTGAAAGTTACATAAGCAACTATTGGATTATATATAGAAGTTTCTAGTTTAATAAGAAGTAGTTATATTTAGCAGTTCAAACTTGAAGAATGACTACACCAGATGACATGATTTTGAAAGTATACATAGCCTGTTTTTATTGACGTTTAATAGCATTTGATGTCACATATGAATAATTTTTTATATTACAATTATAATAGCTCAATATATTAAATAAGTGTTGAGCAATAAATAAATTTAAAAGTTTGAAAAAAATAATACACACCTAATATACTTTTTAGGTGACAATATGAACTTACCAACTGCTGGATGTAGAGACAAATAGTAGTTTGCTTTCACTTGAAGATTTCCCTTTCTTTTATACCACAAAATCAGCATCATAAATGACCACCTTGGCATGACAATTAGACAGTTGGCTTGCCATCATATATGTTGATCAGATTATAAAATATGGTGATTTAAACTTCCATTTTCTATTTATATTTTTCCTTGGCAAGAATCATGTGACAGCCACAAACTTAATGCAAAAAACTTAATTTATTCCAGAATTCTATATTAAAAATTTATTTATTTTTTATACATAAAATTTATAGTGCTGTAACTGGAAAGAATTGATATTTTTAAGTTTTGCTTCTCACTTCCTATAAATATTTGCAACATGATTATAAAAAATAGTCTATACATGTAGAATATAAAAAATAATGTTGCTCAGGTGCCAGTAAAAGCTATCAATTAAAGAACTTTGAAGAAGCAGTGCCTTGTAAAATATTGATGAGCTATAAACGCCACAATAACATATTAATCCTTTTGATTCTATATAGATGTATAATTAATTTTTGATTATTGATTATAAATTAGCATTGACCATCACAATATTATATGTAACCTTTCAAAATACAAAATTGTTAATTTACATAGCTTTTATTTGTTCGATTGCCTTCTATAATAAAGTTACATTCCTTTGTTTTATATTGTAATATGTAATATGTGTTATATTCACTGAGGTATATTTTTAATTGAATAAAACCACGCTGGTATGCGCAGCGTTACAACTAACAAAAACCGGATATACAATATTGAATAAATGGGCGGAGCCAAAATATAACAGATTCTCCCTTTACAAAGCTTGACTTACAAAACATTTAAGAAACAAAACAAGTAATAAATCCAAAGTAAGACAGAAAGAAATGAAAGAACAATGTCACTGTAAAATAATAAAATTAAAAGTATTATAAGTCTAACAGCACTCTTGGCTTACGTATCCTATTTGAACGCCTTGGCTCTGGAGGTGTGGTGACAGGTGCTGAAGGTGTACTCACAGTTGCAGGAGTTTGAAAACTATCAGGATGAGGCTCCATGTGCTCAGAGGTTGGACCTGTTTGAGGTGCAGAGACTGGCGGCAAATGGCTTAATGAAGGAGGTGTGTTCCTAGAAATTAAATCACATGGCACACCGGTAAATGGCTGAACACTGATATCTAAAGGAGTGGTTTCATTTTGGTCATTAGCTATTTTCACTTCCCGGTGCTTGAGTTGGTCTACATGGTGTTTCCATTTTTTTTCTCCTACCTGTACGAAATAACACAACCAGCCAACCTGGTCAATTATTACCCCTTTTTTCCATTTAACAGTTCCAAAGTAACACCTCACCCAAACATCTGAGCCTATGTCAAATTTACGGTGTATAACTATAGGACCTGCATCATGTAGTTTTGATGTTATGTCAGGCTTTAAGCAATCAAGCTTTGTTCTCAATGTTCGACCAAGCATTAAAGTTGCAGGGCTCTCACCAGTAGTCGAGTGAGGAGCATTATGATAAGCCAACAAAAACCTGTCTAACCGATACTGTAAATCTAAACCTTGAGAGACCCTTAGAGCACTTTTGACTGTTTGTACAAACCGCTCTGCTAAACCATTAGTGGCTGGATGATAGGGTGCACTTTTCTTATGCTTGATGCTCAAATGTGCCAAAAAGGCTTCAAACTCTTCGCTACAAAATTGTGGTCCGTTGTCACTGACCAGCTCCATAGGCACACCCCATCTAGCAAAGATTAACCCAAGCATGTTTATAGTACTTTGGCAAGTGGTAGATTTTGTAACACACACTTCAGGCCACTTAGAATATGAATCCACCACTACTAGTAACATATGACCTTCTACAGGACCAGCATAGTCAATATGAATGCGCTGATATGGTCGAGTTGTGGGTAGCCATGGGTGTGTATTAACTGCTTTAGGGTCATTACTCATAGACATGCATGAATCACAAGACCTGCTAGTTGCTTCAATATTTTTATCTAAACCTGGCCACCACATAAATGACCTTGCTACAGATTTCATTTTACATATACCTAAATGCTCAACATGCAATTCCTTTAACAGAGGGTTTTGAAGAGAACGTGGGATAACTACTCGATTTTCCCACATAACTACTCCTGACATAATAGATAGCTCATTTCTCCTAGCAAAGAAAGGGTTCAGATCCCAGTCGGCCTCACACAATTTTTGAGGCCAGCCCTCTCTCACTAGTCTGAATACGTTACACAGTGTTGGGTCTTTAGCAGTGAGCTTAGCAACCTGTAAGGAAGTGATAGGAAGTCCAAGATATCAACTTTAAAAATAAAGGCATGGGGTTCTTCATTCAATTTACTAGCAGCTACTGAATCAGGATACCAGGAAAGAAAATCTGCCATATTATCTTTGCTTCTGCGCCACTCAACAGTGTAATCATATCCTGAAAGCTTTAAAGCCCACCTTTGAATACGCTCTGCTGTCATAACCGGAAGCCCCCTCTCTGGGGCAAATATTCTACTTAGAGCCTGATTGTCCTTCACTAGAGTAAACTTCCACCCATATAAGAAATGCCTAAATTTTTCTAACCCAAAAACAACAGCCAAACCTTCTCGCTCTATTTGTGGATACAAAACCTGCGCAGATGTTAATTTTCGAGATGTAAATTGTATGGGGCGTTCTACATCATCAATAACGTGTGAAAGAACTGCTGCTATGCCTACTCTTGAGGCATCACACGTTAGTTTCACAGGCAAGTTTGGGTTAAAGTGAACTAGCAGCTTACTTTCTCTCAATAAGTTTTTAGATTTTTCAAAAGCATTCTGGGCCGTCTTATCCTAAACAAATTTAGCATTGGCCTCAAGCAAAGCATTCAAAGGGGCAACAGTCGCAGCAAGGTTGGGCAAGTAATGCCTGTAAAAATTCAGTAGGCCCACTTAAAATCTCACTTTCGATTTATCCTTAGGTGCCTCAGTTTCAAGGATGCTATCTAACTTGGCAGGAATTGGCCTAATGCCCTCACCATTAATTATGTGACCAAGATATTTCACTTCTGGCTTCAGAAAAGAACATTTTGAGTGCTTTAATTTCAAACCATGTTCTTTTATACGTTTGAAAACCAACTCTAGCCTATGGTTATGTTCCTCTACAGTTCGCCCTGCAACCAATATGTTATCATAATATATATGAACACCCTCTATACCCTTAAGCACATGTTATATGGCATTTTGCCACAAGGACGGAGCAGTCTTGATACCATACGGCAGTCTGTTATACTGATACAAGCCCCTATGGGTGACCAGTGTTAGCAACTCTTTGGATGACTCATGTATGACCATCTGATTATATGCTTGGGCAAAATCTAAGTTTGAGAAATATTTGTTTTCTGCTAAACCACACAGAATATTTTCCATGTTTATTTGAGGTGGTGCTACTTCCTTAAGAAGAGGGTTGAGTGTTGACTTAAAATCACCACAAGGTCTGATCGAGCCGTCAGGTTTGGGGATAAAGAGTAAGCTAGTGGACCCGCTACTGTGTTCAACAGGTGTCAAAATTCCTTCATTAATTAGCCTATCAAGCTCCTTATCTACTACAGACTGAAGTGCAATAGGCACTCTGTAAGGTTTAGAGCATTTGGGGGTAGCGCCATCAACCAACTCAAGCTTGACTGGTGAACCTTTTAGCAAACCTTGACCTTTAAAAATATCAGAGTACGCAGCCAGCAATTGTTCTATGCCATTTACCGATGAACTTACCACGCTCTTTATGGCTTGCCAATTAATTTGCAACTCTCCCAGCCAGTCTCTTCCCAACAGGGCAAACTTTGATGCACCAAGCACATGAAGCCACATCCGTTTAGTCTGGCCAAATGTTTGACATTCACTTCCATTTTACCTTTGCAATTCACCACATCTCCAGTGAAGCTACAAAATTTTACATTAGAAGGTGAAAGTTTTACATTGCTAAAATGTTTCTGATACAGAGAATAGGGAATTAATGAGACTGAAGCACCAGTGTCGATTTCCATATTGACATTAGCATCATTAATTTGCAAAGTAACAGAATATGGATTAGATAAATTAGATTTTTCTGCCAAAAGAGTGCTAGCTATTCCAATATTAGCCATGTCTGATGATAAATCACTTTCATATGAATGTACAGGATGATATTGTTGAGCAATATTTGTTTGAACTCTCTCTCCATTACACATGGGTTTAATGTGTCCTCTTTTCCCACAAGAGTGGCAATTAGCATCTTTAAACCTGCATCTAGCTGGATGATGACCTCTACCACATCTCCAACATTTTGTGTTATAATTACTGTTAGAATACTTAGCTGCGAATAATGGCGGTCCCAGGCGTGGGGCTGTGTGACTGTTCGAGGCCTGGGACCTTGAAGCATGAGGACCTCTGTTGGTGGGTTGTCTTTCCGAATAGACTGCATTCACAGGTTCTGATGGCAGTGCTTGTTTAGCCATAGCACTTGACTGATAATCGTCCATTTGCTTCGCTAAAGTCACAGCATTATCCCATGTCAGAGTTGTGCCTTCTCTTATCAATGCTTGTCTGATTGTGTCAGACCTGACACCAGCCACAAGCCTGTTCCGTAGCTTTTGTTTTAACTGCTCAGTGGGTCCGAAGTTGCAGTGTGTAGACAGTGCTTTGAGAGCCAGAATAAAGTCAGACACTGACTCAGTAGGTGATTGCGTTCTGGTATCAAATACATACGCTTCTGCTACCTCATTCTTAGCTCCAAAATGATGGTCAAACAGCTCCAGCAAGCCAGTATAATTTATTTCGTTGATTGATGTAGGGGCTGATAAGCTTACTAATAGGCTTACAGCTTCACTCCCAAGCATAGCAATAAAAGCTGCCTTTCGCTTTTCATTTTCATTAATATCATTCACTATTAGCCATGACGTAAATCTGGTCTTATAAGTAGACCAATCTTCTGTGTCCTGCTTGAATTCACTTATGTTGCCCACGGGCATAGTTAGAGAAAAATATTGAGTTCAAAATAATAAAAATAAAGACCATCAATCGTCGCCAGCTTGTTATATATTCACTGAGGTATATTTTCAATTGAATAAAACCACGCTGGTATGCGCAGCGTTACAACTAACAAAAACCGGATATACAATATTGAATAAATGGGCGGAGCCAAAATATAACAATATGTAATATAACTTAAATTTTTTTAAAACCTGTCAAAGATATTGATATAAATGTAATAACGCTTGTCTCTTTTTATTAGCTCATAGCTATCAGTTTTATTGCAGACAAAACTATGAAGTAAAATTCATGACCTTATTATTATTAGTAGCAAAGACGCAGCTCGTGCATACAATAATGTATCAAGCTCAAAACGGATAAACAAGTGTGGCAGAAAAATTTATATACTTGCCAAGTTTATGACAAGCCAACATATTCAATTAAAGCTGCATGATACAACAGAAATTCAATGTCCAGCTAAAGGACAAACTATTTTCATTACAGATAGAACTATGTTTCAAAATTTTAGCAAGTCATTGGCAGGTAATGTTATTCCCTCAAAAGTTCTAGAATAATTTTTCGATTTAGCCATATTTGGCAAAAAACTTGAAATAAACTTTAGTTCATGATATGTTATATTATAATAATGCCATAGCCTAAAAACGCTATAGTAATTTAATTTGTAAATTGATTTTAAATTGTGATTTTATTAAACTTTGAATAGTTTATTTTACAATATTCAATAAATGAACAAAGTTTTCTAGATTAGTTCATAAAAATCGATAGCTCTAAGACAGAGAATTAAGGTTTGCTCATTTAAACTTCACTAAAATGAAAATATTTTGACAGTTTACTCACTATTGGATTTATGACATAGTCTTTTACATCAGAAAGCCATTTTTAACCAATTGCGTCCAGTAATTTCAATCTATTTAACTAAGCAAAACATATTATAAAACAAAGTATATGCGTAATGACAGACCACATGTGTTTACTTTGGCAACGTTAAGGCTGTGTTATAATGTGTGGTGATAAATCCATTAAGTTAACTATATAATGGTGTACTCCCTCTATAATTCAGAAAAACCAAGATAAGATAGAAAAGCTGCAGAAAACTATTTTCAATAAGGTAGCTAGCTATATAACCGTAATCATCTTTTTGCCTAGTTTTAATAAACTTTTATTAACAGATGGAAATACATGTAGTTTAAAAACCTACTCCAAATACTATTTTTCCACAGACTTTGTAATACTGGCATTAGGATATAATTTACTCACCTGCTCAATGTAGACAGAAAAGTGAGGCTGAAAAGTTGAAACTGAATATTTTATTTAGATTTACTTTATTAATCATTTTATTATCTTCCAAATATTTCTACTGCTTTTTTACAACTTTATTAATGCTTTATTAATGCATTTTAATAGTAGATAATTGTGCATATTATTTTAATATTTTAATGTATATTAACTGCTGCCATAACAATAACTTTTTGGGTATCTCATAAAAAGAATGCAGATTGATTTGTAAAACAATTACATAAAAAACTATAGGTCACAGGAAATGATGAAAATTTTAAGAGATTAAATGAGATTATAATTCTTAGTGCTGTTCATAGCTCATGACTTATTACTCAATGTGACAAATAAAATTAATTTGAGTTACTGTATTGTATTTGGTGTTGCAATCATGAAATGACTTTAGATAAAAGTAATTTTTCTTTTTAGTCAACAGATTGATTTTTAAATGCTTCCATCTTCTTTATTATTAATTATTATTTTATCTGTAGCTGTCATTGTGAAAAAACGGAAATCAAATTTTCCAAAAATAGAAATATCTTTACCACATTCAACTGGTTTGTCACATAGGACAATGTGGTTGCTAAACACTTTGTAAATCAACAGCTTTTGTTTCAACGTGAGCATAGCTTTTACCACTTTCATTGTTAGGATGTTTGGCAGTATAACGTAGCATCTTTTCTACAATTCTAAACTAGTTATCCCTAAACTATATGTTTATTCAAAAACTTTCTGTTATATTTAAAGTAGTCATCACGCATACTTAAAAGTAGAAAAGTGGCAACAAAACTGAAATTTATAAATCTAGTTTATTCTATAATATGCAAACTTTGCTGTCCCAAAAAATTTAAAATTTGTTTGTTTTATTTTGATTTATCTTTTCAGGTTTTAGAGATGTTTGGCCACGCCCACCATTTTGCAAAATTATAGTATCTCAAAATGGGGTATTTCATAACTTTTTGCAGAGTTGGAGTTATCTGCTAAGCATGCAGAACTGCTGATAGATAACTCTAACCTTTAACTATTATATAATGTGCTGACAACTCCAACTATTAAAATATGCAAGAGAATTCTGAGCTATCAAAGCATAGCATTTTTTACCAGACACACACGTTTAATAAGTTTCACATTCACCTAACTGGCTATAAGTCTTTACTTATGTTATTGGTTGATATATCTACATTTCTGCAAACTTTGTAGTTGCTGATCTATTAATAGATTAGTACATTCAGAGTACAACAGATGAGATGTCAGCAAGCATTTGCTCTTCCTATTCTCTGAATAAAATAGATTAATGTTGACTCCTTGTCATATGTAAAGGTTAGAAGAATTGATTTGTTTGTGATAGCACAGTATAGCTTCTTATGATAATTATGTAGGAGTTTGATAGCCTTTCTTATTGTTTCAAACCAAATCAAGCCTAAATTATTAAAGAAAATTGAAGGTTTTAAGCTAGGTAAAGCTTTGTGTTGCTGAAAGCAAAGGTGGACAATATAAAGAAAAGATAAAAAAATACTCAAATCACAATAACAAATAATCAATTCCACATGTTTTGACCTGAACTGTGATTTTGCATAGACATTAAAATGCATGATTTTTACAATTTATGTCTGAAATGAGTAAGTTTAGAAAAACTTAAATATTATTTGCTAAGTTATAATAATATATTGTTGAAAATAACCAAATAAAAAGGGACTTAGAAATGCATGCTATAATATAGACTGTATAATTATGCAGCTTTATATATAACTGCAAGGGGAAATGTAAACTGGTTATATTATATAGAAAACTTTTTCAAGCCGTAACAAGTAAAAGCAACTTTGAATAAAGATGGGACTATTGTAACATGTGGACCTCAGTCTAAATTATTAATGAGAATTAAGCTAAAAAAGCTTTTGTTTTCATTGCTGATTGTGAAAGCTTTTTAGCTATATACTTGCTTGATAAAGCTCGCTTGCTTATATAGACCTTCACTATCACAGTTATTCGTAGTGCAGCCGTTTCAAGGATTTCAACATGGCAGGTAAGTGTATAGAACATAATTTATGCTTATTGAGTTACTATTTCTCACTATTTATTGCAACATCAAGTTTTGACTATCCTTCTACAATGTTTACTTGACTGCTAGCAAAAAAACAGTGTCAGGGTTCGAACCCGACTATCAGCAATTTTTTTTTATTTAGTAATAACAAGCTAGGCTATTTATTTAGATGAAACTGTTGTATTAAGTATAGAGTTATGTAATAAGTATTTTATTTTATTTAGATTCCACACCATCTGATGCAGATAAGCAGATTCAACAAATAGCCAATGATCTTACTATGGCTATAATCGAATGCAAAGGTTTGGATTCAGTCGAAAGCATTTTTATAAATCAAATGAATGACTATTTCACAACTGCTAGCAGGGATATAGAAGCTTACATGGGAGAAAACATGCCTGAAGATCGGAGGAATAAAATAAATGCTGAAATTAATCAACTAGTCGACAGGATTAAGAATGTCTACATACCCTTTCGAAGGGATTGTGACAACCAGCAAGATGCTTGCTCTGGTTTAGCTACAGGATTTGTTATATATGCCGAGCCTCTTGTAAAAAGCTTGTATGAAGACCCTTGCAAGTACGCCACACTTGGTGTGTTTATCATTGCTGGATCTCTGTACATTTTATTGTTGCAAGAATTAATTGTTGAAGACCCTCAAGAAAGGGCCATTCCCTTCAATCTGCCACACTATGTAGCGTTGGTGCAGTCTTCAAAGGCATATGCAAATCATGTAGAAAATTGTTACAAAGAGATTGTAGCTGCGAGGATGGGTGTTATAACAGACGTCACATTCATGGCAGAGACAAATAAGCTTATGGGTACTAATGCTATTTTCTTTTTGACCAGTTGGAAAGATAATGTGAAGAACTCAAACTTTGAGAATGCGGATGGTACCGTGCAAATTAATTCCAATAATTATAGTAATGGTAAGCCAGTTGACCTATTCAATAAAGCGTGTTTAGCCCGACAATCTTATGTTATGGAAATCAAGGAAAATCTTCAAGAAGTTTTATACAACCCAATGCTGGTGAACATGGCATGGAAGGATTGTGCCCCCAAGTGTCTGCCTAAATCAAAATGGTGGAAAGAAGATGAGGAGATGAAAAGCGAGGATGATACAGAAACCGGTGCTTTTGAACTGCCAAATAAAAAGAGAAAAAGTGGGTAATTCCATCTAGCATGAAATGTTAGTCAATAGAACTGTATTGCTGCAAATTTATTATATCTGATATGCTAAAATATGTTTTTGAGAATCTGACAAATTCATTAGTTCTATAATTAGAATATTTTTTTCAAGTTCCTGTAATTTTGCCATTTTTTCTAATATTTGTCATTATTCAAATTGTTTTCTTTTGCCTCATAATTATAATTTGTACAACTTTAAATTTAATATAGCGCATGATAGATGCTTATTTCTAAGCCTAAATAAATGTTGATCTATGAGTCAAAAAATTTACTGGTAGATCCTTTAAACTTTCAAATATCTATATATAGGAGTTGTTGGCACATATGACACTGCAAATGCTTAATGATGAATGACATTAAATAAAATATACATTGATTAATGAATTTAGATTTGTAGGCTGTTTCAAAAGTAGGTTACTTTAAAAAAATACATCTCAAATTAATATACACCATGCGCAATAGTTGCAACATAAGCAGTGGCAGCAATAATACTTTTGAGGTATTACTAAAAAATATCGTTCTAGCCTAGTGTGAACTTGAACTTGATTATATCTTAAAATTAGAAATGCTTTTGATCCCTACTACATATTCATGATTGTTTAAAGAAATTAAGCTTATTTTTCAACTAAGTTATGAAATTTTAGATTTCATGCATAAAATAATAACAAAACGATAATGTGCTCACTCAGTATATATGATTAAAGGTCAGCCTCTAATTGGTTCATAGTTATAAATTGCAACTATAAATCAGTGTTGTGACAATATAATTTTATTACTATATATTATTGCTATGTTTCTCAACCATAAAAGTTCAACTAGCAGATTTATACTATTATTTGATCTAATTTTCAACATGAACAGTTTTATACTTGCAAGCAACATGAAGTTGTTAAACACAGAGATGAAAATCTTGGAGTCCTCATAAACAATGAAAATAATCTGTTTATTTATAAAACTTTGCCATTAATTAGCGGCTGCATTAAAAATTATTAGAATAAAGCTAAAAACCCAAGTATTCTTGTCTATCAACACTGAAATTATCAAAGGACAGATAACTTCTTTAAACAGTGTTTTTAAGGTTTTGACTGTGTTGCAGGTGTCCAGGCAACACACTAAGCTTCAACTTCGAAATAAGAATTTGGCTTCAGGTGTTGACTGTACACGTCGCCTGCTCCAAGGGGTGTATAATTTTCTATCTGCATTGCTTAGCAACACGAAAATCTTCTTGAAAAACTTCAATGTAATCAAAAGCAGACAACCTTTAGAAGATGGGAATGAATTTTAAATTAGAGTAAAAAGTTTTCAAAATTATTGTGAAGTTGTCTTTTCTTTATTTCAAACACTGAGAAATAAAGGCTATAACCACCTCAGTGTTTGATTTACACTTATTAGCTTGAGCTTCTTTTGAAAAACTGTTTAATAAAAGTTTACTAATTTTAATGTTTTCACAGATATCACACAATTGAGTAATTGGAATTGTTTAAGAACAAATATAGCAACACTATGAACTTATAATACAACATAATAATGTATTGGTAAATGTTGCATGCAATCCTATATAATTGCGTAATTAAAAGTTAGAATTGCTTATTGCTGCTATAAATAAAAAGTATTAAGTCAAACTCATAAACTTAACAATAATACGATAATCTGAAAGTTCACAAAATCAAGTGATACAAAGCTATATGGCCTAGCTAAAAATACTTATAACAATAATGAAATATAATATGATGACGAAAATTATTTTTAAGTTACTTGAACCAAGTTTACACTAAATACAGATTATGATAAAAATCTCAAAACTTTATTTGCAATATCAGCCTGTATTATTAAAAAGGAAATATATTATTTATTTGGTGATTGCAATCCACACTACACCAAGAGAAGAAAACTTCAATAAAGTGTCTAAATCAACAGCTACAACAGACGTAAGGCCTGTAATTTTTTATAGTGTAACATTGTGATGTACTTGCATCCTTCTTAGTGGTGTCCTATTGTAATGTTAACACTACATGGTAGTATATTGAGGGAGGTTTCGGCTGGAAATTCACATGAAAAAATTGCACTTTTCGAAGCCTTCTAAATGTTTGACAAACATTGACCGAGTCAAAGTCTGTCATCTTGAATAGTGACATGCGGCTGAAGACAAAATTGCTACCTTTTTTAAGGTTGAGCACTTGAATTTGGTAACAAATATAAATTGTTTAGGAATTTATTTAGATGCGCATATCATATAGCTGAGCTTTATGAAAATATAAACATGGAATGGAGAACAAATATTGTGGTAGTATATATCTAGTTAAGCTGCTTGTAAAGTAGTTAAATGTAAAATATAGGTAGAAAATGTACACATATAGTTCACATAATCTGACATCATGTTTATGTTGTCTCAATCTCCTCCACCTCAGTACCACCATCATCTGGCTGTTCTTGGTTCTTGATAGGTTCTGCTGAGGCCATGTTTAAAACTCTAAAACAACATTTTTCTAGGAATAAAACTGAACAGCACAAAAATGGGGTGTTTTTTGCTAAAGTAGAAAAAAATGTACATAATATAATACATAATGTAATACATAATACATAATGTATGTCTGAATGATACAATAAAGTTGAAAATATAAATAGGCCTTATATACACTTTTCTTCACCATCAAGTTATTGAAAAGCAGTCTAAATTATAGTATAATATTTCTCTATATATAATAATGTTATGGGCTAATACATAATAGGGGTAACGGGGGCACAACGGGCCGAATTTTGCATTTGTTGCTCTCATTCGTCTGTTTTTCAAGTTACTAGTTCAATAATCTTTAGTCTTAATGCTGCATATGTTGTCTATTACAGGTATCAGTTTGTTGTTTCTATCTCTCTCACAACTTTCAGAATAATGAAATGTTCACGACAAAAAAATCGGCCCATTGTGCCCCGGTACCGGGGTACAATGAGACACAACAAATATATATTGAAATTTTGCGTATATTTTGTTACATCTAATTTTTATTTATTTAATATTACAAATAAATAAAGATTCTCTTTCAGATCTACAGCAAAATTCATGTTTTAGCTGTACAGTTTGTGTTACTACGGTTAGCAGAGGAAGGCAAAATCAAACGCACGTCACTCGGTTCTGCAGTGCCATTATCATTACCTACTGTTTAGAACTAAAAATGTTCTGTTATTTTCACTTCAGAGCAACGTTTATCAAAAAAAAACTTCAGTAACGTGTACTACAAAAATCCGAGTAGACTTTTTTCTATGAATTGTAGCTAAGGTGCATGCATGACTGAGGTTTGTCACTGGAGTACGGAGGGGAGAGGGGAAGCAAATGAGCAAATCACAATTTATTTCAGTCAAATACATGTATATTCCCTCAATGGTGTAATATATAATGATTATCATGACTATAATCTACTAGTAGAAACAGCAGAGTGTTTTGTATTATGTATAAAATTGCAAAGCTTTAACCTCACCAGATGTATATATTAGGGGAGCTTCAACTTGTAGTTTTGTAGTCTTACCATGATGTCTTTGATATTTTACAAAAAGGTCAGAAATGGCTATATCTATAGATTTTAGTAACAGTTCAACCAACTTTTTAGGCAAACAAACTAATAACAGTGATCAGGGTGCAATAATTAGGTGGCCCATTGTGCCCCAGTCAGCGTGGCCCATTGTGCCCCGTGTGGCCAAATTGAGAATAAATATGCCTCAAGGAAATTTTATTTCAGTGTTTGCTGTTATACTAGTTGAGCATTGTAGAGACAAGCAATGGCAACAATATTAGTAAAATCTATAGGCTTCTTGCCTTTGAGTGTAAAAAGTTATGAGGCTTTAACGACGTCCTAAAAAATTTACAAAAAGTAGGTAAAAACAGCTTTTTACTCGCCTTTTCAACACGTATGTTCCGCAAGTGTTGAAACTACAAAAGCTGAATAATTATGTCAATATCTTTTTATGAAAAAAAAATCACAACTCTAAGTTAATAAGTTCTCTCACAATTTGGCCGGCTTTTTGTACCCCTATGACCGTTGTGCCCCCGTTACCCCTATATAGTATAGCTTAAACTCTTACCTGCAGTCTACCATACAATGCTGTTGATTTATAGCTGATCTTGATAAATCATGGAATCTCCTTTTGCGTTTCAGGACTTACAATATTTGTTTGTTATTTGCTAGTGTTAGAATTTGCTAGGTGTCTTTTGATGTGTTGTTCTTCTATTAGTAGCTGGGGTTCATCTACTCTAAAGTAAAAACATGGCTTGTGAGTTCATATGAAGTGTTTACTATTGGCTGATTGATGTTAATGATCAGTACCCTCAAGAGTTTTTTTGCTGTCTAAAATTTTGACTCAGTCAATAAAATATTTTGTCTGTCACAAGATTAATCTTATGTAAAGCTGTAAAGGTTATAGCCACCTGCATGTGCTACTGCTACACAACTGTAGAATGTAGTATGATCAAAGTGCAGAAATTATTAGCATTATTTAGTTTCACATGGTTTCACAAATTTATAACGCAGTTACCATGGCCTAATTGTGCAAGCATACCATTGGTTAACTCATATATAATTTCTTCCCTTTACCATTAATATATAATATTTGTATATATATTTTTTAATTTATATAAGAATGTGCAACTAATCATACTAGCTACTATATTATTTAATTAGGCACAACATAATACTCTGACTATTATAGTAAGATGAAACATAATGTAATTAAGTTCCAAATAATATATATATTACATTTCTGGATTACCATATAATGCACCATAAAATACTATATTGCAGTTAAATATAACATAATATGATTTAAAAGTATTTACTACTATACAACCTATAATATAAGACTGTAGTGTATATAATAGAATATATAATATAACATTAGAATGCAATTCTATACAGCCAATCACTGAGAGGTGTGGTACTATGAGATAATATAGAAGGGAAGTCCCAATGACAGTTGCCTCTTTAATATAACAAATGGGGCTAATAATAGCAAAGTAGAAGTGCATTGGAGTAGAGTAGCTGCGTTGTTCTGCCATGTGATGCATGCAGCATGATATTTCTCAAACAGGAGTGGATAATGCTAGATATCTGTTGGTCCAATTGAAATAATATTAGAATATTATTGTGAAAGTACACCACAGTAGCTGCCATATTGAAACTATTGAATATATTTCACATTATTTAAAACTATATACTAATAGAATATAGTATAAGGCTGTATTGCACGACAGAACATACCATGATATACATTATAATGCAATTCCTATATTATACAGCCAATCACTGCGAGTGTCGATTACTGTAGAAGGTAATAGAAGGGAATTCCCAATGACTATGACTATGAATTTAACATAACAAATGAGATTACATATATGTATCTGGCAGTGTTGAAAATTCCTCTGCCATAATTTTTCAGCTGGAGTGGATAATAGTCACCTGATAGCTCAATTGAGATAATATTGCAATATTATTGTGAGGACACCTTCACACTATACAGTATAATTACCATATTGAAACTCTCCTCTCATGTATAGATATACAAACTTTCTAAGAACCTAATGGCAATAGAATGCCCTTTGCTCTCTGCTATGCTTTGTTATGCTCAGCTAGCTCAAGGTATGCTGGCAGTGTTATTCAAAAGAGTTGATGAAAAAACAAGATACTATGATTCTAACAATGGTTCTTATATAACCTTTGTCATGCTACCCATTTACCTCTATGTATTTGAAACACAACAGCCCACCCAACTTTATAAATAGAATAGTAGTATTTCCCCCTCAGCATACTTATAAAATGTATGCTTTTCACATTTGCACATTGTGATAAAACTTTTGTATTTTTTATGCCAGCATATTTATAACATAACTTCCTTTTGTTATTATAATACATATGCCACACTGTGGACTAATTACTGTTAGTCTTATAGTGTAGTTGAAATTCAGTTATATTTCTTATTGTAACAAACTCAGTTCAACAGTAATGTGAGTAGCTTTGTTTGTTACTTACTAAAAATATTTTTAGATTTATAAGTTGGTTATTAATTGGGGTAAGCTCAATGTTTATTTACTTTAAATTGCATTTTAATTTCTTTTAAATATTATGTATACAGGACATAGGTTTATGTGTTATAATAAAATTCTTTTGATTACTAATTATTAATGTCTTTTTTGCCTACTCATCTCTCTCACTTACTGCTCCTATCTATTTAACCTACTGCACATAATATCTCTAATGTTAAGCTTTATTTTTCATTTGAACTTTTTACCTTCATCTATTTAATAAGAATTAGTGTAAATATTAGATTGATTTTCCATAATAATACTATCCTGGGTTAATTATATAGATAATAAATATTTGTATGATATACTTAATTTCTTACCTGCAGTGTCTGTTGTTTTGTCAAGTTATATCTACTATATTATATTATATAGACAAGTCACAGCTCAACTAACCAAGTCCTGATTGACTTCTGTGTGTACGTACTTTGAATATTGTAGACTGTTATATGCCACTGCCAAACTCTTATTAGTGATTTTTGGTGTGAGCTCTTGCTCTTATGGTCTGTGTATGTTTTGATTTAGTTGAATAATGCGGTGATATCAGTACTTTTAAGACTATAATTTATTTTGTCTCATTTTGACTCAGTCAACACAATATTTTGACTGTCACAAATTCAAAAGTCGCTGCAATTATCATACTATAATCGAGCTCACTCTACTGTAAACCCAACAGTTTCACAACTGTTTAAATTATATTTAATTTACTAATATAGATATAGTAATAACTGCTGCCATTATACTTCATTGATATATGTACTGCTTCTTTTAAATGTATGTTATACAGGTATTAACCTGCACAATATTTTGAAACTATGATATATATAAGTACATGCAGTTAGAATTACAAAAAGATAATATAATCACATTTTTTTTCAAATTCTGTTTATGAGACAATAGCCTATAGACACTATTAAAACGATATTTAATCACTACTACGTCACATGTAGCTTATACAACTATAATAATACAATTGCTTACCTTCAATATCTATAATATAGTTTTCTGTTGCTTTTTAAGATATAATATTTTAAAGCTAATCTTATTTAGTTGTGATCGTTTTGTGTATTTCTATATTTGAAGAATTAAACTTATATATGTGCTATATATACTAAGGTTTTTAGGGGTGCGCTTAGCTATCTTGTTTATATAATAAAACTCAGTCCTCCCTTTTATTTACTATATAATTGAGTGAGATATGAAATATGATGCGGGTTGTTATAGGCTATTTAGTTGTAATATATAATACAAAACTGCTCATGGTGACCTATCAGTGAACGTTTAAATGGGTGAAACTAACTAAACTTTGACTGAGTCAAAAATATACTGACTAAGCCAATCAATTCTCTATACACTTTGACCAGAGATGATGCAGATATATTTGCTATGTGAATTAAAACAAATAAAGACAACCAAAGTGTTTTATGAATGATAAAGCCTCAAATGATGAATTTGTGTAAGCTGTTTTGTTTTTTCACATCGCATTATAGTATACATTATGCAGATTATAGTTAAAATTTCGATGATACACAATAAGTGCCTGTTTAGGGACAAAAGACTAGCTTTGAATTAAAGAGAGTTATTGCATCATTAATAGGTTATGTAAAATACATGTAGTATAATGTTGATGTATTAGTATCTAAATCTGTGGCATTATTATAATACTGTTATCAGGGGGGGGGGGGGCATACACATTCTATGATTATTGTCATCCGAGTTGGACGTTGTGTGCTAAAATTCTTATAGACATAGTATTGTTTTCATATTATGCTAAAGCTGAAAAAATTCTAAATATTTATGATACCTTTATATATCATATCTTATTTTTTCGTGTATATTAGCTAAGTATACTTACTAAATGATCAGCACCTTAGAACTATCTCCATTCTAAGCTTATATAGTTATTATAGCTATGATATTAATTTATAACTACAAATTGTTATATGTACTACTGCTAAACTCTACAGCTTAATCTAGTTATCAGTATTTGATCAATATAAACATAAAGCAGTTGACCATAAATATAGTATGCATAAACAACAATATGCCACTGCAGCAATGTTGTTTATATGTGTCATAGTAATATCATAAATTAGTATATTTCCCTGTATTAAAGCTCCATCCACATTCAAATGTACTGCTTGAAAAATAATTATATTATACTTTTCGAGACATATGATCTCATGGAGCTTTTATATTGTGATTTTAGACATATTTTCAAGCTTATAGCATAAATGCTGACTGCGATGGCTTGGTCATGTTCGACACATGGACAAAGGACGCATTCCCAAAGATATTCTACATAGTGAACTAACCAGCAGTAGCCGAAGTCATGGGCGACCTCAGCTACACTTCAAAGATGTCTGCACAAGGAAAATGACGACTATTGGCATCAATACAGCGTCCTGGGGGATGTCTCATTTGATCACACGAGTTGAAGAGCAAACTAAAATATTATCTCACAGTTGATGAAGAAAAATTTTTCAGTGCAGCTGCCAAAAAGAGGCGACACACAGAAGGGCTCAGGTCACCACCAACAGACGGGGTCCACTTACAAGTGTAACCTTTGTGGCAAGGACTACTAAGCACACAATGGTCTGCACAGCCACAGGCACTATTTTGATTCACACATCATAGTAAAATATGGCTATATAGAAGGTGCAGCTTAACATCTTTGCTAAACACACGTAATGTACATGTACCATAATTTACAGCTTGTATAAAAAAGCAATCTAAACAAAACCAAAAGTATAATAATATGTTAAACCTTTTGAGCTCACTTCTTTAATTATATTCTAAAGAGTATATAGATAATAAGATAGTATATACATGTTTCTATAAAACAACAACTTTCATTGGGCATGTGCTATGTTATATAGATATCAGCGTCTTTATGATCAGTCAACTGGCTGTCTTTCATTCCCTTGCAAATATTGTATAATTTCTGCTGACACAGTTGTTGTTTATTTCTGACATCCTGTTTATAGTCACAATCTCTTCTACCTCTGTACCACCATCATCTGGATTCTCCTGGTTTTTGGTAGGTTCGGCCATCTTGTACTACAGTATAAAATAATATTATGTGATATTTTGTTCTACAGTATATAAAAAATAATACGTCGTAATAAGTTGTATATACACTTCCTAAAATTGGGTCAACTGTAACAAGTGATGTAAACGATTAAGATTTTATTGCTAAAAACATATTATACTATCTACATATCTACATATCATTATAATTTATATATCATACATACACCATTCTAACTACAATATACCATCACTATAATATTATAATGTAGGAACTTATTTTACTCACCTGAGCTGAATGTGACTTTTAGGATTTATTTGTTTGTGTTCAGTTCTTCTATTGCAGACTATATTCACTGTTTCAGGGTATAACTTTATACTGTTCCTATATTAATATGTTATAACACAATATCTGTAGCTATATAAGTGATAAGGGAACTGCTGTCCTCACACTTGGAATGACATGAATAAAGTAATCAGCAGTGTACTGTACGTACTTATACTTATTCCCTCACTCTTGTGGTGTATAAGCAAGTATATATAATATTTATTATCTAACATTGAGCTCATAATGGGCTTGGGAATAACCCACACTAGATGGATTGACTAAGTCAACGCAATGTAGGACTAGGACAATATAAAACTACAAGTTATGCAGTATTGTGTGTGTAGTTTGTGTAAACTGTAAACTATTAACAAGTAATAAAGCCAGGAAGTGTGGACAACTATTTTCTTATGTATAATAGATAATCATATACATATGATTGTATATAACTATATTGTGTAATAGTATGCTGATATGCTCTGTAACTGAATATTTATTGATATGATTTGATGCTCGAATAAGCTGCCAAAATTTATTTTTACAGCAGCCATAGGTAACTTTTCAAACAGAAATTATATATTTGTATAGCAATTGTTTTTAAACTAATCCTATAAAGTTTATAAATTTAGAATACTAAACATAAATTCTTTGTAGTTATATTATAATGAACAGTCTTTTGTAGTGAGGTCATTTGAATTAAAACAGTTAAAGTGAGAAACGGTATAAGCAATATAATCCAGCATGGTTAAATATAGGAAACAAATCTATTGTTGTGAGCTAATTTCACAGCTTTTAGCTATATTGACGCTCTGATACAGTGTTATAGTTGTAGTTGCAGGATAACTTCCATATATAGTACTAATAATAGTACTATGCATGCTATTTACTTGTAGTGTTTCGTATATAAAACAATATAATATAGTATAATGTAATACAATATGATACAATTTGATATAATTTATTCTAATATAATATATAGTGTAGCTTCTTACTCGCAATTCCTGTTAGGTTGCTATCCAATATTATGTTTATTAAGATGTGACAATATCATTGAGTATTAAAAGCTGTGTCTGCTTCTCTATATATAAGACTCTAATTAGGATGGTACTTTTTAATATATACACAACTGCTTGCCTTTGTGTTTATATGAATAGTGTGCTCTAGCTGCATTGTTGTTAGTCAACTATAGTCAAATACAGCCTGCTACTTGTGACCAATTAAATTCCTCAAAACCTTGGAACAAGAATCAGTTTATATACAAGCTGTGTATGCTCCAGTGAATAATACCCTCTTCTGTGCTTTATTTTTTTAGATTCAAACTTGTGACTCAGTCAACATATTATATTGTCTGAGTCACAAGTAGTTGTTACAAGTTGATGATAATTTTAAAGGGATATATAATACTCATAGACTAAATTGCTTGCTTTTTGGTGAATGTCTTTCAACTGGGAAGAGCTAGGGTGAGATCTGGGTTGCTTTTTATTATTGATTGATTGATTTATTTCTTACATATCACAAACATGAAAATATGTTGCAAAACTCAATGTAAATACTGGTTATAATAAATTAAAAGAATATGCTTTGCTGACTATGTTTGTCAATAGTAAAAATCTAATAATAGTAGTCTAGATTACATCAGGAGAAAACGATTTTATTAAAGTAATCTTAAATTAACATAACATGATATTACAAAGTCCCATATGGTGTAGGATACAATGTAAATTTTTGTACATATAATGCTGGTAATTGACACTTTTGTGGTTAACATAAATAATTTGAAGCAGCTTTGCAATTTAATAAGTATTTATTTTGAATTGATATCTCACTTATTAATTTCAATTTAAAATAATTTTTTGAAAGTCCAGGCTAAAGTAATGCTAACAATGTTTAGCGCAATTAATATGAATAAGTATTTAATTATAAAATGTTTTCGCCTTTTATATACTAGCTGTTATGATTTTGATCATTATTTAAGCAGTCCAAAAATTTGAATAATTTGCATTATCATCAGAGAAATTAGTTATATATATTAGCTGCACGACTGTTACTGTATCCTGTTTTAATTAAAGCACAGTTTCTTTAGCATATACATTTCTGTTACATATTGCAGTAACGATAGTAACAAATTAAGTAAGAAACCAATCAAACCAGTCAGAATCTATAAAATATTAATTCATGCTGAAAAGCTCTCAAATCTATTTGATAGAAATATTTAAATTAATAAAAAGTCCACAAATACTTGTATTTATATAAGGGCAACATAAATTACTCTCAAGAGTAAAAAATATTATTTGCTTCTTATGATACCTGCAGATTATATTTTATAAAAAAAAGCTTTTCGTATAAATACCTACTAACTCTTTGCTTATTTTTCTTGCCTTGCAATTAAAAATAATACATTTAAAATTAAAATATGATTTTAATGCAAAAAGGTATTTCGAAGTTATGAACAAGTTAGACAAATGTTGACAGAGTTTGACCAATGTTGACCGAGTCACTAAATACTATTCTTGCTGTGAAACTTTATAATATTTTTATTAATGTTCTTTGATACTATAATTCTATTACTATTTATTATCTTGTAGAAAAATGTATAAAGTAAATGTGGAGCAAATACCAAGTTTACTGCTTTATATAATAAGCAGTACTGCCTATATAGGTAGTCAAAATTTTCAATAAGTTGACTTAATTTATAAGTTAAACACCTTTGGATAAACTTTGCATACATAGTCTATTTTCATTTGATTGATTGTTATGAGGCTAATGTGGCATATGAACTAAAAATGCTTGGATTCAAATGGAAGATTTAGACTGTGCACATGAATTGAATTGGTCTGTATACTAGAAAAATCTTTTTGTTAGACTTCCTCACAGAATATTACATCATGCATCAGGTATTATATATCAAGGATCAGTACAACATTTTTGCTTATTATTTATGCTGGCCTTATTACAATGAAAAAATACATATAGAAGCAAAATAATATTTTAATGCAAAGAATATATTTCAAGATATGAACAAGTTTGGCAAATGTTGGCTAATTGTCATTATATATATGTAAGTCTGAGTAAAAATGAAAAGTTCATTCGAGTAATGCGAATGATGGAAATGATGCAGTACGTTTTATGAGCTAATCTAAAATTTAATTGTGGTAGAATTAAAGCATGAATTATATCACAAAAGTAATAAACCATAATTTATAGTATAAAAAGCATTTGAATATGGAAAATATGAACGAGTTTGACAGATGTTGACCAAGTTAGTACAAGTCTAAGACCATTGTATAGTTCATTAGCATAAGTGAGAAACAACTCCATTTGTCTACCATGAAGAGCAATGGTATAAATTAAATATGTATAATGTAGAGTGCAGTATAGTAAAATGTTATATGAAAATGTGTATAGGGTGAGATGTTTTATATAAATACTGCTATATGTGTATAATCATAATAATATTATTATAACAGTTTCTGGAAACTCATCTAATTCAAGGTAACACAACTCCAAATAGACTCTTATACACACTGAAAATATCTTCAGCTAGTTAGTGAGAGGGTGATGTCATTTGTTATTTATTGATGATAAAGTCATGTGATGTGTTATCCATATGATGAGAAACCAAGAGTGGCTGAAAAAACTCTGAGAGAATGTATGGACTTTACTTTGTGTACTCAATCAATCAAAGTTACTTCAGTGTTATCTTCAGTTAAAGCATTAACTATATAAAGTAGTCTGGTTGGTAGGCTTTATCAAAATTACTTCAAAACCATTTCATATTTTGAGATTCCGAATGCTTCAATACGATTGTGTTTATTCAATTAATCCAAGAATGCTATAAAGCAGCTTTCTATACTTTCTATACTTGTTTATTGACACTGAATTTATCAAAGAACAGACAACTTCTTTAAACAAAGTTTTTAATTTTTTGGCTGTGTTGTAGGTTGCCTGGCAACACACTAAGCTTCAACTTCAAAATAAGAATTTGGCTTCAGGTGTTGACTGTACACGTCATCTGCTCCAACGAGTGTATAATTTTTTATCGGCATTGCTTAGCAACAGGAAAATCTTCTTGAATACCTGAATGTAACCAAGAGCAGACAACTTGTAGAACATGGGATTAAACTTTATTAATTATAATAAATAATTTAAAATTAATGTGAGTTGTCTTTTCTCTAATTGAAGCACTAGAAACTAAAAGCCAGTACCACTCCAGTGTCTCGTTTGCATTTACAAGCTTGAACTTTTTTGAAGAAATTTTTAATAAAAGTTTAGTAAATTTGATTTCTTCACAAATATTTCACAGTTCATTTAGGCTTGTTTAAAAATTAATATAACACCACGGCAGACTTATGGTGCACCAAAGCAATGTGTTGTTATAAATGTTGCGAGTTGTAACCAGAATTTTTTAATCACAAGTTAGAATTGCTGTTGCTATAAGAGAAAATGTATTAGGTCAAATTCATAAACTGAAAACTAAAGAGAAAGTCTAAAAGCTCACAGAATCAAATGATCCAATCGGTTTTGAATTAATTGAACCAATAAGTTTAAATTAACTGCAAGTTATGATAAAAGTCTAAAAACTTCATTTACTTAGTGATTGCAATTTACCCTACACCGAGAGAAGACAACTTCAACAATCAGCAGTCACAAAAGAGGGGCAAGGCCAGTAATACTCTACATCAGGGATGGGCAAATGGCGACCCCCTCCCTGCATCCACATTTTGCAATTTATACTTACAGTCCAGGAAACATAAAAAAGCAATTTATATTTGCATTTGGTAATGCAGCATATTGTACCTTGAATTTACCTGGCCCTTCTTACGCCTTAAATCTAGAGATCTGGCCCCATTTCAAAAACATTTGCCCATCCCTGCTCTACATCATCTGCATTGCAATGTTGCATCCTGCATAGTGTTCTATTGTAATGTCAACATTACGTGGTAGTATATTATATTAAATGACATTTCAGCACTAAATTCAGAACTCAAAATAGCACTTTTCGAAGCTTTCTAAATGTTTGACAAATGTTGACTGAGTCAGAGTCTGTCATCTTGAATAGTGGCTGATAAGAAAAGACACAGATTGCCACCTAATGACAGTAATTATCATTTTCTAAGTTGGGCACTTAAATTTGATAACAAATAAAAGTCTTGAGTTTAGGATTTATTTAGATGTGCATATCATAAGGAAATTTATGAGAACATAAACATGGAATGGAGGACAAATATTGCAGTTCCTTGTAAAGTATATTATATATAGGTTATAGCGAGTATAAAATAGATACATCTGAAATCCTGCTTATATAATCTCAGCTTCCTCCACCTCAGTCCCACCATCATCTGGCTGTTCCTGGTTCTTGATAGGTTCTGCTGAGGCCATGTTGAAAACTCTAAAACAAAATTAATTTTTCTAGGAATAAATCTGAACAGCACAAAAATTGGGTATATTTTGCCCAAGTATAGAAAAATTAATCTCTCGCACATAATGTATGTCTGAGTGATACAATAATGTTGAAAATATTATAAACATTATAATACACTTTTCTTCATCATATCAAGTTACTGAAAATTAGTCTAAATACTATATATATACTGTTTCTTTATATAATGATAATGTTAAATTGGTTAATATATAATATAATATTTAGTATAATTTAAACTCTTACCTACAGTATATGTATTTTTAAATACCATATAATTGATTTACAGCTGAAGCACATTAAATATTTTGTATCTTCACTGTATTATAGTATTCAGTTGTGTATAGGAACATATTTTACTCACCTGAGCTGAATGTGACTTTTAGATTTATTTGTTTGTGTTCAGTTCTTCTATTTCAGACTATAATCCAATGTTTCAGGGTATAACTGTATATACTGTTCCTATACATTAATATGTTATAATATATTATCATGCAAAATGTATGTATTTAGTAAGCAGTAACTTGCCCTGTTCACAGTTAGAATGACACTGAATGAAGCGATTACAGCGAGTGTTTTTTTATACTTTAGAGCTTTATATATAATACTCAGGCACAGTAATATTGTAAGTTATAATAGTAAGGCAAAATTGCACACATACACATTACACATACATACACACAACATGAGAATAACCCACTGCATCAGATTGACCAAGTCAACACAATGTTTGACCGGGGAAACACAATCTAAAGTACTACAAGTTATGCAGTATAAGTGTGTTTGTGTAACCTAAAACATATATATATAATAATGTTGGAGAAGTGTGGAACACTACTCCACAACTTCATACATAAAAGATAGTCATATATTAGCTATTGTGTATAGTGTACACTGATATCCAATTTAACTGACAATAATTATGTAGAGATGAAAATTCTGCTCCTATAAACTATACCATAAAATTTTACTTTCACAACAGCTAAGTAACTGTTCATACAAAAATTATATATTTGCAGCAAATTCTCTAAACTAATCATATAAAATTTCTAAATTTAGAACACTAAACATAAATTCTTAGTATAATTAATAGTATTTTATAGTAAAGTTATTCCATTTATGCCACAGCACAAATAATCAGGATTAAAGTAATATAATCAAGCAAATTATATTGTTTTTAGCTACTCTCACAGCTGTGACCAAGGTTATTAAAATCTTTGGCTGAAAGTGATCCAATTATAATATATAATGTTATAGAATTGTAAGCTAGATTGCTGCTATAAGCAGAAATGTAAGCACTGCGTTTCCACGAAAGCGAATGAATGCGTATGGATGCCCTTACGATTAATTGTGGTTTGCATTAACTTATAGTTGATTGTTAGTAGTTTCGCTTGCCAGGAAGACGCTCTAAAGAGCTGATGTTCGTAAGTGTCATCATAATTTTGAAGTTTTTGCTTTTGTTGATATTATTTGAAGGTTACTTATATGTATATATATATGTTTTCGTACAGAATCTAACTATTTTTGATTTTTTTGATTTAGAGTACAAGACAAGGAGTGAACAATAAATTCAAAGATTAAGATTGTTGCTCCATACTTGTTGCAATCCAACTCAATAGATCATTCCTATAGCACAATGTAATTTAATCAAATATATTATAGTATGATGTAGTGTATAGAAATTCCCACCTGCAGTATATGTTAGTTTGCTATCCAATATTAAATCTATTAAGATGCAGCTATATCATTGAGTATTAAAAGATGTGTCCTTCTCTCTATAATATATACTATATACAAGGATGGTATTATATAATATATATAATGCACAACTGCTTGCCTCTATGTTTATATATCAATAATCACTCTAGCTGCAATGTTGTTAGTCAACCCTAGTCAAATATGCTGATTAGGTGACCAGTGAAATTCCTCAAAGCCTGATTGTAACAATAGTCAATACATGTTTATATTATTTAATTTTGGGCTTCAGTTTTGCTTCCATCCAACTATATAGTTAATCAATGCATAATTCGATAATGGAACTGTAGATAGTATAAATGCAAAAAAAGTATTTTGAAGTTATGAACAAGTTGGACAAATGTTGACAGGGTTTGACCAATGTTGACCAAGTCACTAAATATATAATTCTTGGTGTCAAACTTTATAATATTTTTATTAATGTTGTTTGATACTATTCTATTATTTATACTTATTATCTTGTATAAAAATTTATAAAGTAAAATGTGTAGCAAATACCGAATTTACTGTTTTGTATAAACATGCAGTAGCGTTATATATAGGTAGTCAGAATTTTCAATAATTAATCTATAAATTGACACCTTTGGATAAACTTTGTGTACGTAATCTAGCTTCACTTATTTGATTGTCATGAGACCAGTGATATGCTAAAAATGGATTTAAACGCTAGATTTAGACTGTGGATTGTTTCATTATAGTAAAAAAGTAGTTTATACAAAAATGATTGTGTTTTATCTTGCCTTTGATAAAAATACTATTACTAATTACTAATTACTAATTATACAAATGTATCACATTTCAATAAAAAAGTAAAAAATTTTAGTATTAATTTTTAAATACATGTTTCTTATATAATATATATTTTAATAAACCATGTATCTTTAAAGCTGTAAGTCACGGTGTCTATATAGTATATAGATCCCACATATATAGGTCTATGTATATGTTATAGGTCTATAATAGATTTTATATATAAGTTCACTCTTTATAACACTTTATCAACAGATATAATTTTTAGTTTAGGAAAAGCTTGTGAAATATATAGTAAAAAGCATTTGAACAAAAATATGAACGAGTTTGACAGATTTTGACTAAGTCAGTACAAGTTTAAAGTTACTATATATACAGTCATTGCATGCTTGTGAAGAGATAAACAAGATAGGTTTTTATTTCATAAAGAATAATGATACCCATGTATGTATAAGAATGCATCATGATATAGAGTGTAGTAAAATGTTTTATGAAAATATGTATAGGCCTGAGATATTTTATATAAACATTGTACATATATATATATATATATATATATATATATATATATATATATATATATATATATATATATATATATATGTATAAATATGTTATAAGGCTGCTATTAAACTAACCTAATCCAAGGTAGCACGGCTCCAAATAAACTCTACACATTGACAATATATCTTGGTTTAAGTGAGAGGAAGATCTCATTTATTGAAAGTTCAGTAATATAATTATATAAACGTTATTCTGATATAAACCAATAGTTGGCAAGTTTGAGCTATCATTTCTGAAATCATTAAAAAATTTGTGGACTTCATTTTGTGTACCATGCAGTGTGATTGAAGTAAAAAGTACTGAGGCAGTTTTCTATTCTAATACACCTTCATCTTGCTAATAACAATCACTGTGATCAATGCATATAATGTATGTACGCAATAGTATTTCTACGCCATGATATGCAAGAAGTTGGAAAGTTAAAATTAAAGCCACAGTTAAACTTGAAAATCGAGTTGAAGTGAACAATTTTATTATAATATGTAGCTAATAGTTCATATATAGGCAGCATAATTATGTGAACCTCTACAATAGTTGTTACTTTTGCAAACTGCTTATGATATGAATTTTTATAGTTTGATATAAGAATGAATTTATAATTAGTATATAAAGATTATAAATAGCAGCTATAATTACTTAAAGTATAGTATTGTCATATTACTAGATGTATGCACTTCTCTATAAATGAGTTTATAACTATAGTAGTAGTGAGCATTCTATTGCTGAAAACATATACAATATTTATATTATAATTGAAGACCTCAAAAGAAAAACGACATTTGTCCATTTTCAAAAAAAATGAGATTTTTCTTCCCTTGGATAGCTCAAGTATTAAAGTTTTAGTCATAAAATTATCAAAGAAAAAAACAAATTTTGTCCATGGTTTTAAGGCTGGATTTGAAACCCACCCCAAAGCAACAAAGACCTATGTCCAGTCATCACAAAAGAAAAATAACTTATGTCCAGTCATGTGATAACAATTGACCAATGACGGTGCGCAAATTGCTAGCAAATTATGTATTTTATGTAAACTTGGTCAAATTTCCTTTTGTCTAGTTGTTTGAAACATGTTCAAAAACCATAATATGAAATTTGGTTAGAATTGATTCATATCGATAGCAGTTGCAAGTTTCCAAACTTTAATTTTCAATTTGTGAAAATTCGAAAAATTGGACATATGCCATTTTTCCTTTGAGGTCTTCAATTATTATCATATATAAACTAACATACATCATTCTAACTACAATATACTATTACTGTATTATATTATTATATAGAAACTTATTTTACTCACCTGAGCTGAATGAAGCTTTTAGGAGTTCTTTGTTTGTGTCTATAGTTCTTCTATTACAGACTATTCACTGTTTCAGGGTATAGCTTTATACTGTTCCTATATTAATATAAATTATAAAGCATTACCTGCAGATATAGTAAACATGTAGGATAGCTTGCTCACTTCACCCTTGGAATGAAATGAATGCAATGAAGTAATGAAGAATTAGTACAGCCAGTGTGAGTAGTATGAGTAACAAACACAAACACAAACAAAGAAAGTCTACGTTTACATACGTTTGTGAATAGGAAAATGTATTTCAACGTAGTTTAATTCGCAGATCACACATAACATGGGATAACCCACACATAACATGGGATAACGCACACTAGATTGATTGACCAAGTCAACAGAATGTTTGACCAGGACAACACAATATAAACTACTACAAATGTGTAGACTGTAGCCTAACAAGTTATATTATTATAAACTGTCAGAAAGCTTAGTAGATTCCAACGCATGGAATGCACCTTACGGTTGGGCTGAGTGGTAGTCCTTGCCACAAAGGTCACACTTGTAAGTGAACCCGGTCTGTTGGTGGTGACCTGAGCCCTTCTGTGTGCCCTGTTTTCAGCAGCTGCACTGAGAAGTTTTTCTTCCCTGCAGCTGTGAGATGGCATTTTATAGCTTGCTTTTCCAACTTGCGCGATCGGATGCGATTGAGTAGAATTGTAAGATTAGGTGATTAATTATTACTTATATACCCCATAAACTATAGCTTACTATAAATAAGCTAGTGCATGTTTATTTTTATGACACTTGTTGCCATTGTTTATAATTTGATAATTGTATAAAAAGTATGATTTGTTTTTATAAAAGTACGGTTAGTTAAGTGTTACAGGAGTATAATAAATATATTATATGGTATATTGCTTGTAATGGAAAAAATTTCATACAATTAATGTTTCTTTTGACTCTTCAATTGAGGCTGTAGAAATACTTGGCTTTTCTATATTATGTATAACACACTATAGTCAGGAGCGGTATATAAAGTATAGTATAGACAAATCTATTGTTGTGAGCTAGGTACTCTGATAGATGTAAAAAAAGTTGGAAGTGATCCAACAATATTATGTAGTTGTCAGCTAAGGCAATGAACTGTGTTGAGGCACTGTCAACCTTTTAATTAATTAGTAAGGCTGGAATTTCCAATGTCAGCTTTATAATTAGAAACGTTGGAATTTCCAATAGTGATCACTATACCCTGTAAACAGACATTGGAGCTAAAATCCAGTCAAATATATGAATTACTTGGCTTTTCTATAATATATTATGTATAACACACTATAGTCAGGAGCGGTATATAAAGTATAGTATAGACAAATCTATTGTTGTGAGCTAGGTACTCTGACAGATGTAAAAAAAGTTGGAAGTTATTGCAAATGATCCAACAATGCCATGTATTTGTCAGATAAGGCAATGAACTGAGTTGAGCCACTGTCAACCTTTTAACTAGTAAGGCTGGAATTTCCAATAGTGATCACTATATACCCTGTAAAAACATTGGAGCTAAGATGCAGTCATGAATTGAATTGAATTCACTTTGTTGTGTAGTTCTAGTCCTTCAGCCCCCTTATACATTGACACTATAACTTATAATTGTTTTTACCTATAACATTTAATGAGAATATGAGTTGAACCAGTAGCAATTCTATCATAATGCGTACATGTAAGCAAACTATATAGCTTCTACATTTACTGCAAATCAAAATTTTCTTAATATTTAACAACACCACTATATTAGCCTTTTTTGTTACTAAAAATAAAGTAGAGTATATATATATAGCTAGCTTCTAATAAAAAGATTAAGCTCAGTAACACAATTCTATTAATTAGAGCATGAGGTGCTATAGCCTTTATAGCAAGAGGGAGCTTAGCATCATCTAGAAATACTCACCAAAAGCTAGGATATATACTTTGTCTATATTTGCGATATTTCGTGTCATGTCATATTTAATGTGACTATTATATATTACATTTCAACAACTTACAAAAAGAGTTTATTATATGCAGTATTATATTAGAAAATCTTATTTAAATATCTGGTCACTCATCATTTTTAATATGATATATATATACTGTATACTAGTGTTTCTTATATAATATATAATATACTATATAACATAACATAACATATTATAATATATAGTGTAGTTTTTTACCTGCAGTATCTGTTGAGTGTGAACTATCCAATGATATGTTTACTAAGATGTGACAATATTGTTATTATAGAGTATTAAAAGATGTGTCTGTTTCTCTATACTCCAAGGTTAGTAAATATACACAGCTGCTTAATGCTTTCAATTATATATGTATTATATGGACTCATGAGTGATGATAATCAGCTATAACCAATAAAATGATGTGTTTTCTAATATCGGCCAATCAAATCACTCCCAAACCATGATAAGCCTGGAACACTTTTCACTTTGTAACACATATTGGTTGAAGCCAACTGAGTTACAACTATAGTGTGTATAGTTCAGACTTTATACAGTTTGTAAGCATTCCTGAATCCAAACTTTTGACTCAGTCAACAAATACATTGTATGAGTCACAAGTATAGTTGCTACAAGTTGACGATTTTAAAGGAAAATATAATCTGCACAAGAAATGAGATTGCTAGTAGCGTTGTGTGATTATTCAAAATAATTACTGAATTATTGAGCTCTCATTGAGTCTCCTTGCAAAACATTTACATGATGAAATGTGAGATTAACCAAATACCTCAGTTGTGAAACAAGTAAAACATATAACTGTCATTGACTTCACCTCAAGTAATAAACAACTATATTATTACATATAAAGAAAGATATATAAGTGCATGGAATTTAAATTAAATTATTCTGAATTCAGAATTCATGTCGCTGTAAAGTAGCTTTTGTTATAAGAAATGGATAGCTGCAGTGGACTATAATCATTAGGGTTTAAAAACAAAATCAAAAATAGTAAACAACAATGTAGCACTCTATAGACTAATTTGATATTAAAATTTTAACTACACCTTAGACCATCAATTTATATGGAAATAAAACTACCTTTTATAATTTTGTGTATGAATACTAACTATTTGCAGCAAATTAATGATTTTATAAAATATGAACAACATGATTAATATACAACCATAATGCTGTTATAATAATATAGCAACAGTGCAGTTTATTGCAAAAGTATAATATATTGAACATTATTCTATAAGTTTAAAGATTTTTGTAAACATAATTTATGTTGAAATCTTCTAACATATATTTCATAGGTTTATTGATTTTAAAAGATGTTAATTACAGCTGCCATATTAATTTTGAAGAGCTACAGAAAGTTTTAATATCGTTTTTAAACTCAAGAGAGGGGTCCATATGGGTTGTTTTTCTATTAAAAAAATTATTTGGCTATGTTATCAATAGTAAAAATCTAATGATTGTAGCTCAAAATAAATCAAGGGAAGATAACTTTATTAAAGTAATTCTATGAACATAATAATATATTAGAAAGCACATAGTGTACATTAATTGTAACTCATCTATATTATAATGCTGATATATGGGAGTTATTTAAGCTATTTTTATTTAAGATGGAACATAAACTATATCTATAGGAAATTGCAATTTTTTAAATACTTATTTTAATGATTTGTATTTCAATATAATATGTAAGTTTTATTTAAAACACTATACTTTAAATGACTAGGCTAAAAATCATACCAATAATGTTTGAACAACTTATATAGATGGTATTAAATTAATATTAAATAAAACTTCAGCATTCTGCAAATTATTACCAGCTAAACATTGTCTGCATGATTATTTGTAATTGTATAATACCTTAATTAAAGTACGTATTTTCTTCAGTATACATTTATATTCAATTTTGGGCTACAAGATAAACAAATTAAGAAAAAACCAACAAGCCAATCAGAATTTATAGATTTATGCTAAAAAATTTTAAAATTTATTTGGTAAGCAAATTTTAATTAATAATAATGATTCATCACCAATATTTGTTGTTATACAGGCGACAACAATATGCTGTCAAGAAAAAGTATAAAAAAACAACTATTAAAATTGAAATTTTCTGTCTTACGAACAATAATTTATAAAAAGGGAAGTTTTTAGTATAGAATTCAACTTCATTGCTTATTATGCTGATCTTAGAATAACAAAACAAATGTAGAAGCAAATAATATTTCAATGCAAAAAAGTATAAAGTTATGAACGATTTTGACAAATTTTGACAAGATTTGACAGATGATGACCAAGTCATATATATACACTCTTTTTATTGGGGGCTGGTTTATAGTTTATTTATTATTGTTATTTATTCTTATTTAAACATTATTCATCATATTTTAGAGAGTTTATAAAATAAAGTGCAGGAGAAATATAAAATTTCAGGTTTTATAAAAGTATAACTTTGTGTAGGCTATATTATGGTGAATCTCTCAATATATACATTTATTTAATCTAAAAATTATAGCACAGCTTTGTGGGCAAATTCTAAATTTATTATATGATTTATTTGATCATTTTGACATTTAGTAAATTAGGCTAAAATGGTTTTAGATACAAGACTTAGACTGTAAGGTATGTTGGTTAATAAAAAAAAAGTTTTTTTTCAGACTGTCTTAACAGGCCTTGCTTCGGCTAATACAGGAAGACATACAGGATAAAAAAACAGTTGTAATAATATATAAAGGTATATAAAATTAATTATTTGAAAAGCTTACTTAACAATGTTAAAACACTGTTTTTCAATGTAGAATCATAGAACAATTAGCATAGTCTTTGTGGATAATTATCTATATACTGTTCAAATTACTGTCCTCATATATTGTATTTGCATGATTTTTAGCTATATATATGCTATATTTATTCATTTAAATTAACATAAATTTATTCTGTTTTATCCTGCTTTTAATGAAAATATACTATTATCCTCTCATAATTAATTATAGCCAGTGCATAATTATTTCTTTTCTTTTTATTCTTATAATTATTATATGTAACACTTTTTGTCCAATAGGTTAATCTATGGTTAATACAGTTATATATCTTTAAAGATGCTAGCCTATATAGGGGTGTAGGTATCGACAAGTGGACTTGCATCATGCAAGCGGACCTAATATATTTAATTGAGGTGAAAAGTGTAAATTATAATATTATAAAATAACAAAACGTAACATATATTTGTCTATTTGAATAGGGAAAAGTATGAACGAGTTGACCAAGAAATGTTGACCAAGTCAATACTGCAGGTTTAAAAAAAACTATAATTGTAGTTTTTAGTTAAGAAAGAAACAGTTCAGTTTCATTGCATGTCCTCCAAAGTAATGAGAGATAAATGTAAATATGTATTATATAGAGTGCAGTGTAGTGAAATGTTATGGAATTGTGTAGGTTAGATGTTTTATATAAATATTGCAGTGTGTAAACTTAAAAGGTTTTCTTAAGAAACTCATCTAATTCAAGGTAACACAACTCCAAATAAACTCTTATACACACTGACAATACCTGAGGTTAGAGAGAGGATGATGTCATTTGTTATTTATTGAGTCATGTGGTGTGTTATCCAGATGAGAAACCAGGAGTTGGCAGTTTTAAGCTAGCTATTCCGAAATTCTGAAAGCACTTATGTGTTGACTTTATTTGTGTACTCAACCAAACAAATTACCTAAGCAGTTTTTCTATTCTTTGTATCCTATTTAATTATCATATTCAATTATTCAAAGAATACTAAATCAGTTTTCTATACTTTAATATTCACATTCACCCTGCTATTCATGTGTAGCTGACAATAATACCTCTATACATGTTATATATACAAAAAGATGGAAAAGTGAAATTAAAGCCACAGTTAAAATAACGAATTTAAAGCCAACAGTATTATAATTATGTAGTATTAATGTATCACTTCATAAACTAAAAGAAAAATTCAATGCTCATACAAATCACAGATAGCATGAATGTTATGACTATTGTAGTCAAGGATGCCAATGATCACTTGTACGCAATGACTAGTTTACTATAAGCATGCAATTATTACAATTCACATATTACATAAAAAATAGGTCCTAGAGATTAATTAGTAAATTGTTAGCTTAATTTCTAATATATTCTTATAACTATTATAGCTTGAGTTTTGAGTTGTAGCGCACAATCTATAATGGAGAATATTATATTAGTCAATTGTTTCATTCATTCTATTACATAATATGCTGTATATTTTCTTTCAGTTTCTGCCGACACAGATGTTGTTTCTTTCTGACATCCTGTTTATAGTCACAATTTCTTCTACCTCTGTACCACCATCATCTGGATTCTCCTGGTTTTTGATAGGTTCGGCCATTTTGTATACTACAGTATAAAATAATGTTCTGTGATATTTTGTATAAACTTTCTCAAAAATGGATTAACTTGAAACAGTGTGTGCCAACCAGATTTGATTGCTAGATATGCACCAGATAAAACTCACGCAAGTTTATAGTCACCATCCCCGTGAGAACCCCTGATGGAAGACGTTTTTGTTAAATTGGGCCAAGAACTTATTCAAATGGGGCATAGGAGCAATTATGACTGGATGCTCTTCCTAACATCACCAATTTGGCTCGAACCCATGACTTTGTGCTTAACTATAGGCAAACGATCTAACTCTTAGACCACGGCTGTTTTCTTATAGATTTGCACCAGATAATTACTCTATTACATAATGCAACGTAGAACATACCAAATAGTAACTATACATCTTTTCTCCATTATATTATAACTTATTCTACTCACCTGATTGAGCAGTTGATAATATAATTTCGTGCTGTAATGTAGTTCTCCTATTGTTGCCTATACAATGATTCTTATTCCAAAGAATAATATATTCCTGTATTATATTGTAGTCGGATATATAAGCTATTCAGATAGTAGAAAATATAACTTTTTCTTGAATTATAAGTAGTAATTTTCTCTCTTTGCACCTCTGCCTTGCTCTGGGTGTACTTATGTTATGTCACTGTATTTATAGATAACATGTGTATATATAGTTTAATCTAGCTCAGGGAAGTAGGATAAAGGATCATGAATTGATTTGGATTTGGTACTTGTTTCACTACTCTACGAACAGTGAACAAAAGCTGAACTGACCCTTTGACCCAGTCAACATATTATATGACCATGACAACACAATACTTTCTTGATTCCTCCAATGCATATACTGACACACGTATTATAGATGCATGGGTAAATCCAACTATTCATATGTTGAGTGTTGAGCTAGCTATTATGATTACAATGATAGTGTTAGTGTGTGTTAGTGGATCAGAATTTGAGATTTCATGAACATGTACAATCAGTAGTAACAACAGTATCAAGAAGAATGTATATTGTGAAGAATGTTGCGTATCTTAGCTCTAAACCTCTAGCAAATATGTTATTCAAAAGTTTCATCATGTTCCGCATCGCCTATTGTCTACCTACTATTTTTACTTGTATCTATGCCAGTGATAAAAAGGCTATTCGAAGAATTCTCAAAGATTGCTCAAAACTCGGAATTGAGTATCTAAACATTGATTTGCACATTCAGAAACTCACTAAAGAACTTGCCATCAAATATATAATGAACAATGACCATTTCATCAATAAATTTCTGAGTCAATGCCCTTCTGGAAGATATCGAACCATCAAATATAAAGGGGCATGGGGCAGAGATAGCTTCTTGCGACATCTTGTAAATACTTTAAATGAGCTTTTATTTTAAATAATCCAACAGAGTTTTGATTTTTTTCTCTTATTTTTGTTCATTCCTACTTATTATAGCCAGTATTTACACTGAATTTTGCAACGTGTTGTCATGTTTGTGATATGTAATAAATCAATCAATCAATGAGAATACATAGCTGTGATACATTTTTGCTTGTGCATTGCATTATAATACATTTCGCTCTATACAGGGCCACACAACGTGGATTATCCAAAAAGGGTTCAAAAATTTTGAAATCTCGTCCTGGTGTAGTAAATATCCAGATATCAAGTTATCCCCCTTGCCCCATTCCCATAACTAGTATTACAGACACAGTCTCAGTTATTATAACACTTATGGTTTGCCCTTTTCTTTTCTTTTCTTCATTCATTACAATACTCTTGGTTGATTCTTTTCTTTATACTTGTAAACCGACAGATGTACCAATGTCAGCAGGTGGATACAGGCAGACCGAATATCGGCTACAAACATGTCCAGTGTCGGTAACCGACACGACGAATGTCAGTACCCCTGCTGAACATCGGCTCCGCTGTCGGTGGAATGTTCTGGAAGGCCCAAATCCCCGTCTTTTGTCAGTATAAAAGCACGCGTTTTTGCCCAGCTCAGCACTTCAAGACTGGAGTCCGAGCTGTATACATCTTTGTTATAATAAAGATCACTATACACACACGAAGTCACCTCTCTCTTGTCTCTTCTATAGCAAGGAGTTATGTTCTCTGCCTGATTTAATTCTATAACCCACAAATCTACTACACTAGGAGTGACCTGCTACACACAATGAGTGTGTTGTGAGTGCGGAAATTTATCAGCTAATGATCTTGGAGTCAAACTTTACTGCTCGCCTACAAACGTTTGTTTTTAAACTACGTCATCGGTAAAGTGACTTTGATTGTTGAAAGTAAAAATGCAAACTAGAGGAAACTGTTTTAATTCAGTTAGCTAAAAGCTAAAATGTGAATTGAAATAAAAATAGTGTGCTCACCAAATGGTAATCAGCCAATTAAATCAAACCCACACGAGCTCAGCATATTATTAGCATGAAAATCTGCACACCATGTCCCATTTTTGGCCTTACACTTACTTGGAATGCAGAAAAGGTTCTTAATTATTATCATAATATAGCTCATTGAATATTAATATAACTAATGTTTATTTTGTGTTCATTAATGTATAAATTACACATAAACAACAAAAATTACATTTATTGTTTTGATATATAAATCAGGTTTTCACAAAATGCACATCATTGCACTCTACTAATAGTGTTAATAACATGTTGCTCAACCGAAGAGCACATATTAAAATATCGACGTTGTTGGATCAACACTTACCATTAAGATCTGATGGCTGCAATAGCAACACTTACTACAGACAAATACTATATGTGCATGTTATCCTAAATTATTATCGTACTCTCCGTTTTCTATCTACAAAAACCTTTGTTTATAGTTATATACAGTAAGTGAATGAGTTTTGAAAAGTGTTGACTCAGTCAAACCAAGTCCAAACTCTCTACACATAGCCTTCACACATGTGAGAGAAACAACTTGCAGTTTAAAGTTTGTCACAGGAAACAATCGGAAAATAAAAATCGTTCTACAATGTATGATTGTACTATATAATGTTATAAAATCTGCACACAGCATCGCTACAGGCACCTGTAATAAGAAAAGGCAGTCAATTATACATTCTTAATAATCAATAAACAATAAGCTGTTGATCTCCACGTAAAAATCAATAGTGGGTTTAGGCATGAACTCACTTGGTCAAAATTTGTCAAAATCATTCATAATTATTCCAAAATTTTGTTTATTTGTGTCAAAAGCAATGTATTAAATAAATAAATAAAACAAAATATATGCGTTTTAGCAAGTTTTCGATTAACTGTAAAACTGCTAATTAAATACCATTTATTCTCACGATAGCTGGTTTAAGCTGCAATAATAAGAAGCTATTAGGAATATACAATATATAGAACCATTGTCATCAAGTCACAATTTGTCCAACTTATTCATAATTTTGTTTTTATGTATAACAGCATACTTTGTACTATTGATTATAGCTGTTTATATAAATATTGCTCAGTACAATAGTGAAATAAACTGTTACATCACACAAATATAGGCATCTGCTTGGAGTTTGTGTGAAGTATGTTTTAGAATTGTAGGAGAAAATTATAGACACATAACAGATACACATAAAATATACTTATATATACAACTGTTAGACTGTGAATTATTTTTAATATCATTAGTCTGCCTCTTACACTATATTAGTCTCAAAATTACAAATGGAGAGCATTTATAGCTTAAAAAAATTCTTCACACTGGGCAAAATATGATATGCTAGAGAATAATGATCATATTGTATATTATATTCTAACAAAACACGATCCTAACTTTTTGCGACATTATAGCTATTGCTTTATTTGTCTTTTTAGCTTTTAAATCCCAATTTCTAAATCTTTATTTCTACCGTGTGCAGCTTATTATAGGAACAGAGGTAGTTTATCCTGAGTGATAAGTCTACTCTGGCTGTCCTGAATTTCAAATACTCTGTTAATTACAGGCTCAGTTTCCTCCACTTCTGTTCCACCATCATCAGGGTTTTCCTGATTTGTGTTGGGTTCTGCCATTTCTGTAACCTAAAAGAGTGGTAGGTAAATAAAAATAACTATTAAAAGTATTCAACACAGATTTCTTTATGATGAGATTGTCTGGTTACACAGAGAGAAATATTAGTGTTAGAGTGAACATAAGCTGACAACTAAAACCTCTCGTTTTTTGGATCCCTAAATTGACCAGCAGTGAATAGAAATTAGTGTCAGGTACTGTTCACAGTGAATAGTATGTTAGATCAATGTTGATATCAAGAGTTGTGAAGTTGATTCTTTGTATTTATCACAATGAGCCAAGTTATGTTCAATGGTGAGCTTAAATATTTTCGATGGTGATCTTATTTATGCTCAATAGTGATATTATATATGTTTAATAGTGATCTTATTTATGTTCAATAGTGATATTATATATGTTTAATGATGATCTTATTTCTGTTCAATGATGATCTTAGATATGCTCAATGCTGAACTAAGTTATATTCAAAGCTGAACTTATAAATGTTCCATGCTGCTCTAATTTTTGTTGGAAATAAGCTTCTGCAAAAATTATTACTGATCACTCTGAACTAACTTGTCATAACTTCTAACCAGTATGAGAGTATAGTAATGTGGATTTTATTGTATATGATAGTTGAATATAAGAAATGCAACAAAAAATAACTTCTAAAGATTAAAATAAGAAAAAAAACATGAAAATAAGCATTTGCAGAATTTTTCTACGACTGTAAATTCAGTAAACTTTTCTCAATATTAGCAGAACCTGCTAAGACCATAGTGTGTGTCATTACATTCTTGCTCTGTAGTGTAGCGATAACCAAGCAGTTGCGTTGTGTAATGGTTAGCACACCTGTGTGCAAGTCCGAGGTCTGTGATAGTAACCCAAATACGGGAGGGGGGGAGGAGGAAGTTTTATAACTAATTCCAGCGGTTAGTAAAGTGTGGTAGAACTCCGAGAGGAGTTGAGTGGTCAGGGAAGCTTGAAGGAGTAGTATAAAAAAGGCAGCTGAGTTCTTGAAAAGTGGGTAAGGTGTAGTGACGAGAGCACCCAGTGACGCTTGTAATGTAGTGGTGAGTGCGCCTGCTTGCAGGCTGAAGGTCTCAGCATGATTCAAAGTTTTGTAGCGGTCAAATTCTTTTTTGTGCTCCTATTCAGCATCTTTGAGTGCATGGTCTTAAAAAATGTTATGGGATCTACAACAAAAGATAAAAGTTGGGTAATATTTAAACTGTATTAGTATAAACAGTAAAGATTTGGTTAAGATATACAATCACAAGCAGCGTAAATGAATTAAGTTCAACTTTGAAGAAGCTGAAGTCTAAGGCCAAAACTAATAGTATCAATGATGTTAGCTATGAATCTTTTAGCATATTTTCAGCACCATAGTACCAATCGTTTGATTCTGAATAACCATACAGGCTTTGGCAAAGTTATGATCATTATGTTGCGTAGTGTTTGTGTTAGTTTGAGCTTATCAAAATTTACTAACAATTTTTGCCGGCATTTTATTTTACTCCTTTCTTAATTACAAATGCAAGAGCTGTTGGGCATAATTAGTTTAGTTAATAGAAGCTTCTCTGCATTAAAATTATCTCAAAATGTCAGTGAATCACAATTTAAGCTAGAGTCAGCATTTTATATGGACCCCTCATATCGAGATAACAGATATTGATAAGTTTCAGTATGTCTATAAATTGAAAAACAAATAAAGTACTACCAAGAAAAATATTGCTACTTAAACATGTTTTTATATATTTAATTGTGCTGTGCAAAGATAAATAAAAGAATAAACTGGTGACAAGGAAGTTAATGAAAAATTTTGCCAACTTTGCCAACTCACCACTAATATTGGCAATTTGGTACTTAGCTATAAAACAAGAAGCTAGCTTGGCAGCTGCTTAAGGCTAATAACTACTTGTAGGCTGCTAAACTGCATTATTAACAATATGAATACTTCTACAATGGGGGGGGGATTCAAATTAATGAATTTAGCACAAATTGCTAGAAGGTGAAGTGGAAATAAAACGCTACATTTTTTGAAAATATATTGTTACAGGAAAACTTGTATCAAATTGATATAGGAATAGAGTAGTTTGGGAAATATCAGGTAATGTGGTCTCTTAAAAGTTATAGTTGCACAAATTCAATTATCTGTCTACAGCAATAGTCATACTGTCATTATGATATAAAATGACAACGTTGAGCAAATGATTGAGCTTACCTTTTGCTGCAATGACAACTTCAGTTCCTAACTCTGAAAGAAAGTGATCATCTTCTATCTCTGAGAGGTAGCTGCAATCTTTACCCATGTGATGAAATGATTCAATGTTTTCCATGTTGTGAGGTTGTTTGGAAGCACAAATTCACTGAATCTCAAAGCACAACCTCTTAGTCTGAGCCTCTGGTGTTCACTATGCCGGCAGAATATTTCTTCTGTCAATAGCTGTGAATGAAAACTATGTGCTGTTATGTAATAACCTTTGTTTTGCGCTTTCGATGCTTGGTAAGCCAGTTTCTTGCCTTTGAATTACAATTTAAATATTTCCTTACTATAGCTCTGTTATGCAACATCTTCTTTTGTTCCACCAGGTAGTTTACACAAGGCTTTTGAAGTGGTTCACCTGATCCACAATTGACTATTCAGTAGCTTGTTTCATTGTTAATTTTAAGCTTCTTGTTTGAAACACATTTGCTGATAACTGAGTACATTGGAGTTTAATGGTGCATCTCCCTGATTTCTCTTTTACACACATTTTAAATTAGTTGGCTTTCCTTTCCATGAATGAAATTGACTAGTGAAGCCTAAACTACCCATGCAAGAGATATGTGCAGTTGAAATTTTTTGTTGATAAATTCAACTTAAGTCTTTGATAAACGGAGTGGGGCAATGTTTAATAGTAGTCTGGTAACAAGCTATTTGAAAATGTCTTGGGTTCAAAAAAATTTCGAAATCATAAACAGCTAGTAGGTTGAGGGAGTTTCATTTCACTTATATGCTCCTCAGTTAGGTTGTAATTTTTGTTTTGGTACTAAGTATTATATACCTATATACCCTTAAATAACTTTCATATCAATTGCTAAAAATAAAATAACCATTAATATGATATATTTGCAATAATATTTAAATTTTTCCAAATTTGTGTTGAAAAAAAGCATTAAATGCATTAATAATAACATTTTTTCAAAAAACAAAAAATATAGAAAATGCAAAATTAATAGGTTTATGCAGAGCAAAAAAATTTATTTGTGTGCCAATTATAGAAAGCAATTGACTCAAATTTATTTAAATGCACATATATTTCAATAGTATTCAAATAAATTGCACGTAAAATGTATAAATAGCATCTAACTGGGAAGCACCAATCAAAATGACCCAAATGTAGGGTTCAACTCTATCCTAGCTTCCTATAAAGGTTTGTGATCATCATTAGTGCACATGTGAATGAATAATGTCGTTAGGTGAACAACTGCCGATTGTTCCATAATTCTTATGTAAATAAAATTTTGCTTGAACATATGTAGTTGTAGCATTGATCTCACTTTCTGCTCCTATCAATTACTGTTTAGCTTCATTAAGACCTAGGGATGATAATTACGTAATACTTGTGAAAAGTAGCATTGACTTAACAACTAAGTGGTTTCAGAGCTACTACAAAATATTTTTCAGCTTACACTAACCGGATTAATTTTCAATTTCATCAAAATAAGTGCAGGTCTAACAACTATTAGAGGTGTGGTGCAGGCTATACTGACAATAAAAGGCTCTTTGAACAACTTTAGTGCAAGCACTGCACTAATATTTCTCTCTGTGTATAGACTTTGTTATATTGCATATACACCTCCAACTGCCTTATAGTGTGTCCTTTTTTTAGTCTCATTACAAAGCCTGGAGATTACCCAGTGGCCCTTGCAGTGTAATTGTAAACTCGAAATCTTAAGTAACCCAGATAACTTTGGTTCTAATCTCAGTGAGGGAAAATTGACATGTTTTAATGCAAAAATAGTTATAAAATTTATATGATTGTATATATTACACATACCTGTGATGTTTTTGTTGATTCTGTTCCTTGTATAAGTATTGCTGTCAGCAAGCTCTATTACCAAGCTTGCGTGTATAATATATATAACTATACAGTATAATGTTGTGATGTATAAACAGTAAGATATAAAATAAGTAGTTGAAACTTAACTAACGTGTAAGTGAGAAATCCTCTTTACAAGTTGAATGGATGTAGACTAATGCATTGCCTAGTGTCATACTCTCTGTTTTATATATAACTTGCAAATGCTTATTCGACCAGCATTGAGTCATGGTTAAGGTTACTAGTTGATAAAATATTCATTAAAAAAACATTACAAACACCAGGCTCCTTGCCATGATAATTGGTATGTTTGGACAAATGTTGACTAGGTCATACCATTTTATAGATCATAGCAATAAAAGTTGAATGTAATCTTGTCGAATGCAATTGTGCCGTGAAGTGTTGTGATATAAGGAACTTTGTATAAGATATAATTAGCATGTAGCTAACAAGAACTGAACCTACTCTATGATAATACTTGATTACAATATTCAGTGAGAAGAATAATAAACCATTCAAACAGAAACTTTCTATTCTTTCTGCTAACCATGCACATGGCTGCGGTGAATCAGTTTATACCTGCAGTGATTAATTTTCAATTAATAAAATGGTTAGCTAGAGTTCAGAAGTCCTTAACAAGATGCAAAGAAAAGATTGAATAAATTTATAAAGGCTAAATCTGAAAACTGCCAATGCTCCTGGCTTAAATAGTGAATGGTGTTATGTTTTTGATAAAAGCTATAAGCATTAAACAGTTAAAAATAATTTATATGAGAATTGGGAGAATTAACAAAGTTAAGGGGTGGCTTTTTGTATATAAAGATTAGTATACTCAAGTTACTATAGTTGAAATCAATAACTTTTATCCCCTCATCCTTATATCAAAACGCCTTGGTGCGGTCAAAAATTTGTTTTTTATGTTTGCATAACAATTGACGCATTGTGTAATTCATTCTAATGGGCTTTTGAACTGCTGTTTGTTTCAATGTTAATGGTAATTAGTTTTATTGTATAGACTAGAATTGAATTGTACAATAAATGATTGAAGCATATTTTCAGGCAGCAATAAAGCTTTGTATTTGATTTACACATAAATAACTCAATCGTCAAATGAAAGCAGCTTTTGTAGAAACGTCTATTGACACGGAGCTATAGTATACCAGTCTGTGTGTACACAAAGTCAAAATCTTACACATATAGGGAATTATATACAAAATTTGCATGCATTATAATCAGCATGTAAACAAAAATATTGCCACTCAAACAAAAATTTAGTACATGCATGTTATTTGCTGACATGCATTTACTTACAGATATATTATTATACACACACATATATATATATATATATATATATATATATATATATATATATATATATATATATATATATATATATATATATATATAATTTTAAAAGATGAAATTTAAAAAACCTAGCAACAGTATAATTTTTTTTAAATAAATTTGTTTTAATAGTTATATAGTAATTATTTATTTTTCACCAGATAACTTGAAAGTAGTATATCTGACTTATTGAGCTCTTTTTTTACTGGCAACCAATATTTATACATTTGAGAGAAAAATTGTGCTTTTCCCTTAGCTGCAAATATGCTCAAAATGTTGAATAAAATGATAAATAAAATCTCTGGTATTAGCTACAGACCTATAAGAGCATAAATAATGATAGGTATGAGAGCAAATTATATATATAGACCTATGAGATCGCTTTGCGAGTATATGAGGAAGAATTATGGCTAAATACTTTACTGCATGTAAGCCTATATAATATGAGATACAATAAGTATACTTTTAACCACTTGCTGCTCCATATATTATATATTCGCACACATGTATTAGTTAAATTGAAGATTACTATATTCACCAGTTCATTTGATTTTCATTTCAGTTCAGTTTCAGATCAGTTCATTTATTTTATGTGCAAGAAATTATCATGAATCATATTTAAAACTTATGCAAAAAATGATTTGTTTGACATTAAAAGCCATTGAAGCATGTAAAATTGATTTTTTAAGACCAGAGTTAAGGAAACACAACTCTGATATAGTAATAAAACTAGCCTTCCAACTGTATGAACATTCCTTTTATAGATTAATATTATTGCTAAAGCATAATATTTGTCATAAATAAATATATCATATTTTGAATATGTAATTTTTTTAGATGATGAATTTATATTGTTTGTTTTCGTGCTTATTTTTACAAGCTACTTATGTGTATATAATAGGCAAAACTGATCAGAATAAGGTCTTATTTGAAAGTTATAGATCAAATAATTCTAATAAACTTGTATACAAATTTTACCTTAATAATTAGAGCATTTGAACAAAAATATGAACGAGTTTGACAAATCTTGACCAAGTCAGCACAAGTTTAAAGTTACTATATATACAGTCATTGCATGCTTGTGAAGAGATAAACAATATAGGTTTTTATATCATAAAGAATAATGATATATCAATGCATGTATAAGAATGCATCATGATATAGAGTGTAGTAAAATGTTATATGAAAAATATATGTATAATAAGGTGAGATATTTTATATAAACATTGCACATATATGTATAAATATATGATAAGGTTGCTATTATAAACTAACCTAATCCAAGTTAGCACAACTCCAAATAAACTCTAAACACTGACAATATTATGTTTAGGAATTAGTGAGAGGACGATCTCATTTATTGAAAGTTCAGTAATATAATTATGTCAATGTTATTCAGATGTAAACCAATAGTTGGCAAGTTTGAGCTATTATTTCTGAAATCATGAGTAAATTTGTGGACTTCATTTTGTGTACCATGCAGTGTGATTGAAACAAAGAGTACTGGGGCAGTTTTCTATACTAATATCATATGCATGTTATATAATTGCTAATAATTACTGCATATGTACACAATAGTATATTTCTAACATCCTATGATATGCAAAAAGTTGGAAAGTTGAAATTAAAGCCACAGTTAAATTTGAAAAGTTGAAGTAAACAATTTTATTATATGTAACTAATAGTTCATATATCTAAGGAGCAGGCGGTGTGAACTTCTACAATAATTGTTATTTTTGCTATATAACTGCATGCATGGTATGATTTTTCATAATTTGATATAAGGATAAATTTATGAAATAGCAGCTTATCTAGTATATTATTGTCTTAAATTACTATAGTAAAATTTATTCAACATAAATAATATTCTATCCCATAAATAGCAAGGTACTTGGTTTTATATATAGAAATATATAATATAATAAGGAATATCAGCATGCTTATGATTGGTCAATTGTATATGCTGTCTATAATTGTCTTTCAGTTTCTGCTGACACAAATGTTGTTTATTTCTGACATCCTGTTTATAGTCACAATCTCTTCTACCTCTGTACCACCATCATCTGGATTCTCCTGGTTTTTGGTAGGTTCGGCCATCTTGAACTACAGCATAAAGTATAACACGTGCTGTTATATTTGCAGCTACAGTATAAAATGATAATATGTTATAATAAGATGTATGCACTTCTCTATAAATGAGTTAACTAATATAGCGGTGAGTATTCTATTACTGAAAACATATACAATCTATATATTATAATTTATATCATATATTATATAAACCAACATATTACACCAATCTAACTACAATATACCGTCACTGTATTATATAATATAGGAACTTATTTTACTCACCTGAGCTGAATGTGACTGTTAGGATTTATTTGTTTGCGTCTATAGTTCTTCTATTACAGACTATTCACTGTTTCAGGGTATAGCTTTATACTGTTCCTATATTAATATAAATTATAAAGCATTACCTGCAGATATAGTAAACATGTATAGTATAGCTTGCTCACTTCACCCTTGGAATGAAATGAATGGAATGAAGTGATGAAGGATTAGTGCAGCCAGTGTGAGTAGTATGAGTATGTAGTAAAGTAGACTGTCTTTGTTTGTCAATAGGAAAATGTATTTCACCATTTAACTCACACATAACGTGGAATAACCCCCACTAGATTGATTGACCAAGTCAACAGAATGTTTGACCAGGACAACACAATATAAACTACTAGAAGTGTGTAGACTGCATGTAGCCTGACAAGTTATATCATTATAGATTGTCAGAAAGTTTAGTAGATTCCAACGCATGGAATGCACCTTATGATTAGGCTGAGCAGCAGAGCCTGTGGCTGGGCAGACCAATGTGTAAGTGGTAGTCCTTGCCACAAAGGTTACACTTGTAAGTGGACCCGGTCTGTTGGTGGTGACCTGAGCCCTTCTGCATGCCCTGTTTTCAGTAACTGCACTGAGAAGTTTTTCTTCCCTGCAGCTGTGAGATGGCATTTTATAGCTTGCTTTTCCAACTTGTGCGATCGGATGCGATTGAGTAGAATTGTAAGATTAGGTGATCAATTGTTACTTATATACCCTATTAAACTATGGCTTACTATAAATAAGCTAGTGCATGTTTATTTTTACGACACTTGTTGCCATTGTTTATAATTTTATAATTCTATAAAAAGTATGATTTGTTTTTATAAAAGTACGGTTAGTTAAGTGTTACAGGAGTATAAATATATTATATGGTATATTGCTTTGTAATAGAAAAAATTTCATACAATTAATGTTTCTTTTGGCTCATCAATTGAGGCAAGAAATACCCGGTTTTTCTATATTATGCAACACTAGTCAGGAAGTCAGGATGAGGGGTGTAAGCTTATAGTAAACAACTCTATTGTTGTGAGCTATACTCTGACAGATTTAAACCAAGTTGACTTCCTTATTGGAAGTCATCCAACAATATTGTAATGTAGTCGTCAGATAAGGCAATGAAACGGTGTTGAGCAATTCTGTCTGTTTTGTAACTGTATGGTATATTGGATTTTCCAACATTGCTCATGCGCAATATCAGTCATTACTTGCCTTTTAAAAAAATTTATAGGAGCCATATAAGATGTCAGCTAAGAGTAAAATGTAGTGACTTTGCAGCTAGTGTGTGAGTGATTCAGCCCACTTATTATACATTGACACTGCGGCTTATAATTGTTTATAGACTGTAGCCTAACACAATTCTATTCATTAGAGCATGAGGTGCTGGCCTGTAGCAAGAGGGAGCAACATCACCTAAAAATATTTACTAAAAGCTAGAATATACTTTGTCTATTTTGTCATATCCAATGTGACTATATTATATATCATCAACTTACAGAAAGGGTATAGGCAGTATTCTATTAGGAAATCTTATCTAAATACCTGGACACTCATCACTATTAATACTATAATATGCTGTATACTAGTGTTTCCTATCTAATACATACTATATAATATAATATATCATAACATAATATAGTATATATAGTGTAGGTTTTTACCTGCAGTATTTGTTGAGTCATGAACTATCCAATTATATGTTTACTATAAGATGTGACAATATTGTTATTATTGAGTATTCAAAGATGTGTCTGTTTCTCTATACTCCAAAGGTAGTAAATATACACAGCTGCTTGCTTTCAATTCTATATGTTTTATATATGAACCCAGTGATGTCAGTCAACTATAACCAATAAAGTGATGTGTTTGCTATTGTTGGCCAATCAAATCTCTCCCAAACCATGATAAACCTGTAATGCATTACACCGTTGCAATACATAGTTGTTGAAGAATAAGTTAAAACACAAGTGTATAATTATAGTTTAGAAGCATTCCTGAATCTAAACTTTTGACTCAGTCAACAAATATATTGTCTGAGTCACAAGTATAGTTGCTAAAAGTTGATGATTTTAAAGGAAAATATAATCTGCACAAGAAATAGAGATTGCTAGGCTGTGTGATTATTCAAAATACTTACCGAATTATTGAGCTCTCATTGAGTCTCTTTGCAAAACGTTTAGATGATGAAATGTTAGCTTAACCAAATACCTCAGTTATGAACAAGTAAAACATATAACTGTCATTGACTTCACCTCAAGTATTGAACAACTATATATTATTATACTGCAGAAGAAAAATATATAAGTGCATAGCGTTTTAATTAAATTAATTTGAATTCAGAATTCATGTCGCTGTAAAGTGTAGCTTTTGTTATAAGAAATGGATTATAGCTGCAGTGGACTATAATTATTAGGGTTTAATAACAAAATCAAAAATAGTAAACAACAATGTAGCACTCTAGACTAATTTGATATTAAAATTTGAACTACACCTTATAGATCAGCAATTTATATGGAAATAAAACTACCTTTTATAATTTTGTGTATGGATACTAACTTATTTGCAGCAAATTGATTCTATAAAATATGGAAGACATAATTAATATACAATCATAATGCTGTTATATAGCAACAGTGCAGTTTATTGCAAAATTTATATATTGAACATTATTCTATGAGTTTAAAGATTTTTGTAAACATCTGTTGAAATCTTCTATATAACATACATTTTATAGGTTTATTGATTTTGAAAGATATCAATTACAGCTGCCATATTATTTTTCAAGAGCTGGAAAGTAATTGTTTTCAAACTCAAGAGATCCTTATGGGTTGTTTTTCTATTAAGAAAATTATTTGGCTATGTTATCAATAGTAAAAATCTATTGATTGTAGCACAAAATAAATCAAGGGAAGATAACTTTGTTAAAGTATTTCTATGAACATAATAATATATTAGAAAGCCCTATAGTGTACATTAATTGTAACTCATCTATAGATGAGTTACAATGTATACAATATATAAATATATAATGCTGATATATGATGCCCCTACGCATTATAGGGAGTTACAAGCTATTTTTATTTAAGATGGGACATAAACTGTCTATAGGAAATTGCAATTTATTAAATACTTATTTTGATGATTTGTATTTCAATATATGTAAGTTTAATTTAAAACACCACTTTAAATATCTAGGCTAAAAATCATACTATAATAATGTTCGAGCAACTTATATAGATGGTATTAAATTATGAAATGAGTTTACCTCTTGCAGCGCTGTTATTGCATGATTTTGATCATTGATCAAATAATAAAACTTGAACATTTTGCAAATTATTACCAGCTAAACATTGTCTGCATGATTATTTGTAATTGTATAATACCTTAATTAAAGTACGTATTTTCTTCAGTATACATTTATATTCAATTTTGGGCTATAAGATAAGCAAATTAAAAAAAAAACCAACAAACCAATCAGAATTTATAGATTTATGCTAAAAAATTTTAAAATTTATTTGGTAAGCAAATTTTAATTAATAATAATGATTCATCACGAATATTTGTTGTTATACAGGCGACAACAATACACTGTCAAGAAAAAGTATAAAATAGCAACAGTTAAAATATAGAAATTTTCCGTCTTACGACAAATAATTTACAAAAAGGGAAGTTTTTAGTATAGAATGCAACTTCATTGCTTATTATGCTGATCTTAAAATAAAAAGACAAATGTAGAAGCAAAATAATATTTCAATGCAAAAAAGTATAAAGTTATGAACAAGTTTGACAAATGTTGACAAGAGTTGACAGATGTTGACCAAGTCATATATCAAGTCTATATTATATTCTTTTTATTGGGGGCTGGCTTATAGTTTATTTATTATTGTTATTTGTTCTTATTTAAACATTATTCATCATATTTCAGAGAGTTTATAAAATAAAGTGCAGGAGAAATATAAAATTTCAGGTTTTATAAAAGTATAATTTTGTGTAGGCATATATGATGGTGAATCTCTCAATATATACATTTATTTAATCTAAAAATTATAGCACAGCTTTGTGGGCAAATTCTAAATTTATTATATGATTTATTTGATCATTTTGACATTTAGTAAATTAGGCTAAAATGGTTTTAGATACAAGACTTAGACTGTAAGGTATGTTAGTTAATCAAAAAAAAGTTTTTTTTCAGACTGTCTAAACAGGCATTGCATTGGCTAATACAGGAAGACATACAGGATAAAAAAACAGTTGTAATATATAAAGGTATATAAAATTAATTATTTGACAAGCTTACTTACCAATGTTAAGACACTGTTTATCAATGTAGAATCATAAGACAATGAGCATAGTCTTATGGATTATTATCTACTGTTCAGATTACTGTCCTCATATATTTTATTGCATTTGCATGGTTTTTAGTTATATATGTTACATTTATTTGTTTACATTAACATATAAATTAATTTATTCTGTTTTATTTTGCTTTTGATGAAACTATACTAATATTATATTGGCAGTGCATCATCATTTCTTTTCTAGAGTTTATTCTTATAATAATCATTATATAATGCCTCTTATCTAATATATAGCTTATAATACAGTATATTTTTTAAAGATGTTAGCCTATATAGGGGTGTAAGTATTGACAAGTGGACTTGCATCATGCAAGCGGACCTAATATATTTAATTGAAGTGAAAAGTGTGAATTATAATATTATAAAAATAACAAACCTTAGCATATATTTGTCTATTTGAATGGGGAAAAGTATGAACGAGTTTGACAAATGTTGACCAAGTCAATACTGCAGCTTTAAAAAACTGTAATTGTAGTTTTTGCTAAGAAAGAAACAGTTCAGTTTTATTGCATGTCCTCCAAAGTAATGAGAGATAAATGTAAATATGTATCATATAGAGTGCAGTGTAGTGAAATGTTATGGAATTGTGTAGGTTAGACGTTTTATATAAATATTGCAGTGTGTAAACTTGAAAGGTTTTCTTAAGAAACTCATCTAATTCAAGGTAACACAACTCCAAATAGACTCTTACACACTGACAATACCTGAGGTTAGAGAGAGAATGATGTCATTTGTTATTTATTGAGTCATGTGGTGTGTTATTCAGATGAGAAACCAGGAGTTGGCAGTTTTAAGCTATCTATTCCGAAATTCTGAGAGCACTTATGTGTTGACTTTATTTGTGTACTCAACCAAGCAAAGTTACCTAAGCAGTTTTTCTATTCTTTGTATCCTATTCAATTATCCTATTCAATTATTCAAAGAATACTAAATCAGTTTTCTATACTTTAATATTCACATTCACCCTGCTATTCATGTGTAGCTGACAATAATATCTCTACATGTTATATATACAAAAAGATGGAAAAGTGAAAATAAAGCTACAGTTAAAATAACGAATTTAAAGCTAACAGTATTATATGTAGTATTGCATCACTTCATAAACTAAAAGAAAAATTCAATGCTCATACAAAACACAGATAGCATGAAAGTTATGACTATTGTAGGCAAGGATGCCAATGATCACTGGTACGCAATAGCTAGTTTACTATAAGCATGCAATTATTACAATTCACATATTACCTAAAATATAGGTCCTAGAGATTTAATAAATTGTTAGCTTAATTTCTAATATATTCTTATAACTATTATAGCTTGAGTTTTGAGTTGTAGTGCACAATTTATAATGGAGAATATTAGAAATTAGTCAATTTTTTCATTCATTCTATTACATAATATGCTGTATAGCCTATTTTCTTTCAGTTTCTGCCGACACAGATGTTGTTTATTTCTGACATTCTGTTTATAGTCACAATTTCTTCTACCTCTGTACCACCATCATCTGGATTCTCCTGGTTTTTGATAGGTTCTGCCATTTTGTATACTATAGTATAAAATAATGTTCTATGATATTTTGTATAAAATTTCTCAAAAATGGATTAACTTGAAACAGTGTGTGCCAACTAGATTTGATTGCTAGATATGCACCAGATAAAACTCACGCAAGTTTATATAGTCACCATCCCTGTGAGAACCCCTGATGGAAGACGTTTTTGTTAAATTGTACTAAGAACTTATTCAGATGAGGCACAAGAGCAATTATATAACTGCATGCTTTTCCTAACATCACAAATTTGGCTCAAACCCATAATTTTGTGCCTAATAGGCAAAAGCTCTAACCCCTAGACCACGGCTGCTTCCTAGATTTGCACCAGATAATTACTCTATTACATAATGCAACGTTATAGAACATACCAAATAGTAACTATACATCTTTTCTCCATTATATTATAACTTACTTATTCTACTCACCTGATTGGGCAGTTGATAATATAATTTCGTGCTGTAATGTGGTTCTCCTATAGTTACCTATACAATGATTCTTATTCCAAAGAATATATTCCTGTATTATATTATAGTAGGATATAGCTATTCCTATAGTAGAAAATATAATTATTCTTGAATAATAAGTAGTAATTTGCTCTCCTTACACCTCTGCCTTGCTCTGGGTGTACTTAGGTTCTGTCACTATTTATACATAACATGTATATATAACATGTATATATAGTTTAATCTAGCTCAGGGAAGTAGGATAAAGGATCATGAATTGATTTGGATTTGGTGCTTGCCACAGTATCAGAACAGTGAGCAAAAGCTGAACTGATCCTTTGACCCAGTCAACATATTATATGACCATGACAACACAATACTTTCTTGATTCCCTCCAATGCATATACTGAAACACGTATTATAGATGCATGGGTAAATCCAACTATTCATATGTTGAGTGTTGAGCTAGCTATTATTATGACAATGATATGAGAATAGATGGCTGTGATACATTTTTGCTTGTGCATTGCACTATAATACATTTCGCTCTATACAGGGCCACACAAGGTGGCTTATCCAAAAAGAGTTCAAAAATTTTGAAATCTCGTCCTGGAAGCGACCTAGTTGCCACACACAACGCGTGTGTTGTAAGTGCGGAAATTTATTAGCTAATGATCTTGGAGTCTAACTTTACTGCTCGCCTAGAAACGTTTGTTTTTAAACTACGTCATCGGCAAAGTGACTTTGACTGTTATAAAAATAGAAATGCAAACTATAGGAAACTGTTTTAATTCAGTTCTCTAAAAGCTAAAACGTAAATTGTAATAAAAATAGTGTGCTCACCAAATGGTAATCAGCCAATTAAATCATTAACCCACACGAGCTCAGCATATTATTCGCATGAAAATCTGCACACCATGTCCCATTTTTAGCCCTAAACTTACTTGGAACGCAGAAAAGATTCTTAATTATTATCATAATATAGTTCATTGAATATTAATATAACTAATGTTTATTTTGTGTTCATTAATGTATAAATTACACATAAACAACAAAAATTACATTTATTGTTTTGATATATAAATCAGGTTTTCACAAAATGCACATCATTGCACTCTACTAATAGTGTTAATAACATGTTGCTCAACCGAAGAGCACATATTAAAATATCGGCCTTGTTGGACCAACAGTAACCATTAAGAACTGATGGCTGCAATAGCAACACTTACTACAGACAAATATTATATGTGCATGTTATCATAAATTATTATCGTACTCTCCATCTTCTATCTACAAAAACCTTTGTTCTTAGTTATATACAGTGAGTGAATGATTTTTGAAAAGTGTTGACTCAGTCAAACCAAGTCCAAACTCTCTACACATAGCCTTCACACATATGAGAGAAACAACTTGCAGTTTAAAGTTTGTCACAGGAAACCATCGGAAAATAAAAATTGTTCTACATACAATGTATGATTGTACTATATAATGTTATAAAATCTGCACACAGCATCGCTACGGGCACCTGTAATAAGAAAAGGCAGTCAATTATACATTCTTAATAATCGATAAACAATAAGCTGTTGATCTCCAAGTAAAAATCAATAGTGGGTTTAGGCATGAACTCACTTGGTCAAAATTTGTCAAAATAATTCATAATTATTCCAAAATTTTGTTTATTTGTGTCAAAAGCAATTTATTAAATAAATAAAGAAAACAAAATATGCGTTTTAGCAAGTTTTCGATTAACTGTAGCTGCTATTTTATAAATACCATTTATTCTCACGATAGCTGGTTTAAGCTGCAATAATAAGAAGCTATTATAGGAATATACAATGTATATAGAACCATTTTCATCAAGTCACAATTTGTCCAACTTATTCATAATTTTGTTTGTATGTATAACAGCATACTTTGTACTATTGATTATAGCTGTTTATATAAATATTGCTCAGTACAACAGTGAAATAAACTATTAGAGTTTTTGTGAAGCATGTTTTAGAATTGTAGAAGAAAATAAACACACATATAAAAGATACACATGAAATATACTTATATATACAACTGTGAGACTGTGGATTATTTTTAATATCATTAGTCTGCCTCTTACACTATATTAGTCTCAAAATTGCAAATGGAGAGCATTTATAGCTAAAAAAAATTCAACACACTGGGCAAAATATGATATGCTAGAGAATAATGATCATATTGTATATTATATTCTAACAAAACACGATCCTAACTTTTTGCGACATTATAGCTATTGCTTTATTTGTCTTTTTAGCTTTTAAATCCCAATTTCTAAATTTTCATTTCTACCCTGTGCAGCTTATTATAGGAACAAAGATAGTTTATTTTGAGTCATAAGTCTACTCCGGCTGTCCTGAATTTCAAATACTCTGTTAATTACAGGCTCAGTTTCCTCCACTTCTGTTCCACCATCATCAGGGTTTTCCTGATTTGTGTTGGGTTCTGCCATTTCTGTAGCCTAAAAGAGTATAGTAGGTAAATAAAAATAGCCATTAAAAGTATTCAACACAAATTTCTTTATGATGAGATTGTCTGGTTACAGACTTTGTTATATTGCATATACACCCCCAACTGCCTTATAGTGTGTCCTTTTTTTAGTCTCATTACAAAGCCTGGAGATTACCCAGTGGCCCTTGCAGTGTAATTGTAAACTCGATAGCTTAAGTAACCCAGAGAACTTTGGTTCTAATCTCAGTGAGGGAAAATTGGCATGTTTTAATGCAAAAATAGTTATAAAATTTATATGATTGTATATATTACACATACCTGTGATGTTTTTGTTGATTCTATTCCTTGTATAAGTATTGCTGTCAGCAAGCTCTATTACCAAGCTTGTATGTATATAATATATATAACTATACAGTATAATGTTGTGATATATACACAGTAAGATATAAAATAAGTAGTTGAAACTTAAGTAATGTGAGAAATCCTCTTTACAAGTTGAATGGATGTAGACTAATGCATTGCCTAGTGTTATACTCTCTGTTTTATATATAACTTTCAAAGGCTTATTCGACCAGTATTGAGTCATGAATTAGTTTCCTAGTTGATAAAATATTCATTGAAAAAACATTACAAACACCAGGCTCCTAGCCATAATAATTGGTATGTTTGGACAAATGTTGACTAGGTCATACCATTTTTTAGGTCATAGCAATAAAAGTTGAATGTAATCTTGTCGAATGCAATTGTGCCGTGAAGTGTTGTGATATAAGGAACTTTGTATAAGATATAATTAGCATGTAGCAAACAAGAACTGAACCTACTCTATGATAATACTTGATTACAATATTCAGTGAGAAGAATAATGAACCATTCAAACAGAAACTTTCTATTCTTTCTGCTAACCATGCACATGGCTGCGGTGAATCAGTTTATACCTGCAGTGATTAATTTTCAATTAATAAAATGGTTAGCTAGAGTTCAGAAGTCCTTAACGAGATGCAAAGAAAAGATTGAATAAATCTATAAAGGCTAAATCTAAAAACTGCCAACGCTCCTGGCTTAAATAGTGAATGGTGTTATGATTTTGATAAAAGCTATAAGCATTAAGCAGTTAAAGATAATTTATATGGGAATTGGGAGAATTAATAAAGCTAAGGAGTGGCCTTTCGTGCAAAGATTAGTATGCTCATGTTACTATATAATATAGTTGAAATCAATAAATTTTTTCCCTTCCTTATATTAAAACGCCGCGGTGTGAGAAAAAGTTTGTTTTGTTATGTTTGCATAACAATTGACGCATTGTGTAATTCATTCTAATGGGCTTTTGAACTGCTATTTGTTTCAATGTTAATGAGAATTAGTTTTATTGTATAGAATAGAATTGAATTGTACGATAAACGATTGAAGGATATTTTCAGGCAGCAATGAAGCTTTAATTTCTCAACCATCGAATGACAGCAGCTTTTGTAGAACATCTATTGACACGGATCTAGTACCAGTCTGCATGTACACAAAGTCAAAATCTTACACATATAGGGAATTATATACAAAATTTGCATGCATTATAATCAGCATGTAAATAAAAATATTACCACTCAAGCAAAAATTTAGTACATGCATGTCATTTGCTGACATGCATTTACTTACAGATATATTATTATACTCTGATATATATATATATATACATATATATATATATATATATATATATATATATATATATATATATATATATATATATATATATAATTTTATAAGATGGAATTTAAAAAACCTAGCAACAGTATAATTATTTTTAAATAAATTTGTTTTAATAGTTATACAGTAATTATTCATTTTCACCAGATAACTTGAAAGTAGTATATCTGACTTATTGAGCTCTTTTTTTACTGGCAGCCAATAATTGTGCATTTAAGAGAAAAACTGTGTTTTTCTCTTTAAGCTGCAAATATGCTCAAAATGTTGAATAAAATGATAAATGTAAAATCTCTGCTATTAGCCGCAGACCTATAAGAGCATAAATAATGATAGGTATGAGAGCAAATTATATGGACCTATGAGATGGCTTTGTGAGTATATGAGGAAGAATTATGGCTAAATACTTTACTGCATGTAAGCCTATATAATGAGATACAATATATAGGTATACTGAAACCACTTGCCGCTCCATATATTATATTGACACACATATATTAGTTGAATTACGTATTTACCAGTCCATTTATTTTTCATTTCAGCTCAGTTTCAGTCCAGTTCATTTATTTTATGTCCAAGAAATTTTCATGAGTCATATTAAAAACTTATGCAGAAAATGATTTGTTTGACATTAAAAGCCATTGAAGCATGTAAAATTGATTTTTTTAAGACCAGAGTTAAGGAAACACAACTCTGATATAGTAATAAAACTAGCCTTCCAACTGTATGAATATTCTTTTAGATTAATATTATTGCTAAAGCATAATATTTGTCATAAATAAATATATAATATTTTGAATATGTAATTTTTTTAGATGATGAATTTATATTTTTTGTTTTCATGCTTATTTTTACAAGCTACTTATGTATATGTAATAGGCAAAACTGATCAGAATAAGGTCTTATTTGAAAGTTATAGATCAAATAATTCTAATAAACTTGTATACAGATTTTACCTTAATAATTAGAATAATAGTTTATAGCATGCAAATTGTATATCCTAGCTATTACATTGATTTGCTAATCATTTTGATTGCCTCATAATTTTATTGCAATTGTATAGGTTATGTTTGTTTTAATTATTTTATTTGTCAAAAAAAGTATAACAGTTAATAACAATTTAAAAAGGTGAAAATAATAAGAAACAGTTTGAGTGAATATGAAATAAAAAACAACAAACAAGAAGTTTTAATGTTAAAGAATTTAATTTTATGATCCATGATCAGGTTCCATAATCCTGAAAAGTCAGTTTCTCTAAATCTTTATTATTTCTGCCTTCCACCCATTTTCTAAAGCCTGTTAACCAAAAAACATTATATATATTATTCTGCATTTTGAGATTAAGAGCTGGTGTTGGATCATTTAAACTTTACTCAAAATTTGCACAGAACATAATGTGCAAATAAAAATGAAATAATAGGTTATTTTCATTTATGGTGTGATACATTTACAATTTATGTGAGATTATATTTTTTGATAATTTAAAACTCGAAAAAGGCTAGCATATAAGGAGGTATAGCAAAGTAATAATTTATTAAAATATTTTTTAAAATTTTAGACATGTTTTGTGCTTATAATATATACATTAGTGTATTTTTGATTAATGTTAAATTACTCAAGGCAATTTTGCTCCAATTAACAACTTACCAGATTTTTAGTACTGCATGGTTGCTGTAAGAAACCCTGCATGTGTATAGGTCTGTGGCTACTGTATGAGCTCCTTCTGTTGTAGCTGTTGTAGCTGAGATTAGATATTCATGCAGTTAAGTTCAGTTTATGTCTAAAATTCCTTAATTTTTCTTAAAAAAGAATTTTTAGCTACGCAATATAAAATTCCAGAACCTGTAATCTAGGAGCATTTTGCCAATTTATAAATAGTGAAACCTGCCCAATCAACGAAGATTATCTGTTTTGTATTATACTTAGTACATGTTCAACCTGGCAAGGTATACTCTGTTTATTATAGCAAACTTAAATCTCGTGAAATTTGAAAGCTCGTGGACAAAGCTATATTAGTTATTTAATACGAATGCATCTTATTTGGAAACAGGCTAGAAAAAGTCATGAGTAAGTGGCTTTTGGAATTTGTTTAACGAAGTAGCGGTTAAAAAAATTCCAAAAGTCCCTTAAAAAAATTTAAGCTGTTCAAAAACCTTTAGAATATATGCTTCATGATGTTATAGCTGCTGTGCCTTTTGATTTAAAAATGAACAGCAACAAAAATATAATGCATGCTTAGTATAGAGATACTTTGTATTTAGTTAATAATAGTTTAGCACGTTGCAGTTACAAATCCTATTTCTATAAATAGCATATATTATGTTTTATATCCTATAGTTGCACTCTCTATTATATAGTTGTTCACAATGTTGGCATCACAAACACCATGCTGCTTCATGTAAAACATGATCCTTCGATTGTTCTTTAAATACAAATGCTATTGCGAAATCTTACCATCAAACATATAATTAATGTTTGAGCAATTAATTTAGAAATAGTGTGAAGAAATTTTAATCATTATATTAATTTGTTTTCAACATCACTTCATGTGAGTCTGGTCTTATGAGGTTAAGAGACTTTAATATTGTTGAAACGTTGCATCAAATTGCTATATATGAGAACTTTCTTCAAGTTACAATAACTTACTATATATAAGCTTTGCTTTGTATTTGAATTTTTTTTCTATAGGAAATATATTTACTTTAGCTAATTGTTGTGCTTGTCTATTGCTTTTTTCCCTATAACTATCTTTGATCATTGCTGTGATAGCATACGTGGTTTTTATTTGGGAAGCGTATGTAGAGAAAGTAAAGTTTTATTTAATCTCGCTAGTGCAGTTCATGCATATTAGGATAAAAAACTAAGAACGCAATAGCTCTATTGCTGAGTTATGTATTCACAAATAATTCTCTCTGGCTGCTACCTTTAACTATGAAATCAGCATTTATGTTACCTTGTACTAATGGCATCTAAAAATGTTTCAAACTGTAATGTGGAAGCAAAATAAATATATATGCACAGAGTTTTATTACTCTCTTTTTATTTGTATTTGTCAAAAAAGTCATTTCATCATTAATATAATAAAAAAATATATATGTATAGAAATTATGTATTGGATGTTAGTTTTATAAGTATAAAAACTTAAAAAGCTATTTATTATAGGGTACAACTATCATTTTTTCTTTTTGTGCGTATAAATCAAAACAGACTACATAATAATTTGTTTTATAGTACAAAAAATTAAACAAATCAAAAGACATTTTAGTAAATTTGCTAAATTGCTAGCGTGTATGGCGACGTACTAAAAAGTAAAATGACCGTTACTCAAAAATCATGTAAAAAAATGCAATGCTTTAGATGACAATATCAAAAGTATTGGTAAATGTAAATTAATTAGAGAAACTTAATTCAATTTAGTGTTTAACAAAACACAAGTAACTTTTTATGCTTCTTTATTTGTAAACAACTTTATAGTTTCAGCATGCCAGTATTATATAATATGCAGATTATACTTCTTTTAATAGATTAAAAGTCAATGGCGCAATATAGTGCTGTACTGCGAGTCATGATAAAATTGTCAGATATAAATATATATACAGTTGTTTTCTCTAAACCAGGCTTGATTATTATTTTAATTGTATAGCAATTTTAATTTTGACTTGTAATTTCAAACAGTTTTCATACATGATGATGGTAGTGAAGCCCCTTACTACGTCTTACTATAGTGTATGTTTATAAGTAGTTATATATGCTTATAGTTATTCAACTTGATATTACAAATTCCTGTTGCAATATTATAATATCTTCAGGAGTTGCATGATTTAATATATTTCTATATAATAAATTATTTCCATATCAAATCTCCCTAATATCATAACATTTAAAAAATATTTTATTTGCGATAATGCATTTGCATTCTAAAAGATATTACATCTTTGCTGAATTGCAATAGTAAGAGTATGCATCAACAGCTTTTTATGAATTTTCTCACCTGGCATAGCATTTTTTTAACAATAAACAGTTTCAATAATGTTTATGCTTTTCAAGTTTATAAATAGGTAAGCCCTATTTGATGCTTACATTATAAAGTACAGTATATAAAAACTATCATGAGAATCTAAATTTTTAGCTGCTTCTCAAAATAAAGCTCCAATGCCTTTCATTTACGCAGTATATTGAGATATTTTCAAAGTTTTGTGAATACAATAATTTGAATAAAATTGTAATACTTTTTGTGATATTTAGACAGTTTTTCAAAGTTGACATAGATTGTTACATGCAGTTTTAATATGTAGGAAGATATTTTCATTGGCTTATTTCATGTGCTACAATATCAATTATCAGAAATTATATAGAGCACATATAAACTTTCTATTATATATACTAAATTATAAATTTTAATTTTTTATTTAGCAAAAGCTAAGCCTGTTGATAATTTTCAATGCATTATATTTGTAAACAACAAAATTAACAGTTAAGTAAAGATGGGAACAATTAAATCAACAACAAAAAAGTTGTAATAAGAAGTTATATGATCATAGTCGAGTTCATCATTTGGGGAGAATCTTCGGTGTTTCATTCATTAGGTTCTATAATATATAAAAATAATTAGATTTTATAAATATATGATGTGGTTAGAAAAAACTGAAATCAAAATAATTTCCTCCGCATAACTCCTTAACAATATGTAAAACTAATCATTTTATACTATTGTATATAACTGGATAATATTTGCATTACATTTTATCTTTAGTATATATACAGATAATTGAAACAGTACTTTATATATAAATTAAATGCAAACTTACCATGCAGAGTTATTAGTATTGAGTGTTGTAAGATACTCTTCGTACAGGTCTGTAGCTACTGTATGAGCTCCTTCTGTTGTAGCTGTTGTAACCAGACCTTATTCTGTTGTAGCTGTTGTAACCTCTTCGGGTGTTGTAACCTCTTCGGGTGTTGTAACCTCGTCTGGTGTTGGAGTATCCTCTGTTGTAGTTGTTGTTGTAGTTGTTGTTGTAGTGAGCTGGTCTGTTGTAGCTGCCTCTGCTTGGATACCCTCTATAGTTGGCAGCAGCAGCAAGTGCCAAACAGACAGCCAATAGGATTGCGATGACCTTCATGATTCTGAGTTTTTAACTACAAACAATAATTGTTAGCTAAATCAACACTAGCTGTTACCAAGTTTGGTATTAGCAGATATTTACTTTTTAAAATAAATTATAAATTCACAGCATTTTAGTTTTTAAACAACAATATTGTAATTGCCCGCTTTAATTAAAAATAAATAGCTTATGCATGCTATATATGCAAAGATTGAGTGGTAACATTTATAATCTTTGATTAAAATATAACATTATTTAATATATTCTATATTTTATAAATGCTACACTATATAACTATATATATAAATACTTACTTATCTGTAGACAGCTTGCGTACAGTTCAGCTAGAAAGTAGATTCTGAATAACTGAGTCAACTCCAACTCTATTTATATGCTGTGATACCGGCATTGATCAACATAATATTAATTACTGTGTGTGTCAAATTCTAAGTGTGTCGTTAAGTATATAGCGGATATAAAGTGTTTCAACATCCTAAAAATTGTGGTACGATAAACATATATATAGCTTCTTGTTTTATAAATATAAAGGGCACTGCGTAGTTCCATTAATCATGTATAATCAGCTTCCCTAATAATCATGTCAAATTAATTAAAACACACTAGAATGTTCTGGTTTTTGTAGGAAATATTCTTTTCTCTAAGAATTTTGCACAGTCACTGTTTGAACTGCCCCTTTTCACATGATTAATATAGTCACTTCCCAAATAATAATTTTTTAATTGAAAAATGACCATGAGAACTATCATTATCAACGTAAATTATACTTCTATTACAGAGGCTACAGCATCTTGTATAATTATTAGGCTAGCTATACGCATTAACTCTAAAACGCTGGCGGTTTTTATATTAGGGTCCTAAAATTGTTATTGAGAAGAAGGTCCAATATCAGCTTAGCAATATAATAAGTTATTCCGCGTATCCTTTTATTAAACAGCTTTTTCTGAATTATCAAACTGCAAACTAAGAACAGCAACTGATTTACAACAAAATATTGTGCCATATGATATGTCACTTTTGTTAATATATTCTTCAAATTAGCTTGTTTTACTTTCGCTGAAATAACAACAACTTCAGGCACTAGCAAGTCATTATAGGTCTAGAAATATACTAATGACTACAAGTAATGAAAATAACAAAGTATAATATATAAACTTGGGTAAAGGAACGATCCCTCAATATTATTATTGCCATAATGCAAAAAGCAACTTATTTTTTGAGAAAATTGGCATAGAAGTATGTTTTCTACAAATTTTAATTCACAAAGCTTCTTATTAATCCATTTTTTATAACAGACATATATCAATAATTAAATGACAAGTTATAACTCATTAAAGTGTAAACTTGCGCTTTTTATCCCTATTAAGTTGCACATATTTCATACTTGACTGATGGGGGTAAGTTATAAAACATTTAGTACTATTACAAACAGATATAATTTAAAACATACCGCAAATTTTTAATTCAGATTCAACTGCTAGCAAGTGCTGGTGTAAAGCCAAAACTTAGCAATTCTTTGCAACTTGACTTATAAGATAACCATGGAACTCTCACTAGAAATTGAAAGCTGCATGGGGAGACCAAAACTCGTGATGCCTATAAACTGTGAGTTGTATGTATATAAAAATGAAAAGCAGCACGTTTTCAAATTCACAATACTTACAGCACTATACCAGACTATAGTATTCAAACCAGAAATTGCTTATGAATAATTAAAGCAGGTGAACAGGTAAAATATTATAGGAAACAAGCTTTACACAAGTTAGTTAAATCTAGGCTAACTATATATATACATGACATTTGGTGATCCTATATAATAATATATGCTCCTTAATTTTAGTAATTTGCATATTATGCTAATAATTTCTGGTGTAAACTATAAGTAATCATATAATGTAATATAATATTATTTCTCCTAAATTCTAAATTTGATTATTCACAAAAACTTTAATCCGTTTGAGCTCTTGCATGAATATCAAATTATGAAAGAAAAGCTAGATGTTTTCTGTTTGAATTAAACATCGGTTCAGATTTTAGCATTCAACCACTAGATTGAAAACAGGGGAGGGGGGGGGGTGAGGGTTGTCAATTCCATGGCCATTTGTCAGAGAGCTAAATAGCTGCCCGTTGTGAATCACACACACATGCATGCAGGGGTGCAATTAAAAACTAGAATAATTTTATAATCAACAAAGACAGTTTCATATAATTGGTGTATATAAGTTATAGTACATATTCTTCTGTATGCAGTGAATCAAATGGATGTGTGTCTTTTCAGCAAAGCTGGACTTAAGAAATGTTAGCACTGCATGTTCAAAACACCATCTAATATATTCATGCAATATAATGGTTATATTAAAGCATGGGAACATGTTATTTGGCAACAGAGTAGAAGGGGTCATAGTGCAGTGAGCACTCTTGCAGTG